>VXBW01005596.1:0-63327 GCA_013400375.1 Thinocorus orbignyianus | reverse complement strand
AAAAAAAATCAGTGAAAGTTAATGTGGTCATGGAAAATAAGATGATGGGGTTTCTTGATAAAGGAATGTGAGGTTCACAAGCATGAATAAAGGAGTTGTTTCATTTCAGTAGTTACAGAGGCTGAAAGTGATACATTCACAGATCTCTGTATACAAATTAAGCACTGTTTCAAACAGTATAATTAAGAACCACTCTGCATAATCCAGCACTGGAGAAGAGCTTAATTAGAAACGTACAAAGGGCAAAATGCCTGTTTCACTGAGGAAGTGAGATTTGAAAATACATATTCACTCAAGCTCTGAGTGAAGACTGAAGTCTTCAGAATTCTTAAAGCAATAAAAAAAGCTCCCTGTGTATACATGGCATTGTTAATATGTAATAGCAAAAATAAAGAACACAAAATTACACTTCAAAACATGGAAATAAAATACAGCATTTCAATGTTTTCAAAGATTTTGTTATTCATCCTAAACAGAGTTTTAGGAAAACAACTTAAAAAAAAAAAATTTGGTGATGAAATATTGCCCTGTTCAAGTTTCAGCAAACTGTTCTTCTGCAGGGCCAGAAGTGATAAACTCAAACTAAATTGAATGATTTCGTCACAGGCTACTGTCTTTTAATGGTTTTCAGTAAAAGGAACACCAGTAAGTCAATTGATTACTGCATGTGAGGTAACAAAAGCAAACTGATTCTAAATAATTCTGGAAAAATAAACAAATATGGTTGAGAAACAGCAGTATATCTCCTTGGATCTGCCATAATTTAATTGATGGAGATGTAAATGAATAATAAAACTGTCTGGGGGACACAATTCTTAGACCGTCTTCTGAGCTACTTGAATTTCACCAGAAATAATGACCCAACAACCTGCCAGTCAAAAAACACCTGAAAGTCCAGCGTTCTGGCCATCTTCTCTGTCAACATTCTCTTTTCCTACCAGCTCCTCACCACACACTATTGATTACTTCCCTTCATCAGTTAACTTTCTATTCTCTTGTCAGTACAAAGCTGGCACAAAAAAAGATCCAAGTGAAACCACATACCTGTTCCACACTGCTTTTGAAATCTCAGCAACTATACAATCTGCATTTCAGCATTTCTTATTGCCCTAATAACTTCAATGTTCATAGATTGTCTCAAGATACTAAATATTGGAAATGCTGATTAGTTAGCATTTTCTACTGTATACAGTGCAAAGCACCATAAACTTAATTTTCAAACAACTAATTATTTTTATTTCTGTTGTGAGAAAGGAGGAAGATAAAATGAGATGGATTTCAAGTCTTGAATAGAGAAAGCATATTACCATCACAGCTTTCTGTGCTAACATGAGCCTTGACTGCATTAAAATACGTTAAGAATTCATCAACAACATGGATTGCTAAAGGAATAAAAAAAAAAAATCCAATAAAAAAAAAAAAAAAACAGAACAAATGCATGGGAAAATATAATTAAGAGTATAATAGCATAAAAATTATCAACAAGTATATAATCCTTGATATGCTTATGTTATTTGTTTCCTAAAGAGCTGTTTAAATGTCTACTGTGTCCACAAATTAAACTGTAAGTTTGATGTACTAAGACTGTCAAACGAAAAAAAAAAATACACAAAGAGAGGTTACTCCTTTAAACAAATGATAAATCAAACAGCAAAGATATCCCATTTAAAAGAGCATTTTTGTTACAAAGTAAAAGCAAATAGTTAGGGAATGCCAACTTTAAGGTAAGTGCAACACCAAGAGGGTGTCAGAGATATTTTGTGACAGAGGGAGATGAAGGCATCAATGTTTATTTTCCTAAATACTTCTATCCCTGCCCCCTCCTGTGCTTAACAACTTTAGAAGATATTTTCTCCATCTGTTGGCTATTTACTCCATATCTCCCCTCATGTGGAGTTCTTTCTGTTTGTGTCATCTGCCCCTCCTTCACTGTCATCTCAGTCCTTGCTGCCTTCCTGAAGATCGGCCCAATCCAAGCCGTTCATAGGATTGGCAAGATGATAGACTCGATCTATCCTGTGGCAGAAATCTATAGATGCTTTACTAATGAATTTATAGATCCAGAAAACACTTAGTAAAACTCCTAATGTGAAGTGTAACATTTGTTTTCATTGTGTATAATATGAAATGCTGTGGGAATTTTGCCCAAGAACTTGAGGCATACAAAATGCAATATTGGATCTCAAATGCATATACACTACTGAAAAGCATGTCATGTCTGTTTGGCCCACTCAATGCTTAAACAATGCTTTCCTCAGTTATCTACATGCTGTTTGAATTATTATTTACCATATTTACTCCATAATTTGTTGCATCAAAAGAAGCATGACCAGCAGGACACAGGAGGTGATTCTCCCNGTGCCCCTGCCCATGGCAGGAGGGTTGGAACTTGATGATCTTTAAGGTCTTTAAGATCTTCCAACTCTAACCGTTCTATGATTCTAAGAGATATTTTTTATTCATTTTAGATCACGGAAACTTTCATGTCATTAATCCATTGATCCCATTTTTTTAAAGGAAGAAAATTTGCCAAAGATATCATTATACATATATGCACATTGCCTTTTAATATCTACTGTAACTCTTGCTATGACTGTGTATGTAATTGTGAACTCTAAGCAACTTACTTGTTAAAGATCAAATATTTTACAGAGATTAAGACTTTATAAAGAGCCTAGTGTTGGGCAGTAATGCATAGAGACCCGTTGCACTGAATTTTCAGGAAGCTGATGACGAAGGTCTTTGATTGAGTCAGATTTGCTCTATAAAATGATCTAAAGAAACGTAATAAAGATCATTCTTTTCCTCATGGATTTTTTTCTGCTCTGTACTAAAATAGGGTCAGAATCCAAATCCATCAGACCTCTTGTACGTGCATAAGAGTTTACAATAGAAAAAGTCAAAGAAAATACTGCAAAATCCATTTTACAGACTAAGAAACAGGTACAAATCTGTCAGTCACGTTAACTAAAGTCAAACAAGAAACACATGGCAATACTAGTGACTGAAAAATACCTTGGAAGCCTCCAAAAGCCAGAAAATTACCATTCCTGCTAAAAAGTATGAATCTTCTTTGGTACCATAGTCAAGTCTCTATTAGTGATATACACACTATTGCAAAATGTCAACCATGAAGGAAAAGAAAGCGGTACTTACCTTGCTGTAGCAAGGTTCATTATTCTCACTTCTTACAGGACTGAAGAGAGCAGTTTTCTATAGTCCCATGGTACTGAACAGTTTTTGCAATACAAATGTATTCCTTTTATTTTCTTCTTTGGCTACAGAGAGAAGGAAAGATCATTGTTCTGGATTGTAAAGGCCCTGACTTTGTTTTGCTCTCCACATGAATTTGGAGCCTATGTCTTTGCAGACATAATTTTTCAGTCTTCGACTGAAACACTGCAAGTGACTCTCATGAAGCCCATGAGATGAGCTGTAATATTTTCTAGCTATAACCTTGTCATGAGTGTTGAATGCACCCAACCTTGTGCTAAACACGAGATGTTTGTTCACTCCTACGGACTACTGACACTGCAAATAATACCAAAATTCCTTCTAGGTAATGGACTGAAGGCCTGGAAATAAAATACATAAAATACAGAAATGGAGTCTCTATTCCCCTTTATACATCCTTTAATGTGTCCACTGCAGGTAAATGAGGAAGAAAGCAATACTTTTGAGTTCTACTTGCTCTGTCCTATTCACCATTTAACTTTTACAAATAAATAAATTTCTAGAACAGGAGAAGGTGCAGAGTTAACTTGACCAAATAACCTTTGTTAAGCAGAAGATGATTTAAGAGTGATCCAACTAAAAGGTGAAAAAAGATTTTGGTATCACTATAATACGTATGTCTGAACACACAGGTAGGATTCAATTTTGAAGCTTTTACAAACTATGATTGCAAAGCAGACACGGTAAACATTTAATAGACAACAAATGGTCTTTCCAGTAGAAAATACAATGTTAATTAATTCATATAAACCAAAGAATGCAGCATAATTCATCTAATCAACAGCTTTTTATGTAAACATAATGCAAAACTTGAAGTGTCCTAATGCACTGCAAAATATAAATGAAAATGAAGACCAAATTGGGAAAAGTTACTGTAATTGGTTAGTATAGGAGCCATGTGTATGTATCTGTTATCGAGGACACACAAACCACTTACATATATCCTTGATTTTTCAATACAGTTCTGCTGTTGAGGGCAGAAAGAAGAACTATGCCAACAAACAGCTGAGCACAGGCAAGTCCATGACAAAACTATGATGGGGTAAAGATTTCCAAAGCATTTATTTCGTCTTTCAAGGTCTGAACAAACATTTTCAAGGCCAATGTTTCCATCTGCCCAAAGTGGAAAACTAACCAAAAGCTTTCAAAACATTTGCTGTAAACATTTCTTTTCAACTGCATAGTGTGAGATTGCTCCCATGGTCCACTGTTGACAAATGGCCTGAATAACAGCACTTGTAAAGAAAGGAATGCAAGTGTAAACAGCAGGAGTGAATCAAACTGCACAAAACTGTCTGGGAGGAGATTTTCCCCAAATTGTTCATGTTAAAGCAAAAGAAAACCATCAGCTGGATTAAATAACAATTGTGAAATTACAAACACTTCTGAATTGAAGAAGTTGGCCTGAAAAGAATTATAGAAGCGTGAATGTTTTTAAGAGAGAGGAGACCTTGGGGTTGACACAGAAGTGGTATAAACACGGTTGCCACAGGCTGTCCCGTGGCCAGAAGAGAGCCCTCAGAATGTACCAAGTGGGGACCCACACCTAGAGTGAGTGCAGATCTCGGGGAGGGTAAGGAGGCTGGGCAGGGATCTGAGCCCATCAGGAGGGAGTATTAAAACCTTTGGAATTAGTTACATAGGAGTGTTTAGAAATTTGGGGTCATGTTAATAATTTGTATGTGTCTGGTTTTGTGGCTTATCTCAAACCGATCATGAATGCATAATCTACTGATCCTCTGTTAACTACACGCTGGTACCAATCAGTTGGCTGGTTGCTGCATTTGGTGACTAGGTTGATTAATTAGTTCACAGAATGTATTAAAAGTAGAGTGATGGGAATAATTTGCTAAATCTTATTTTTTAAGAATATTCAGGGCTCAGATTCATGACAAGGGGTGGCTTGCATTGATGTGGGTATCACGCAATCCTGCTCCAGCTGACCATTGGGAAAACACAGCTACTTGTGTGGCAGCTACTGAATAACCACAAATTACAGCCTTATGTATTACAGAAAACCAAAAGACAGTGTTGGTTCCCCTCAATACACTGTGCTCTGAAACGATGATGTTTCAGCTTTTGCTTTTGGTGATTTAACCAAAGAGTTGACAGAGGGTTAGCTGTAGGGTAGGAGCTGTTGTATCCATCTTCTATTACACAACGTGCTCTAGCGATAACAATTGAAGTATCTGTAAATTTCAAATATTTCTAGAGTTGATTCACTTTAAATAGCAATATTTAAATGAAACTTTACATAAAAAAAGAATTACAATAAGAAGATTAATAAAAATATGACATTTAAAAAGTCACCTACCATTTGGAATTAGCCAGTTAAGAGCTACCAAAATAAGATATTTCTCTCTGCAACACCAGTTCTCCACAACATTCCATAACCTATTATTTCATGACTATAATTTATACAATAAAAACAAACAAACAAACAAACAAAAATTTTTCTTCAGATTATTTATTCACTACTCCCCCAAATTTGTCTTATGCAGACCTTTGGTTTTATATATGTATCTAACATTTCCTGAGACAGATAATTATTTTGTTACAGTTACATACTATATATAACAGAAGCTAATAAAACAATGTATTTTCAAAGGTTAAAATTATTTCATATACACCAAGTTGCCAGTTACAAGTGCTTCTTATACTGCATATCGTTTCACATCATTCTCATGAAATTAAAACAGGATTTACTATTAGAATTTTCCCCACACATTCTAGTATATATGCAAAAGAAAATTAAGAATCACATGGAAAAAACATGTTGTATTAAAATACCATAAAGTAATGTAAAAATAAGTTTGAATGAAAAGAACTCTTTCATTGGACTGATTATGATTAGCTTTGCAAAGCAGAGTAATCTGTGGCGAAAATTGGAAGGAAGGAAATTAATATCTCATCACCATTTTCCTAAAGTTACTCAACAAACTCGGATTTTGAAACAGTATGTAAACAACAGAGGAAAAGGTAAGTCTATTTGCAATTCACCATCCAACACTTTAGGAAAGTATGTTTCAGAGAAAAACAAAAGATTCTACTCTGATCACTCCATATTATTGACCCATTCAGGGTCTTCACTATAAGAAGGGCAATAACCGATTTAAACCTAATCAGTTAAGACCTGTAATTGATTTCCTTATTGGCAGAGAAAGAAAAGAAAGATGAAACCTTTCTTTCTTCATGTTATATACATGATATGGACTTGTTATATACATGATAATTATGGCAATGAAAGACATCAAGCAGTACCCTAAACTTTACATGAGTTGCCATCTAATAACAGCATCATAGTTACTACACCATGTATATTTTTAGACATATATTAGCTTAAATGTCCTAGTGTTCCCTTCTGCAAATTCCAGTTAACTAGGATTTTTACAAGGTTGCTGAAGGTAGTGAAATGTTTCCACAGATCACAAAGGACAGCTATAAGCACGAGAGATACTGCTAACGGACTTGAGGTAGTACTCATCCCATGGCATTGCATTTGGCAGATGATCTATGACTACAGGGATCCTTCGCCCCTACTTACAGCTCATTCCAGCTTTCCTCTTTTCTTCATACTCTGCAAATGAAGCACTGTGGAGGCTGCTTCATCATCCTGACACTTTCCACCAGCTCACTGTATTGTCAGCCATAGCCACCCAAATTTGAAATATGCTTCTGCTGCCTTGGGGCTCTATCAATAAACACCAAGGTAAAAGGAAAGGGAGGAATAAGGTTTGTCAAACATAGGTAATATATTGATTCTTTGAACATAAATTCCATTTGTAAAAACCATGTATTCACTTTTACACTTTCTCCAAAGGATTACCAAAAGGATTACCAAATGCCAAACTCTTTTATATCCCATTCTTTTCCTGACCTGAAGATTGTTATGGTTTATAAACAAAAAACACAGTACCCTGAGAATTTCCACTCATCAGTCTCATTGCAGCTACAAATACTCAAAAAGAAATTATTTTAATGCCTTTCCTCTTCCACATAAACATTTCCTTCCTACAACAAAGTTATTATATAGATTTCATCTGATTTAAGAAATAATCTGTTTTATTCTAGGATGATAAACAATAAATTGCTTTAACCAGAGTGGAATTATAAGAAGTGCAAAGCTTTTGTCTATTTCTGCATATCATTTGTAGTTCATCTGAAACAAAAGACTTTTATCACCAGTACTTTTACCACTGAAAACCACGTATCACATTACAGGTGTGGGAACCAAGGCCTAAATTGGTGTAAGGAAGCCATTACTTCCCTATTAAACATCACATGAATACATAGGAAGTAGTACGTGATAGCCTCTAACAATGCTACTAATGTAGCCACATCAACCCAAAGGTGTGAACACTAGGTCTGAGCTTGACTTTGGCTTCTGCTACTGAAAACATGAAGGAGGTTACCAGAGCAGCTGTGGTAGTGAGACTCAATGTCAGCAGCTGTCCTTTTGAGAAGTGAACAGAAGTTATTTCCCCACAAGTAAGCATGTTGCCACTCTAAGATAGACTTGTGATGAGCTGGTTACCTAAAAATTACAAACTTTGAGTTGAAGAAGGCCTCTTCATAAGTGATAGGCTAAATTAGAATCAAAGCCCGTGTTTTCTTCTGCATGTTAAACTGAACACAAAGAAAAATAACATTCTGCCATTTACCACATTGTTTTACTTAACACTAAATTAACCTAGCACTGTTTCTTCTCCTCCTCTGCAATAAAAGGCAATTCCTTAAAAAGGAAATTAAAATTATGCCCTTTTATTTTGTCTATGCCATGTATTTTCTTCTCCATTTGGATAAAACACCTCTGAAAGATCAGTTTGTTAGAAGGACCCATACCCACTCTTTGGGATACTTTGATTGAACAAAACTTGATGTGAAAGCCAAGTCTTACTGAAATAAGTAGTGAAATCACCACCTTCGCTTTCCAAGAAAATTTTACCTTCTGTCACGAATTAGGCTTGGTTTTCTTGCCACTGCTCCTCATTCAACTGTGACACTGATGGAGCTGCAGGCTCTTAGCTCAGTATTGTAACTCCATGTGGGTCTGGAGTATCTTCTGACTTGAGGAGGCCCAGAAGCTGTCAAGCTAGAAACAATTGCCCATCCCTCTTCCCAGACTTCTTAAAAAACATTGGTTCCAATGTGAACAAAGAAACTCTATTAGTCATATATTCTAACACGTAAGTCCTTAAGGAAACAGTGCCTTTTGATAAGATAGAAATCTGGCAATTCATTTTAATACGTTCTAAAAAGAAATACTTCCATCTGCTCATAATATAACCCAAGACAGACATAACCTATTATAAAATGGGTAGACAGAGATTTGAAGCAAAATGTACATAGAAGAAGAAAGAGCACAGATCTTTGCTCTTCTTACTTGCTAATGCTAAAATAGCAAGGCAGAGGGTGTTCTCTTCTAACTATGTCATTTTAACACAAGGAGCCTCCATTATTACATTTAAATGTTTATATAAGCATATCTGAATGTCAGACTTGGGTATATAGGCTCATGTAATGTAACCTCCTGCTTGTTTCAGCATACTTATACAAAATCCATAGCTATGCATTAGAAGAGTGATTTAAGGAGTTATTTCAGGATGATGGGCAGATAAAAACATATCATACAGTTATTTCAATAATGCAGTGCAAATGATGCAGTTATTTTAATAAAATAACTTCCAGTTATTTATTTAAAATATATAAAGCATATATATAAAATATACATTAAAAACATTTTTTTTTAATATAAGTTGTCATTGGTATTTGTTGAACAATAACAAAGTCCTTTGAGGTATGAATGGAAAATTACATCAACATGTTCAACCCTTTGTCACCCTTGTGAACTTGATTCTTGAAAAAGTGACAGATTTTTTGGGAAGAGGTTTTGGTTTCTTTTTCTTCCTGTTAGCTCATTTAGTTCTGGGTTGCTAGGTTAATATTCTTCCTCTGTATTATAATACTTCAGTAACGATTATTTGAGGTTTTTTTAATTAATTGCAACACTGTTTATAGCTGTACAGACAAAACTTTACTGTGATCAAATCCAAATAAATTATTTCCACACAAATACTTGCAGAGTGATATTGTTGTTTTTTTTTGTTTGGTTTTTTTTTGGGGGGGTGGGGGGAATCTTTTGCATTCCCCTCAGCTGTCTGTGAATAAAAAATTCATTACCCCTCCCAGAAAAAGGGTTTTTTAAAGGCAGACTGAAATGCAATGAATTAAACTAACAGGTTTCTTTATGACTTAATTAGAATATTGGGTGATATAGAACAGGACAATTTTGGTTAATTTGACTGTGAATAGGGGAAGATTTCATGTGACATCTCATCCACAAGTACACAGAGGTCATGATGGACAACCCTCTGAAACTGCTTAGTGGTCAGATGGCAGGAAAAAAAACAGAAGTGCACAGTTTTGGTCAGAGAGAAGCACTAAGGTCCCCAATTCCGTCTCTCCTGGGACAAGGATCATACCACCTCACTCCCAGGACGGTGTCCCAACACCCTCCTGCTTTGGTAGTGTTATAGAGGAGTTAGAGAGCAGCCATGGATTGGTTTTGCATATATATCTCATCTTCCACAGATTTTTCTGTCTTCTAAGGAAAGAGTTCATCTGGATTACTGGCTACCACAACTTTGCAGTAGAAGCTTTAACTGCCAGAAGCTGCCATCAGAAAAAAACAGAGTCCTTTCCTGAAACCAGTAACAGGAAGCAGGTTATGGAGTACAGCCTGAGTTCATGCTGGAAGACAACCACCGTGGTGTACTTGAAAGTTTTCAGAAGCAAAACCTTGTAATGTCTTGGTTCTGCAAAAGGACTGACTAAAAGGTAATCCCTCATAACTCATGCTTGGTAAAAAGCATTTTGTCACCATCTTTCCAAGTGTCTGCAGACTTGTAGAAGACTTGTCAGTGGATGAGAAATTTGCAACAAGGGTTATTACAATGGAGTCTGACTGACATTCTTAAGGCAAGTGTCAGAGGACTTGTAAATGGAAGTGGACCAGCTGCACTTTCTAAATAAATGAATACTGTAAAAAAAATTCTTGCTTTTCACAGATTCTGCACAGTGTAACACACATGACTTTTTGTTTGGTTTTTTGTTTGTTTGGCTGGTTTTGTTTGGGTTTGTTTTTTTTTTAGCTTCATTTAGCTTCAATATGGTTTTCTTATGTTTACAATGGCACTTTTCTCAAGGGAAGTGACAATTATGACAACCGATGACAATATCTAGAAGGCGCTCTATCATTATTTTGCTGCAATGGTAAAAAACCAACCCAACATTAAAACAATGAAACCAATAATATCTAAATAAGCATTATCCCACAGATTGACTGATGCTATGTTGTCTGCAGTTCCCCAATCCAAATACAGCTTTCCCTGTGTAACCAAGCTTTCTTCTTAGGATCTACAGTCAAGACTCCAGTATTCCAGTATCAAAATAATACAAGTGACAGTGGTACTGTTTATACCACTGATAGGAATAATCATGTTAGCTAACAGCTGCTACCCTTAATCTGTTATTGTCACATTCTGTAAAAGGGCCTATTTGAAATTCAGTTTGGCTGACTTGAAAACAAGATTCTGAGGAAACATTTTCACAATGGCCTGCCAGAGCAATTGGCAAAATATGAATAAACATAAACCGGAGTTACAAACTTACTTACTTCCTTTCTGTGAAGCCTTATTAGTGTAGCTGTAACTGCAGGGAATATAGGAAGGTGTTTCCCTGAAGGTATAATTTAGATCCACGCTTGCTGCTCATCCCTTATTTAAGGAGGCATGCTGATCTTTATGCAACAAGTGTTCCTTCTACTAGCTAGGAGCATTTTTGTGCTAGGTTCAAACATAATGAAGCAAAGCAAAAAACAAAACCAAAAGAAAAATCACCCTATGCAGATTAGGAAGCCATATTCCGAAAACAGAAAATGAGTTGCAGCTTAACAAAATCTATCTTAAAATCGTAACAAGTCAGGTTTGTTCTATATTACATCCTTGCTGAAGGACTTGATCTATGACAATTTCTGAATGACATCTGAAGAAGACATCAGGAATGTGAGGCACAGGGAAGCAGTTAAAAGGTTATATACTAACTGCATATATAAATCTAATTTGTTACCATTTAGCAGGTTGAGAAGAAGACATGTTCTAGTCAGTACTTCAGGAAGGGGCACACTGAATAATCAGGAAACCTTTTGCTCTCTTGGACCTTAAGTTAAAATTTCAGACTCTGTGATGTCATCAAACAAAACAAATTCAGCATTTTTTGGTACATCCAATGGAAAGTCATTCATGTCACATGAAATGAAAGTTGTGTGGCATCTGTTCAAGAGCAGATCGCAGCACGGGCTAGGATAGTCAAAGCAGAAAACGCACTTACCTACAAAGAGAAGTTCAGAGTGATGCAAAAAGGCATGAAGTATGCAGTCATGCAAACACAAGGTAGCATTTCTGAAGCGTGTTTCAGAAAGTATTTTGGATTGTAAGTCTAATATTTTGGATCCTCTGGTGTGCAGATTGCACACTGCCAAAATTGAGTCCTGAGAATTGATAAAAAGTTGCTTACATAAAGAAGTAGTACAGAATCTAATGCAATGAGGGGCAGAAGGAAAAAAGTAGATTTTTACATGGATATATAAAGGCTGTTACTAGCTGTCTTCACTGCAACTGTCTTTCATTCTCTGAAATACAATTTTTATAACAATGAATTAAGTCAGAAATGAGTTTTTTTTAAAGAAATGTATACTTGTTGAAACAATTTTACTGGATGCTAACTTTGCTAATTCTTCACAAGTTACCTATACTAGAATTTTATACAGGAGGAAAAGGACAGGAAATGAAATCACAGAACTCAATAGTGTTTCTAGTTTTGTCATATCTTTCATAGGCCAAACACATGGCAAATTTTGAATGGCATTATTTTGAGTACAAGTATCTAAAAGCGGATGAGAAATGACACACGTTAATGTAACTTATCTCACTATAAGAAGAGACAATAAGAAAAAGCAGAAACGCTGCCAGTTATTATATTACTGTGAAACATTAAAAATGTTAATTCTGTGCTGTTTTTGAATTATTATAATGCTTTTCTACAGTTATATGCTATTCATGGTCATTTTTCCTATGACAGTGCACCTGTTACTCATGCTGTCTGAAAGCGGAAAGCCATCCAAGACTTCATATACTTCTCTCCTATCTTCTCCTTAGTTGTCTGTATCTTTCCCTCTACTCTGAGATAAGGAAATAAATGTGTTTAGTGTAGAAACAGGCAGAATTCAGTTCTGTTCCCTTCACTGAGTTTCCTGAAAAATGCTAACATTCATTTTAGCCTGTTTGACTTCTGAGCATCGAATCAGGTCTTTGTAAATCTACTAAACTCACAGTAGTAATGCTAGTAGTAGTGCTAGACCAACAAATTCTTAACTAAACCACTAGCATGTCTGTCAGCCAGCTTTCACAAGACAGGTCCAGTCAGCAAACAACGAAGCGTTTTCCTGAAAGCACAGTAGGATTTCTATCTTCGTGTGGGGTAATCATATGATCATTAAAATTAAATCTTGCTCCTCTTGATCACCCATTAGTAAGTTAAGATAGACTTGATTCTAACCAAGGATTTGAAGGACTTCTCCCCTCCTCCATGCCTCCATGTCTGAACTTGAGAAATTAACTACTTTAGTTGCGGTCACAGAGTAGGATTCTTAAGTTTCTCCTCTATGTGCTGCTATTGCTACTAGACAAAGTGCCTAAATACTTGAATATTGTCAATATAATAGAATATTGTCAACAACTTCATTGTCAGAACCTGGAAGTCTTTTAGCATGGTCCCAATATTTCAGAGGATTCTTTGAAAATGATTTAATTTATTATGAGCAAACATTGAATATCTATGCATATAATTTTATGTATGTGTGCGTATTTATGATGTAAATGTAAATTAGCACCACAAGATCTCTAAATTTATTGAGGACAATAGAAACCGCTTTCCCTGATGTGACCTAAATGGTTTCTATTCACTCATAATAGTCTGACAGGAGGTAGAAAGCCACTTACCAGCCTTATAAATTGAGCTGGTTAGTAGTCAAGCAGCTTCAGAGCAATTCAAAGGCACTAATTTCATTTTCCATCCCCCTACACCCCAGTGCTCTCATTCCAGCACTCTATGATCACAGCCACTCATACCCACCTCTCAACTCTTATCTACTTCACACTTGCCTCCTCCACATCAAATCAAGTTAACAGCATGCTCCACTGCCCTAGTAACCCAGGTCTACCATAGCAAGCACTTTAATAAAATCACACAGGCAGAAGCTCCACAACGTGCTGTGAAGACAAGCAGCCTGTAAACCCCTGAAATAGTATCTGTTAATAAGTGAGATACTTAATATTCAGTGGAAAGTAAAAATAGAAAAAAACATACTGACAGAACTGGCTCTTAAGGGGAAAATATATAGAAGATACAAGAGAACAATTGAACTACCAAATAAGGATATCTTGGCAAGTAATCTGAAATTAACCCATCAATTTTGGCAGAAGTCAGTCCACAGCAGCACAAATGACTAGCGCTTATTTCCTCCTAATTTACTTCAGAAAGAGATATTTTCAGAGGCCAAGAGGGGATAAAAATTAAATTTAAAATCTGAATAACCTGAAAAACTGAGGCTGAATAAATAAAAACGTCATATCAATAACAATTGTTTTTTAATCTACTATATAAAGAAAACAAAATGATCAGGGAAAAAGTCTGAATCTCTGAAGATTTCTCATGGGTTTCCCATATCCCTGCCCAGTGAAATGAGTGCATCTCCAAAGAGAGATAGACTGGGGGGGGGGAACCACCAGAAGAATCTGGGCTCTAGAGACCTGTTTTATGTCAGTCCTGGAGAGAGGTGGAAGGGAAGAAGTAGATAAGAACATCTTTCTCAAAATCAGCAGTGACAGGTTAAAGGAAATGTTTTTCTACTGTTCTTTCCCAACAGAAGTAGTGCTTATACAAAGACCTAGATGTTAAAAAGGCAAGTAATAAAATCCGGGCCAATTCTGTAAGTTTCTGATGCTTCTTCTCTTACAAACATCCACAGGCATGTCACAAAGCACTGGAATTTTTTCAAACTATAATGAGAAGTTTTAAAGATTGTCCTAAAGTCTAGGGTCTTTTGCTCACTTTTTCACACACACAAGCATAACACCTCTTTCTTGCCACACTCAACAAAATGGCTTCTTTTGGAGTAGAATTATTTTAATAGTTCCAGAAAGATATAACAGAACAGGCATATTGAACTGCTGTGAAGTTTCCTACAAATCCTCAATTTAAAAAAAAAATAAAAAAAAATAAGTTTCAAGGCGATTGGGAAATCTTTAAATTACTAAGAGCTTTAAAAAACATGAAAGAAATAAAACCAAAATAAAACAATTCTCTATTTACTGTTTGTTCAAAAACTTTCAAATGTTTGGACCTAC
This sequence comes from Thinocorus orbignyianus, assembly GCA_013400375.1. Taxonomy (NCBI): domain Eukaryota; kingdom Metazoa; phylum Chordata; class Aves; order Ciconiiformes; family Thinocoridae; genus Thinocorus; species Thinocorus orbignyianus. The sequence goes on along the minus strand of VXBW01005596.1, from coordinate 48,628 downwards.
TGTGATTTAGCTAAAGGAATAGAAGAAGCTCTGTGGATATACCATGTATATTGCTAGCTGTCACTGGGAAATAGGGAGGTAAATTATGTCTCCTCAATCCCTTAACAAAGGCAAGTTATACAGGCTACGTACTCTGGTTCCAGGGAAGTTAATACAGCACTTTGTATTATTGAGACTGCAAACCTGAAAGCTGAGTGAGGTTCTTTCAGGTGCTTTCTTTTCCTATTGTGAAATGTTTACTTTCACTAATGTTACAGAGTAGCAATCATTGTTCATGCATTAGGAGCAAACAATCAAATCATTTCACAGCTATACAGTGTAAGCAAATATATTCTTCTAATTATACCACATGAATTAAATACAGGTGTTCATTATCTTCTAGAGGTACACAACACTATCATGCAAATATAGCGTCTTTCTCAAAGATTAAGAAAATCCCTAGATGACACTTTCTAATGCTGTATAGGTGGATACTTACGATTTTTGACAGGTTATCCTGTAGTTGCAGTGGAACTATGCATGATATTTACTTGAATAACTGAAGAGTTTGTTGTTATTGAAAAAACTGCAAAGATTTCATAAAGAAAGCAGTAGTCTTACCTTCTAGTACAGAGATCACAGAATCATCCAGGTTGGAAAGGACCTTTAAGATCATCTAGTCCAACCATCAACCTAACTCTGATTAAAAANAAAAAAAGCCAAAGAAAACAAAAAAAAAACCAAAAAAAAACCCAAACAAACAAACAAAAAAAAAAAACAAAAAACCCAAAACCATCACTAAACCATGTCACTAAGCACTATGACAACCTGTCTTTTGAATATCTCCAGGGACGGTGCCTCAACCACTTCACTGGGTAGTCCATTCCAAGGCTTAATAACTCTTTCAGTGTAAACATTTTTCCTAATATCCAATCTGAACCACCCCTGGTGCAACTTGAGGCCGTTTCATCTCATCCTATCATCTGTGACTCCGGAGAAGACACCAGCCCTCACCTCTCCACAATCTCCTTTCAGGTACTTGCAGAGAGGTCTCTCTCAGAGGGTTGATAAGGTCTCCCTTCTGCCTCCTTTTCTCTAGACTCCAGCACCCTCAGCCTCTCCTCATAAGACTCATAAGTATCTCGAGGTGATTTGCACCAATAAAATGAAGGGGAAACAGACAGCATCTAGAAACATGCAAACATATCATTAGCTCCTGAAATTGTATCAGTTGTCATGATGTTCTTGTGTTCCTTCAATTTTTATTTTGTTTCGGGTTTTGTGGGGTTTTTTCCAGTTTTCTTGTCACTCCTGGACTTTTCTGTATCCTTGACTAAATGTAATATGTACTGATTACAAAGAGAAATCTTTTAGACTACCCTCATTCAGTGAAGTAGCTTGAGCATTTCTGAACACTGAATAAGGGTTAAGTTCCAAATCTTCATACCTTTTCACCCAATGGTTCTATTTGAAAATGTTACTACTATTTAATCTGAGTAGGATGAGAGGTTGTGCCATACTGCTTTTTTACCAGTGATATCACCTTTTCCACTCAATTAATCTATAAATAATTAACATGAGTCATCACCCCATCTAGAGGCTGAGCTTCCATCCCTGCCAGGTCTACTCAGAGAAGGAATGAGGCTTCAGAGCATGTCCATTCCTGTTGCAACAGAAAGGGCAAAAATGTTCAGAAAGAGGCATCGAAGCCTGACAATACTAGACATTGTGTACTGTGCTACAAAGCAAAAGTGAGCTGGCAGATGGTCAGTTTGTCATGTATTTGGCCACACAGGTAAATTGTGAAGCATGCAGGGCAGAATATTTAAGTGCACTGTATTATAGTGACTCATTTTAATGTTCTACGACTAATTAAAAGAGTTATTTTGACTCAGAAGCAACTGAAATATGGGAAAAGAATCATCATGCTGTACCAATCTATACGAATTTAACAGACAGTGACAGAAAACCTAAACAGTGGCTAGCAAGTAGAAGCCAGCCTTTAATAACGTCACTCATGCTAGACTATGAAAAACTGCGTGGTTTCTCTGCTTCTCTATTGAATATCCCATTATATTGGATCAATGACAGAAAATCAAACAGGAACTTTTGAGAAGCGGGCTTCCCACACACATTCAAGGTAGGACTTTTTTACCTGTGTAATTGATGTTATTATTAGATTAATAAAAACCACAACAAAAACTGGAAATAGTTAATATGTCAAGTAGACAATTTGACTCTATCCTGTCACAGTGATTCTAATGGAGGAGCCAAATACCTCTGTATTTCTTATAAATTACTTCAGCTGTCACTCAACGTTGTCTGTTATGAAAACGTATTTTGCATTCCACATCCGTGCCAGTAGATTAGTAGCAATAGAACTCCTTTGTGTAATCATTTTAAATTCAATTTGCACTCCAATAAAACTACACTTTTGTCACATATTTTTCATGTCAGGAAATCACAAATTTGACATAGATCTATGATTCTTGCTAATTATCCTTCTCTGCTATGAGCAGTTTTCTTGCTAATCAGCAAGTTACACGAGGGCAGACAGTTCTCTTCTCACGTGGACCAATGGACTTATAGATTCAGCTTAGGACCAGTAAGTACTTTGCAAAAAACTGAAGAACAATATTTACAATTTTTTTAATGTACTTTGCTCGATGAAGATTATTGGGTTTTTGCCTAAATGTGGACCCATATCTTATCATTATTCATTATATATGTCACAGACAGAATAATACCTTTTACTTGTTAAATTAGTTCAGTGAAGAAATATGAAAGATCATATGGACTATGAGATTGATAGCCTAGAAAGCAAAAATTGCTGGCTTATCTTCATCTAGCAGTGTGTGTCCACCCTAAAAAGACCATAGTGTCAGCTGCTCTGACTTGGTGTTCCAATGCATCACATAGATACTTCTGCATTCTCTATATCCTCTGCATATCCTCTATAAATGTACATATTTGAGGTATACATCAAAAAAAAATTAATGACAAATGTACAAAACACATAAGAAAAATTTTTATCTCTGACCCTTCCTGTTCCACAGTATTTATTTCTTACTGCTGAAAGTCATACCTCTGTAGTACAAAAACACCATGTAAGATTAAGTGAGTCAAGTAAAGTTACTTGGCAAAGCTGTGTCAGCAATAGGAAAACAATGTCAGTGTTCCCAACTCCCAGTCAACTGAATAGTCTTCTAGGTTACTATAGATTCAAGTGTCCAGTATGCTAGACAACTTTATACAATATCTAGGTAAATTGGAAGCCAACCATCCAAAAGAAATAATACAGAAAATTACATGGCCTCCAGAAATGAGCATAGCCCTTCTGCATGTGGCTGCACCCTAATTGTTTGTAAGACCTCTGATTTAAGTTTGTCTTAGTGTCCTTGTTAGGTTTTCATGTCAAAATATTGATGTTATTTTAAAATACCGTTATTCTGAGGGTGTCCCCGAGGATGCATAATATACAACATGAAAAGGTCAGTAATGACTTCCAGCAATACCATTGGTCTGATCCTCCAGGACTGTTACTCTTCTACGCCTGCTTAAATTTGTGCCAAGAGAATACAAAATGTTATTATGGACATCAGGGGGTAGAGAATACTTGCTGGATCATGGACCATGAACTCTTTGCACAGGTGAATTACAATTTTTGAATGCAACTACTCAAAGTGAAAGGGAGCAAAGAATGAGGCATTGCCTCTGATGAAGCAATTACAGAGTGATCACAACTTCTCACTGGGCTTTCCGTCAATGCCCAATTCCACTATATAGCCTCGGAAAGTGGTAAAATCTTTCTGATTGCTCTGTATAACTTGGACTCGAGCACATCAGAAACCCAAAGGGGCTAGTTAGGCCTCTAACTCTGAAAGAAAAAAGGTTGCCTCCATAATGAAAAAGCAATCACAAGAGTAATTTTACTGGTTGTCATGCATGTTGGATTATTTTATATATTGAAGCCCTAAATTACTCTGTTTAGACTGACAAGGTAACTTCTGATTAGATAGTAAATTTACTGTTTGAATAGGATGAGCATAAGAATGGCAGAAAATGCCATTGACTGCAGTTTCAAAGTCCAATAAAGTCTGGCACGCTCTGCTGCCTATGAACGTCTCTGAAGTAAACTACTGTAGTTAAGCTTTCACCTTGCATGCTGATCTAGAATTCATAGAAGGAACAGGAGAGAAATCATCATAAGAAGCTATAGCTATTGTTATTGCCTTACTCTTGGTGAGAAAACATATTTAGATTCTTCTTGGTATTCAGTTTGTCACTCTGCTTCCTTCTCCTGACCCCCACTCTTTAAAAATAATTGTTTACTATGCAGCCTAGGAAACACAGTACAGGGTGAAAATTTGTTCGGGTAGGAGGTTCAGTATCTTCAAAGTGAAACGATCATAGTGGATAGCAATCACAGCATACAAAACACACTGTTTCAGCAATTACAGAATAGTTAGACTACATAGATATAATTTAGGTGATTTATTATACGCTGTTGGTAGTCACCGGAGAAGACAGTCATGTAAATAGAATAATTTTATAATGTTAAAATGTTAAAGAATTGTGCATTCTTATTCTTCATGTTATCATATCTGGTGGCATGATAGGGTCTGATGACCCCATACTGTCTTCAGATTGATAAAGTGTGTCCTTCGTTGACCTCTGATTTAGACCTAGAAGTTTTCTTTTGGTTTCCATGGACAAACAACCCCGAAATCAGTAATAATTCTGCCCAAATCTCAACCCACCAGTATTTTAACTTTATTGAATTAGGCTGAAATAAGAACAGCTACACAAAGTCATTGCTTATTAAGGTCAGATGGAAAAATATAACTTTCTCAATTATATAAAAGAAAGTCAATGATAAAATTAACTGATGGAAACTGTAGATGCCCCATGACAAGCACCAACAATTATGCAATGCATAAATAATGCAGCGGAACAATTTATATCTGACGTTCTCGCGTGTCCCTCAATTTTCCAAGGTGACTACACTACATTTCCTTCTGTTCTAGTCTAGTAACTGGTTAGTAAAATATATTGGTCCTGATACAAGGTCAGCAAAATATAATTTCAAAGTTAGAAGTTTGCATTTTAGAGTTATTTTACTTTCATTTAGGCTTCAGTTCCCTGACATCCACTAAGTCATTACGTCATTCTCCACTGCACAGCCCTTTCCTACGAAGTACTTTTTTATTTTTAAAATACTCCTACATTGTAATCAATGCCACCTCTCAGTCTTCCCTGGTGGTCAACTAATCAGGGTGACCTCTTTTGTGCTTCTATAAATAATAATCTCCAATTCATATATACATGTGCTTTGTTTCTTTTTTGCACTGTCAGAAGATTTTCAACATTCTTTTGAAGAACATGAGTACTGGAACTTCACACAGAATTTCAGTATCATACTTACCTGTGGCAAAAAGAGATGAAAGTCCTTCCTTCCTCACCAATGTCCACTGTAAACAGCCAAGGACTCCCTTAAACCTCTTTCCATAGCTTTATCTTGAAAGCTCATTTTTGTCTATCCACCCTGACGTCTGTGTTTCTTATACAATCTCACTTTTTAGAGAAAATAGAGACTCATATGGAGTTAATATTCGCCATCCTCATCTAATAGAATGATCAAATGATTTTCCAATCAAGGACAAAATAATCCAATGTAGTTTCTGGTCAAAAAGTGCAGAAGTTAAATGCTCTTAGTATCCTCCAGTAATTCATCTTTAGCACCATAAAAATACTCTTCTCAGCCATGTCTTGTAAAAGTCAACATGTTAATAAGCCAGGGGAGGAGGAGAACATTTCTTTCTGAAACTTCCTAGCCACTCATATTAATTCTACTCCTGCTAGTTGTCCATAGCTGCTACTCTTCTATTTCTTCAGTATTGGACGGTCTGTACCGTATGTAGTATGTATGAAGGTCATTTTGACATCATCTTACCTGTTGTTTTTCAGTCAGTTTTGCAGCTGCTTTACTAAGATCAGCAGAGCATTCTTCACTGAGCTGCTGAATACATAAGTATTGTAGTGTTTGAATCTGTCAAATTCTTAGTCCCTTCAAGTTCTTGAGATAGTTAATGGTACAATAAATAGAGCCTGGAGTGTAGTCATCCTTTGATATTTAAGAAGTTATGTGGTCATGAGCAAATAAATAGCAATGATACTAATATTCATCTTATTTAGAAATGAGGGATGATCAAGCAGGATTTTGCTCTTATTTTTCTGACACATCTAAACAATTTTATTGTTCTCACAGATTCAGCTTTGTGACTGGGGAATGGAGTAACAGTTTTTGCACTGTTTTTCCTGATATTTCTTTTCATTATTTGTTCTCTGAACAACCTTAAGTCTGTTTGTTTTTTTATCGGATAGGGAAGCATAAACGAACTATCGAAGCTTAAGCACTCACGGATCTTCAAGTGTCGTTTTCAACAGCCAAAGAAGCAGCAATTTTTATGGAACTTCTTTGCCTGTAGTAGAAGGACCAATTGGTATGTCTTCCTTACCCTTTTGTAAGTTATTTGAATACAGTTGCAAATTGTACATCAGTGAGTACAGGCTGGATGTAAGAGAAAAAGATTTTCACAGGAGGATGGTACAGCACTGGAATAAGTGAACAGTGAGGTTGAGCAGCCTCTAGTTTTAGAGGGTTTGGGGGACTCAGCTAGACAAAGTTTCAACTGGCCTGATCTACTGTTGGCCGAAGTCCTATTTTGACTAGGAACTTTGACTTCATGATCAGTAAAGATCCCTCTCAGCCAAAACTTCTATGATTCTGTGTAATTGCAGGCAAACCACTGCTCCAATAGAAATTCCTCCGTTGGCACATTCCCAAACCTTAGCTCAGACAGCTATAGTGGCACTTCAGTTTTCTGGTGTACCCAGACTTAGCATATTTAATCTACCAATTTGTGCCTCAATTTCTCTGTGTGTAAATTGGGATTAATATATTGCCCAAGAGCAGCCGTCAGGGCATCACAACTGAGGAGTGTGCAGTGCTTGGACATTTTGAGACTTTTTTTCCAAAAGGAATTTGAAATCTCAGCCCATGTATGTCACAGCACTGCTATCATCATTACATTTTAATTGCTTGGAGGAAAAATATATCCTTTAAACAAAAGGATCTGAAGGTGGCAAACACCCTCTCCTCACTGACCATTGGTAATACAGGAAAACACAATTTCTCGTCAAAGGTAGGCAAACAACTCAGCATTCTCACACAACCTACCAAATTCTTGAGGCATGCATTGCACATACAAACATGTCCTAATACATTTTTTCATTAAAGTCTTTTCTTAAAAGAAGACAAAATAAGTCACCCTCCCCTACAAAATAAAACAAAATAAAACTACAAAACAAACCAGACCAACAAAAATTGGACAATATACTTTTTTTTTTATTACTCCTTATTTACACTGTTTACAGTCTGTTTGCTAATTTACAGGCAGGCAATATAAAGACAACAAAAGAAGTGTAATTTACTCAGGATTGTTCAAAACGGAGACCAAATAGAAGCATAAGCAGAGCAGCTACTCTGCTTATAGCCTGACTGAAGGGGAACTGCAATAAATCAAGCATCGTGCTTACAGGGAGGATGTCTTGCAGCTGCAAGGTTAGAATGGCATAAATAAGAACCAAAATGACCAAAACGTGGACTTTGAGACATTTTCATACCATGTCCAGCAAACTGGTCTTACCACAGAACAGAAGTAGTTTGCAACAAGCAACAGACAATTGGAAGAGATTTGCCGCAATGACACTCTTCAATAGTAAAACAAAGTAGGCAAACCCCTACATTCTTTACATCTCTATAGCACCACTATCGTTTCCATCAAGCAATTCTCTTGTCTTTGCAACAATACATTGTAAACTTGTCTGGGCAGGGAACATGTGTTTATGTACATGATGATAAAGACACCCTGAATGACCTCCCCTCAGCAGCCAGGCTAATGTTTTTGTAAAACTAAGAACAAAATAATTTGTATGCATCCAGATGGCAATGTCATGTAAGCAATTCTTCAGAGCAGAGACTAAACTCCACAGGGTACAAGATACACAGCTGTGCTTTATGAGAGTGCTGATGTTATTCTGTGCTCTGTTAGGAAACAATCTTGTCTAGAGGCTTCACTTGTTGTTTGAGCAACAAAGGTTTGGAGATAGATCCTTGAAACACGTCATGTTTCATACCTCTGGGTACCACCTCTGCATCTTGATTATTTCTCACTAGTGTTTAGAAGGAGAATAAGTTCTAATATTCCAGTAGTTTCTCTTAGTTGCTGAAGGATCAACCGTGATCAGTCATATCAGATGTTGCCGAAACATCAGCTCTAAAACTTCTATATCTTTTGAATCTCCAGTTAGACAGAATACCTGCCCAAAAATCTCCTGGTGCCTGAGAAGGGATGGGTAAAGTAACACACTCTCTTTTTCATTAAGTGAAAAGTCTAGGCAATAGCTACTAGGTTAACAGATGGTTTCTAAACAAACTATCAAGATCCTTGCTAAAAGTGGTGGCTGTTACTCCAGCTCTCCATAATACATTTTTAATATCTCATGATCACACCCATGTTTTCAAGCAGCCAAGCATAGACCACAACCAGAATGGCACATACCTCTTAGTTACATTCAGTCACTTTTCACTTCCTACTTGCCCCATACAAAGCCAAGTAAAATGGAGCATATAATACACAATGTGCTCTTCCTTCAAGTTTTTGACTATAGGAATATGCTGACATTTGCAAAAAAGAGGTGTACGTAAGACATCACAGTAGTAAGACATCAAAATATATACATAGAAATAACTTAGACACACCTGTGTTGTACTGTGTCATGGGCACAATTTACCCCAGAGTGTATGCAATCTACATAAAAAACAGTGCAGGTAACCCCTGGATGGAAATGCTGAACACAGACACATTTAATTGCCTTGTGGAACCTATATTTTACTTGTGAAGTGTTATGCACATAAATAAGGATGTATGAAGGATGTTATTATTTACCTGCTAAGAAAACCAACATTCCAGTTTTAAGTATTTTCAGATAACTGACTGTTTTCTTTTTCCTCATGAGTCTTAATGTAGACTATTTCGTACAAATTACACTGAGGAACTGTTTGCAGGGGTAATTATTCCTAGTTGTTATTCCTGATGCTTCTTATTCATCATCTGTCATTGGCCCTGCTCATTTCAAGTAAAAGTACACAGATCTGAATTAGTTTACTCTTCTTTTAAACAGAAGCAGCTAATTCAGATAGCAGCTACACAAAAATTAAATGGGAATAGTTAGCTCCTTTAAACCCAAACTTTGCTGTAATACAAATCAATTTTAGCAGATTAGACATTCATTATGTTCAGTTTCACATCAATGACAACCCTAACATCTCATTGTGAACCAGCAGGTTCACAATGGAACATTCATCCATTGGAAACTGGTTTGACAGGTGCAGGGAATCTAAAAAGTGTAACTACAGTAACCACAATGTTCATGATCTTAGAACTGTTCCATGCTCTAATACTTCTGCAGAAGAACACTGAAAGTGCTGGCAATAGGTTGCCTGGGAGAGAGTTACTTACAAGTCTGGGGTCAACATTCATAAAGACCATGTAGTTTCCCCCTGTAGGGTGTATTTTGCATCTGGAGGACAGGGCAAGATGCTTGGAGATCTTTAGCCACCTGAAACTCTGCCTGCAATTCTATTTTCTGTGTTGTTATGTATTCTATCAATATGTATGCAATTTCTTTCAGCTAAGGAATAGAATTAGTCATTAAAAATATAATGTAAATAGGCTCCGCTTAGGATCAGAAAGGTTTCCATTCTGGTAGCAGAAAGAAATGGACTTCCAGCATGAACAACGTGAGCACTCTTGTTCTTCTCCAATGTATTTGCTGCCCTTGGCACGTAATGGGGTACAACAACACCCTGTCACGATTTGCAGTTTGAGACAAATTCAAGATGCATCACTATGATATTAAAATAATTACGTTTAAAAAATCTGGGTGGTGGGGAGGGAGAAATCTAGTGGGGAACCAGAACTGCCCACATGATAAGCTCAATAGTGCCACCTGCTGAGAAAAAGTTCAAGGCACTGGTGACTCCGAGGCCAGGGGCTCGTTTAGACAGCGTGTCCTCATTTTACTCCGGCTGCATTGCTCATGATCAGATCTTTTCACAGTCCCGCTTTGCATAACATACTGCAGTACGGCTCCGTTCCCTGGCCAGCTTTCATCCTCTTTAAGAGGTGGACAAACATAAATGAGGACAGCATCTGCCTGGCTGTTCCCTAGAAATCAGTCTCGGCTGAGGTGCAAATGTGCTGTGGATTTAGAAGGCGGCATGTCATCCACCTGTCTCTCCCTCATGTCACAGCAGCAGGTTTAAAGGATCTATTTTCAGATAACTCTTTATTTTCCTTAATACGGCCTCCTCTCTTAGCTTAATCAGGCTTTTGTCATCCTGTATTAGTAAATGCAAGCAGCTCAAGCAATAGGCACTCTTTGTTACACTTAAGAGACAAGTTATTTCAGAGGGAGATACAACCACGGGGTACCTGAAGGTAAGCAGACGCAAAACATACAGTTTCCACTGTCAAGATCATGAAGTTGAAGAGACTACAGATCTCTTTCTGTATGTGAACGCTGATGTTACCACATCAAAAGATCTCAGTCTATGCCAACATTGCTCAGCTTCTACGTCAGGTAACACAGGCTTCCTGGTAAACCTCAGAACAAAATTCCTAGTCAAGGTCATGGACTAACAAAGGGCAAATGCTGCACTGAGATCTAAAACCTCTTTGGGGCTGAATGTATTTCACCATAGTGCCACGGCCAAACAGAAACACCCAACAGGGAAGGATGTTTTCAAGCACCTGAAAGGAGTTCAAGCATCAGAAATTTTGCACACCTCCAGAAAACATGGGCTACAGTTTATAGGACATAAATTGCTGTCCCTATGTGCATGTACTTAGCATTACCCTTAATATACATTGCCCTGAAACAGAGGGATAATTCAGGAACCTGAAGCATAAAAATTTTACTTTTTCTCCGCTGCAACATATTTGCATGGTAAAGACTAAAACAAGAGGGGAAAAAAACCACAAACCACACATCTCCTTTCAAGGTAATGGAATCATAAAGAAGGACAAGGCTTCAGACAGGGTGATCCATTTCACAGTTTGTAAACTGTGCTTCCTAGCGTGGAAATGAAGCCTTCATGAATAACCTGTTAGCAAATCTAATTCAGGAAATGTCCTGAACAATAAAAACAAGTGCAGGTCTAACAGTCTGCAGTGTAACAGCCTCTAGAGGTACAAAAAGGAATGACATCTTGACCCACACATTTTTAAACTAAAACTGTTAAACCGTTGAACTCAGAAAACTGCCAAAAAGTATCCTGTAATACAAGCAAACCAAAACACCCAGATTACACTGCACTGTATTTGTAGGTACTTGGAGGGTCAAGGGAGAAGGCGGGGGTGAGAATGTTCTGAGCAATTAGAATCCAGGTTGCTAAGTTTACTTTATCACTCACATTTCATTACAAAAGGTAATAAATGGGTTGCACGCAACAAGTCTGCCACAATTTTAAATAATTTTAAATAACTTTAAATATTCAAATTACAAAACTGAGTACCTACAGGTGCTTTGATCTACCCTATTTAGTTTTATCTGAATTTTCTTTTCTGATCCCCATGATCTCTGAGTAAGTGAAAACAGAACAGTACATCAAGCTTTCTAATAAGCGCATTTCTATGTGTTTTTTTGCTTTAATATGATGTGTTCCAAAAAGCACATCACCAAAACTGCTTGGTCTCCTCCCCTACCACGGCACTTTTTGATTGACATCGCTTCTTACACCGTTCAGAGAGAAAGATTAGTTCTTTCCCATAAATATTCATGTTCTTAACTGGAAATCGCCTACATTGATGAATATGCGCTTAACTCGGCCACCCGTTCACTTACTAACAGTATCCTGGAAGAAACAGAGTTGTCTTTTTTTCCTATAATGAAGAATGAGTTGCAGTCTGAATGGCAGATGCCAATAGTGCGTTAACTATTTATATCAACTCCACAGGCAGACTATCATTGAACTTCACGGTATTACCCTAGTCTCCCTTCCAGTTTTTTTCCTTTGTGTAACTGTGATATGAACTTTCCACAGGAACACACGGGGTGGGAAAGTTTTCAAGTGTGACATGCAGAACTATTTTCATAAGTAGTTTGAATTTTATTATCTCTAGTATGCCATTTAAGATACCCTGTTTTAAAAGTAAAAGCTTCCAAAGAAGAAAAAGGTCCTGTTTTGCCACAGGTCTCCTGATTTCTTTTATCATATGCAAGCAAATGCAATGCTATTTCGGAGAAAGATTAATCTATTTGTCAGGTGCACGCACTTAATTTTCCCAGACATGTTTCAATCTGTACTAATTCTATCCTGGTGACTCTTCTGTCAAAACATAATTTCCTCTTTAGTTTCATATGATGAGGAAATTTTATTGCAATTATCACCAGGGTGACAGTGTCAACTGATTTCAGTTTTGCTCATGCAAATGTGAATGTGCAAGTAAATATGAAATATATGTATTAAAGTGAACAGCTAGGCAGACAATCATTAATTTCTGTGCATTAATTTCTATAAGATGTTATCTTAAATAATAAATCAGCATATCTATTCAGTTTCACAGCAGAGGTAGCTAAAGCAAACTAGTCTATTCTATAGCCGATAAATTGTCTGGTGAAGAGGTAAAGGTAGAACCCAGAGAGCTACATTTCCCTGAGATTTAATACATCATACAAGTGGACTGGTATGTGCTAAAGTTACCTGACATATGTCCTATCTAAAAAACCTCATTAAGTTCAAATTTTGGCTTATGCTTCCGGTCAGTTTTATTTTTCTTCCCGCTGTTTAGGTTCCTGCTGTAAGTCAGCTGTATAGCTAAGACAGTGGAATTGTGGCCTCATCAGCTTACCTAGACCTGCATTTTTATTAATTTTAGAAGAACTTCAGAGTTGCATAGTACTATTCAGCCAGAAATGGAGGATATGAAAAAAAGAATCATATCCAAAACAATGAGGACAAACAGAATCATCTCAAACAGATAATCATATAAAATGATTCCTCAGTCTTCTCACGAATTTGTTTTTCCTTATATTTCTAAAGGGGACAATACGAATTTTTTTCAATATAATTTAAACTTCAGGCCTCACTAATTGCCAAGACAATGGCAGAGTGAATGTTTTAAGCCTTTTGGGTTTGGAAAGATTTTTCTACTGATACAAATTTATGTGAAATTTTGTAAAGAAAAGCCTCACTCATTTTTCAGGACAACTTTTTTCTGCCTCTGGATGGTGCTGGCAGAAAGAATAAAAAGCTTCTCTCTGTGGCATTTTAGCTTTCTTGTGCTGGTGAGGCATGCGAGCAGCCTGATGAACACAGTCATGGAAGTGTCTGTTCTCATTAACGACTAGAACTCAGATTTTCAAGAGGAAGCAAAAACATAGTCAAGGCATGTCAGGGCTATTTATGTAACAACATTGCCATGAAATGTAGACCAGCAGTACCAATCATACAAACAGCCACAAGAACCGAGCATAGGTGGGCGCAGAGGCACTCAGTATCAGCTTTCGTGTCCTTTCACAGTATGTGCTGCTACCTGTTATTATTATTCCCAAGCTACAAACAGAACCAAGCCATAGGACCCAAATATAAATAAAGTGTTCCCAGAAGATCATTTTAGCTTATGGTCCTTAATTATTATTCCAAATCAGGTCAAGATGATATAAATTATGGTTAATAGGGCTAATCCACTTTCAGATTGAGTCTTTTCTATTATCCACATTACAAAATATTCTCACATTCACATACTGGATGTGAGAATAAGCTGCAACATATCAGGGACTTCTCAGAGTACAAGGTTTCACCTTGATAGCTATTGCTGACTTTGTATTTAAGATGTGCTTGTTTTGAGTTTCTCCCATTCTTGATTTCATGAAGATTTTCATCAGTTTCATGAACTTCTATGTGAAGATTTATTATTTTTTTTCTAAATCTTAAACTGAACTACCACAAACGCTTAGATTTTTTCCCCTGTATCACTAAGAGACCTACAGTAATTGTTTGCTATATCTTTTTTTTTCAAGATTGTAGCTTTGTTCTTGTTGAGCTGCTAAAATAAACAGCATTGTCTAACTGCTATTCAGACTGTTTTTTCTGTGTGCCTGCAAGATGTCCAACGAAGTACAATGGTGGTTACCTAAAATGTACAAGATTTTTCCTGATTTGCTTTCAGTTCTGTTGACCTCATTTTGATGGGTACCAACAGAAATTCTTGATGGTAATAGCAGTAGATGAAAGATTGCAAGAATTCTCTATGAAAGGTCTCAAAGCAGCATGAAATCAGATACACAGGACTCCCAGAGAACTAATTAAGGGTCTTGACCCATAACCATGGGTATTATAGCCACATGAAATAGAGAAAAATAGCTTGATTACTCCACTCAAGTTCTAGTCCCAGCAGAAGCAGTGTGAAAACCACTCTCTATAGGACAACTGGGTGACTGCAGTATGAACTTTGTAATAGTTGTTTGTAAGTAAGTGCTCCAAGAATACGGGAACGCAAATACCCAGGTTCCACTACAAGTATCAAAAGCTGCATGGCACTAGGAACCCCCTAGGAAGTTTCCAATCATAATGACTTCAGTATATAAGAAAAATAAGCTGAGCTCCTTAAGGTATCCTTCTGAATAACATACAGCTTCACTCCAGTGCTTTAATGTTTGCTGAGGCAGCAAAATTTACTTCTTTTAACTATTTTCATTGTACATCTTCATAGTTTCCTAGCTCACTAACCAAAAAATTAACCAAAGGGCTCTTGAATGCATTCATGAATCATTTTGAATGATTACTCATTTGGTTCATGAATGGCTAGCAAAACCTAAGTAAGAAATAAATCTAGTCTAGTTAGACTAACCTAAAGCATGGAACTCCTATTTTTATATTACTACTGGGACTGATGTCCACTTCCTTTCTGTATTAAATACTAACACATTCTTCAGGCTTAACATTCTGATGATTTTATCAATGAGTTTCATTTTGAAGCTTAGATAATGTACCTTCCTCTTATAGAGTAATAGAGATTTCAAAATGAGAAAAAACAGAAATAGTAATTCTACTTGTATGTTTCCAACATATGCCACAGTTGTCACTGCAGAGTATACATATTTACATACATGTTGCATAAGTATGAGTGTGTGTAAATCTAGAAATAAAAAAGAAATTATAATTATACTTCTAAATGGTAGTAACTGAAAATCTTGGTGTTCCATCAAATCACTGAGGATTAGTGTTTAGTTAAGTGTACTCAATGTGGTCCTCTATGTCATAATGCTATTCCTTTTTAGGCTATTATTTTCTGTTTTAAAAAAATTAAAACTACAGAAAGAGGAAAAAGTTATTTTGCAGTCAAGGAAAATTTGTATACAATTTGCTATAATATAGAAGGTATGATATGCCTTTTTTGGAACCTCTCCTTTTCCTTCTTCATCCTACATACTTAGAAAAGTAATTTTTTTTCACCTTTTTCAATATTTTTTCCTTAAAAATAATAAAAATCAAGGTTTTTGTTGGAAGCATCAAATGACTTTAAGAAGGTATGACACGAGTATCCACTTAGGGATACTTTGATTCATACTTACAAAAAACAAGTAAATAAATAAAAAAGTAACAGCAACTAAAATTCTTCATGCTATTTTTGTAAGTCCTTTCATAGTGGTAGGCCATCAAATCAACCTCTAAAATGCAATGATAGCAAATCACCAAAATTAATGGAAGGACTTGTGAAACTTTAGTTGATTCAGACATAGATATTGCAGAAAAGAAACGCACCCACCAGATCTTTTCAGTCTCATTCTCCATGTTGTTATGCTGAGGAAGAAGTAAGTCATGCTGTAAAACTGTAGTCATGAGATTTCTACTAGGAGCTGTAAAGAATGCATTTAATAAGGCTTTCTGTCCCACATCGTCAGTATGAAAAAGGTCCTCTAGTGAACATGTAAAAATCAATCATCGTATTGACCTACCATCCCAAAATCCGCATTAATGTTTCAGAGAATGCTAGCTTTGGACTTAACCTAAAAATTGAGCATATGTGGATTGAAACTTGCAATGTTGCTAACAAAATTTAAAAAAAAAATTGCATGCTTTGTCTTCAGTACAACTATGCTCTTGCATCAGTCCAGGCAAATCTTAGAAGTGCATTCAGTTTTATAAGAAACTTTATATTCAAGGCCTAATGAACATCATGAACTCTTGGGCAATAAAATGTATCACAGCTTGAATGTGTCATTCTTCTCTTTCACCATATAAAAAGACGTTTTCTCCTCAGCTATCAGAAACATGAGCACCCATGGGCTAGAAGAACCAGTTATTGTAGCTGTAGTCATTTATTTTATCTAAGAATTTCTAAAATGTTGGAAAGACTTTTCTCAATGTTAACAGTGTGATGAAAGAACACATATTGGGAGAGCAGAATCTTGGAATGTCGGAGTTGAAAAACACAGGCTTGGAAAAAAAAAATTATTAAAACCTCTAGACATTCTTGGCTTAGTGTTAAAAGCAGAAGTAGAGCCTTTGATGTAGAAATCAGTATTTACAATTAAAGAAAGCTACTATTATCTTGTTTTCCTTTCTTAATCCTTTTGACTGAGCATACTGAAAGAAAAATAACACATTATATCTGAGCTACTAGTAAAAGCCATGATTATCCGCTTTTAAGTTTGCTTTAATTGCTCCTTAATGTTCATTAATTATTTTCATGTTTAAAAGGCTTTTTCTCCCATATAATGCTAAAGCTTAATTCCCAGATAAACTCTAACTTCCAAAAATGAAACCTGGCATGCCATTTTTATTTATCTTACTGTTCACACTTCTGTTAGTATAAGTCTATGGGAGAAATCCTAAGCTGGTGTACACTGATTCTACAGAAGCTGGGCAACTTGCACTAAAAGCTTGACACTTCATTATGGAAATTTACAAAACTGTTGTGTTGTGAGGCTCCAACTGAGTTCTCAGAGTATTGGCCACTTCTAGATGCCTTGCTTGAAGCTGTGTATCGATCACTTAATTAGTCATTCAGATTACTTAAAAATAAATCCAGCTTTTAAAACCTTTTGTCTAACCTTGTATCAGTCTCACTGAAAGTAAGGCAGCACTCAGAAATATCTCAGAAAAAAATATTTTGACGAAGGTCTGCTCCATTCCCTTAAAACTTGTATGTTTCACCTGCAATAATCAAGCCACAGGGCTGTTGCCAGAGCTTAAGGGCATGCTTCCTTGCCATTCTGATGCAATACTAGCTAGCATTATTCATAATTTCAGTACATGTAAAAAAATCTATATTCAACTAGTCTTTGAGTTGACCTCTGTTAGAACACGAAAGCCTGAGGAGCAGTGCTTTGAGATGGTAAAACAGGCTGAATGGTGTCAATCTCAATCTACTGCAGTGCTTGTTTGAGGTCTTATGCAAGACCTCTATCTGTAATTGTTTTTGTGTGGAATTCAGAGATATGCTTTACATATCAACATCATACACTTAGCAATTTTTCCCTGGCCATCTCCAAGGACTTAGATGTACTCTAAATAATTTTCATCAAACAATTGCAGCAGGCTAAAATACACCGAACTCTTTCTTTTGTTTTTGCTCTCGCTTTAATCACTTGTACATATCCAGTGACAACAACTGGACTCTAGCAATGCAGGCATTCTCGTTTCAGTTGTTCAATAAATATGAGCAAATAACCACCCAGGCAACAATGCTAACACCTTGTTAATTTAAAATAAAAATTAGAGAGCAAAGTTAACTTTTGCAACTTTAACTCATGTTTTATTATTTTTAAATCATTTTCTACCGTCTCATTAAATTGAGGGCTTCCTGTAACATGTATTTCACTAAAAACACCTCAATTTAGCAACTAGATTGTAACCTGTAATCACACTGCAACAAATGTGTAATATCTGACAAAAATACAGACACCCCTGTAACCATCCCCCTTCCTCCACTGATTATGGAGCGGGGAGATAGTTGGCAGATTGTCGGTGTGGTTTGGGGGTGTGTTTACAGTTCCAAATTAATTTATACAAACTCTACCAACTGTTTTAGTTTTGCTTAATAGTAAAAATCCTTCTATTCCTTTAGTTAGATCATTCAGGCTAGGACTACGGCTTTCCCCTACTAGCAGTTTCCAATATGTTCTGCATCCTCTTATACTGAGAAGGAGCTCTGGCTATCTGGTAGTCACAGTCATAGGTCACATTTTCCTGAGATACTGCTGCTCATTTCCTTCATAAGACTCATGTGTGGAAAAGAAGAAAATAATTGTTCAACGTTCTGTACCTTACATGTTTTCTTACATGTATGTATAATACGGAACCTTAGCAAGTAATTCATTTTACAGGGTACAAGTAAATTTACGTCTCTAATAACATTCCTTTACATATATCTTTAAAATACTGATATTGTGAGATAGTTTTTGAAAATTCTGTATTGTTCTGTGGGCTCTATACTGCTTTTTATTATGTCAGTTCCTTCTTATAAAGATTTCTGGGAGGACATACATGCCTATCTAGCTAGTGACAGCTAGGAGAGAAATACAAAGTGAACGAAATTGCAGCTGGAAGGAGGTTCCCCAGAAACACAGGTGTATACAGTTGTGCTTCAAGATCAGAAATCAATCCTGATTTTTAGCAAAAAGTATGACTGAGATTGCAAAAGCAAAAGGTGAAAAAAAAAAACAACACCTTTTTTTAAAAGAGTAAAGGTGTACCTGAGAAGATACTTACAAGATACCTTATAAGCCTTATAAGATACCTAGAAAGATCCCGGAAGAGTGCTAAGCATTCTGAGGATAGTGATGAGTAAATAAAATACCCACCTCCATGATATACAGTCTTATCAAAAGCATCTTACTAGAGCAACGGAATTTCCTCTTACTTAGCTTAATGAAGCAATAGATGTGCCACACGTCAGCTATATTGAGGCATTTGACACTGTGACATTATACTGAACTGGAAATATTTGCAGAATGGCAAGAAAAATAATTATCTCAAAACCAAATAGTTTATGATTCATTACCAGACTAAGAGACTTTTGGTGAGGTCTTTCAAAGGTCTGTCTTGAGATTTTTTTTATTTTTTTTTTAAAACCATTCAAGCCATAATATCTGTAAATTATTTGAGTAATGAAATAAATACTCAAAATCCAACATGGCATCATACAGGGAGAATTTGCAAGGCTTTTGGGTGAGATGATCAGAAATTGAAATGACCTTGGTAAGTCAGAGAAGTGGTTTAAAGGCTGTATTAAATTCTATTGGGAAGAGCGTAAAGCAATGTCAATAGGAAGGGGAAATAAAAAGCATAAATAAAAAGGGAAACAACCAATCAGTTTATGTGAGGGAAGACTCTGTTGTCAAAATTAAACCTGAATAAACTTCAACCATATGGAACACTTATTCTTAACTGTACTAACAGGAGTATTGTAAATCTGAAATGGAGCAAATTGCTCTGTTTTTCGTCATGCTGGTGAGACCTCAGTTAGAATATTAAGCAGACTGGCCAAACTGCAGTTAAGGCAGACAAAAGCAAATCTCTGACTCCTGAAGAGAACATTAAGAATAATAACAGATTTTTAAAATGTGACCTGAAAGGAAAAGCTTCAAGAATTTAATAGGGTTAGTCTAGAGAAGAGAAATCTTACAGGTAACGTGACAACAAGTGCTTTAACGTGAACTTGGTAAAAATGCTATATTGGGAAATTGTTCTCCAGATCAAGTGGGAGAAGAAAAAAGAGAAACAAACTTTGGTTGCAGCACAGGTTTCAGATAGATATTGGAAGAAATTTTCTAATGGAGACTGTTTCTGTGTTTATCATTAGAGTGACCAGAGAAGTATTGTCACTGCTTAGACAATGAAAGACAAAACATCTGTCATAAATCCTATCTCACTGAAAGGAGATGAGCCAGATAGAAAGGTCTCTTTTGAATGTTACACTTCTAAGATTTGTATGTATTCTTTCATTATAAGACACAAAACTAAATACTGGAAAATACTGTACAACATTAGTATTCGGAGTTTCGCAGTCAACATATCAAGCAGGTGTTTCTTCATCTTAAGATAACCAAAAGCCCAGATGGTCCATGAGCTGCTTAAAACTGTATTGATCATCACCTGTTCTGCATACAGACTACATTATTTTGCACATTTAAACTATGAATACTGCACAAATTCATGCAGCTTTATAACGAGGAGAGGTAATTTATATGCCACTCCTGAATAGAAATTTTGAGTCTAAGAACATTATTTGCTTCCTTTGTTAAGCTTATTTTTAAATCACTGAAAGAGTTTGAGTAATAGCTAAGCCATTTTCTGCTCCTCAAAACAAATAATTTAAATCTGCATGGTGTTTTGCAGGTGAAGCTTGTAAAAAAGATACAAAGTGTTCAAAGTAGACACGTTCTTTTTTAAACCCTGATTCGCAACGTCCACTGTTATCATATGACTGAAACCCATGGAATCTAGTACTGATGCTGCTTTTCTCCTATTTAATTACTTGCATTATGAGGGGGGAAACTGTCTTTAGTGCTGATTTCTCATGGAAACATGACTACTGTGTAACTTCTTTCTACTGATATCTGGGGAGAATGGTGCAATTTTCATAATTAGTAAATTATTAATAAATTAATAATGCCATACCATTCAAGCCATTATGCCTGTAATTTAGCCTTGGCAGTGCTGCAGTACATTACAAAGATACTCCCAAAATTTAGGACTGCTTAGCAATCTTACTGTTTCTGCAAGTGTTCACTTAAGATATGGAAATACGCACACAAACTTATATATCTGGCTTCTCCTGCCCACGTGATGAATAACTTTTCATCACTCTCCATTACCAATCATCTTCCAGTTACTCCCCTGATTGATTTGATGAGCCCAGCTTTTCTCAGTTATGAGTCTCTTCCTCAAGTTGCAGGAGAAAGTAAGTCAGGAGAAGATACCAAAAACAAACACACCCAAACATCCCCACACAAAATCCCAAATCTATTTCTGATTTCTTCATCCAGTCTTGACAGCACAGCCAGAAGGCTATAAGGTACGCTAGGAAGATGAGTTCATTAGACAAATTCAGTTTTTCTGAATACAAAAGTAAGAAAAAGAGAGGAGAAAGAGGGAAAACTCTTTTGCTCGAGACAGTCAAACTCTGCTAATCACTAAAGCAGCAACCTGATACAGGAAACTGAAATTCAAGTCCTTGTTTTGAGCCAGGTCTCAATAGTTTAATGGAGTTGACTACTTTCAATATTCACCACAATCATGAAACTCTGAGTAATCTTCTCTCTTTTACACTTTTAATGAAACTGTTACATACTTTTGAGATGCCTAAAGAAAATCCTTGTTTCTAGTCGACCATATTCTTCATGAAAAAAATAAATACTTTTCCTAATAACACTTACTTGGAGACCTTGAAAGCTTACACAGTTGAAAGGACAACTCTTTGCAGCTACAACATAGAAGAGAAGAAGTAGTAGCAACAAATAATGAAAAAGGGACAAGAACTTGAGCCCGACTCCTAGATGAATTACTGTCTAGGGACTTGCTATCAGGGAGATATTTTTTTTCTACTTTCTTTCAGATTGTGAGGTTTTTTACCTTGCATGGAAGTTTCCCATGCATTCCCATCAAAACAGAGAGAGAATGAGGAGATGTCCTAAATTTGCATTAGCCAATGGAGATGCCAATGGACTGGTGGGGTATAACAGAACTCATCATCCCTCTCACATGAGTTACAGGATTCTAGCTGTTATCCTCCAATCAGACCATATCCATGTGAGGGTGAGCCAGCCAAAAAGGCTGACGTATTTCTTAGCATTCTTCTCTTTTGTAAGCAAATACACTCCTCTGGATCAGGAGTAGCTTTTACAGTTTTGGCAGCACATCTCCACATCTTCTCAAAAAGACAGAGGTGGGCCAGACAGGAGCTAGACTTAGACTCTCTCTTGATTAGACTGAGTTACAGCATTGCATCTGTGTACTATATTTAACATACATAAAAACTATCCAACAAAATGGAGACTATCAGTTGAGCATTCTTGTTGATAACCATATTCCGGACCCTTAATTTCCCTTAGAAGCTCTAATCAAGAACTGCAGAGAAGAATTTTATCAAATAACAAGGAAAGAAAGATTGTTCAAAAATGACTAATGATTTTGGATGCCTCAATTTTTCGCCTGAGTTCCCTTGAAAGGATTTGTTCTGCAAAGCGCTAGCAAATATAAAACCTTACAAAATGTCTCTAACGAACAAAATGAGACAATGCAAAACCACTCACCACATTTGAAAAGTTTGGCTGTAGCATGTTCCCAACCAAGCCTGTGCTTGAAATATACACTGAGATGAGAATAAACGAACTGCAGCGTGCTACCTGCCAAGATGATCAGCCCTATCTGTGATATTTCTTGGAAAAGCACATAATCTTCCTAGTTCATAAATGGCTACTGTTTCTACAAACAAGTCAATTTTTTCTTCCTCTCCGGCTTTAATTTCAAAGGCAGAGCACCACATGCAAGCCAAAGTGCCAAATACTATTAAAATATTTATTTTAAAAGAGTGTGTTTTCTGCTTGTCTCCCGAGTAGAAGCGTGATGAGAAAGCGAATTCACTGACATTTCAGTACTCGGGCCTTTTTCAGTGACAGTAACACACTAGTTAGGGAAGACTTTATGCCTCTTCCAGTTTTAGTGTGATCTGAAGCATTGTAAGTTGGCTGTGTCTGCCAAACTCTGAGAAGGGTTTAATTGTGAATGTCCAGACAAAAACAGAATGCAACCTACTTGACTCCATGCTTGTCAAAAGTACTCTCATTATATATTTATGAAGACTTATACCCCCTTATCAAATCTTGGCAGAATATTGCAGCCAGGGTTCCCTTTCTCATAAGAAGAAAGGCTCCATTCCAATATATATTTTTAAAAACGAAGCCAGCTACAAGTGGATGCTACAGCCACTCAAATATCTCCTACTATACAAAGATTAAATGGGAAAAAAAATAATATCTGGAAGCCTGGTTCAGTAAAATGCTGTTTTAAAAGATGTGGCAACTAGCCAAAGTACTGGGATTGTGTGAACTAAACAATATCAACACAGCAGGCTTGTCTAGTTACTAAACCTGAACCTTTCAAACATTTGAATAAATTCTATTGTACACAAAAGTGGGTTTTAGGAGGCTAAAACTTGTCATTACATCAGTTTTAATGAGGTTTTAATTACCCTTCACTTCCTTGGGCAGTGATTACCTGTTCACAAACTTGATATACTGTTTGTGTAATATTAAAAAAAACAACTGTCTTAACAAAGCAAACATTTTGTAGTGAATTATTTAGTGTTTGTCTTGAAGTTGTTCCATCATTAATTTATTGCTGTGGTGGACCTCCACAGCAATGCAGCCCATCATGTAGCAAATGCTCTTTTCAATTCCTTCTCCAGGCCATGTTCAACTGCCTTATTCTACAAGTTGTGGTAACACAGTTTTCATGGCAAGGCACCATTACAGTTTTCCAAGAGTACCAGATCCCCCTGCACAGCCACCTAGGAGTTTCAAAACAGTACAACAGTACTTGTGTTGGCTCTGTGTCAGTCTTCTGAACCAGGCTGAATTTTCCTCTGGCAGGATAAGAGGACTAGGCAATGTCAAGGGAAGAAAATAATCTAAATCCCCACGTAGGGGATGATTTGAAGGTGAGGATTATGCTCTTTAGAGTTATAATACAAAAGTCATAGACTACGGAAACAGCTTGATGTTTGTTTACTTGCTATTACCTTAGCGGGGCTGTGGTGATGATCACCAAACCTTAGAGACAAATTTTTACATTTTAAAGCTCTGCTTTCTATATCCTAAAGTATACCTAGATTATCCTCTGGAGCTTGCATGCTCTTTCTCACTTTTGGATGGATTTATTCAAATTTTGCCCTACCTGTTTCCAACTCTGCTCAAGTACTAAATGAGAAATATCACTGCAGTAGTCTAATCTGCACTCCTAGCAAAAACTTCTTTGAGATTCAACTATGTAATCCACCGTCAACTTTGCTGACTGTTCGATTATCAACCATGATTGGTAGTTTAGAAGGAAAAAGATGCTGAAAAAAAGTATCACAAAATACTTTCAAGAACCACAAATTTGACAATTAAAAGTTATGTGGGCAGTCCAGGTTCTAATGAAATCAATGAGAGATCTGTAAACATGAGAATGTGGGAATAATATGTTAAAAAAAAAGAAAGTATATGTTTGAAAGTTAGCTACTACGGATTAATCCGACTTTAAAATTGTTTGGTATTTGAAAATGACTGGTCCACATTTGTGGTTCTGTTTTACTCAGACTGGAACATTTCTGGAAGTCAAATCTAGCCAATTTTGACTCAAAAATTCAAGAGCTTTTTCCTCTACTTGAAGACTTAGTACTAAAGGCTACTGGAGTAATGTTTACTTGTAAGGAACAGTATGTAAGGTGTAGCAGATGTCTTTTACAAGATCATTTTGATCCTTATTCTCTTGGCTAAAATTTTACAAATCTACATCTAATGGTAAACAAATTTTTGAGATATTTTACAAGCTCTCCTAATAATTCATATATGATTGACAGGTTAGCAGCTTGCAGCCAGACACCGAGACTTGCCCTTGTGAGTCCTTTATTCAAGGACAGCTCAGTTCAAGCTGATGACTTACAGAATTTTATGTAAGATGAGCTGTCTTACATTAATGGGATTCCCAGTAAACAGCTACCTAATCACCAGTCAGAAACCTCAGCAGGTGAGTCAAAAGCTTAGAGTCAAATTTACCCTCCCAGTCATAAAATCTGCAAACCAAGTTGAACTGTACAATCATGCGGTGCTGAAAGCCCAGCACTACAGTTAAACAACCTTACACTCTTCAATTCAACACCAAAGCCTATCACTGCATTCACGCTTTTTGCCTGGAACATCATTACATTTTCTCTGAAGGTATAAAATTTTCATAGTATTTTTTCCGCTGACTTGTTTTCTTTCTCTGTTTCTCACATAAGTCTAACTCCTCTGCCAATGAGGTCAATGGGAATTTTACAGTTGACCTACATCGAACAAATACTGATTTTAGGCCTATTGAATTAGAATTTCCACATAAGTAATGCTAGAGAGGTTGTTTTGTTTTTGTTTTTTTTCTACTTCTCATACGATAGAGAGCTTTTAAGGAATATGTGTAAATGAATAAGGTAACTACACACAAGTCAGAGACCAAAACCCTCAACAATATTAATTTAGTGACATTCAAGCTAGCACTCAGAGCAAAGCAGTTTCATAAACAGTAATAAACTCATTTCAGAAAATGAATGGTATCTGAACACATCCTAAAAATTTTTATCTAATACAGTTATGAAAGATAGGGAAATAGAAACAACTTTAAATGGATAAATTTAAGACACCATTAAAATCAAAGTCCCTTGTCCAGCAGGAGTTTCTAAAACCTTTACTCAACTTCATTAGGCATGCAAAAAACCCAAAGATCCCTCTTGCATTAAACAGCATTATTTTGCTTGGTGCTGGTGGGATTGCTACAAGATAAAATATTTGTGAGGATATGGATTTGAAAGCATTACAAATCGCTTTTTACTCAATATCAGTGCCATTTTATTGATAATGAGGGATTTGCTGACTATTTACCACTGACATTTTGAGAAGTTGTTCTGTAATCCAAAATGATCTCCTATTGTACAGCATTCATTTTTAAGCTAGGATCCAGAGGGAAAAAAGTAGGCATTCTGCACAGCATGACATTTTGATATATTCTGAAGAGTTATTAAAGGACTTATCATCCAAAGCAGCAGTATAGATTAAAAAATACATAAGGACATTTTCATTAGAGATTGGTTGTTCTCAAAAAGTTCAGACATTTTATATGAATCAGAGGAGTTCAGACACTCATATGAAACTGTTTCATGGAACTCAGGGTCCATTGGGTTTATTCCTGGAAAGGTACTCTTTTGAGACTTCCCATTTTTAATAAATCTTCTTGTATCATGTTTAACGAGCTGGAAAAAGAAGACAAAAGCAGACTTGCATGGATTTCCAGGATTTTTGAATCAGGCAGGCACTAACACAGCATACGTTTAGCACTCAGTTCAAAACTAGCAAGAATCTGAAACTTAGGAGACTCTAAGGGGAGACTGAAAGTGAAGGTACTGAGCTTCCCTCAAACTTCAAAAGAATTCTGGTTTTGTTATATATAAAACCAGAAAGAATTAAGTTTTCCTGAATTTTCCCTTTGTTTAACTAAGTTTCCTATCTTTCCACTTCACAGACTGATTTAAGCTATGATTAGCAGTTTATTGTTCCCAGAAAACATAATCCATTGGCTCCTTTTATAGCTTTATAATTATTATTGATGAGGGACTCTCATAATCTGCATCTAAATACATTGACAAGAACTTTCTGTGCCTCAACATAGGCTCCAAATTTATTATTTTGCATCTATGCTGGATCATAATTTTCCCAATATGATGCACATACGTTGTACATACTAGAGAGGTTAGAATATCTGAGGCTTCAGTTTGGCCACTTCTATTGTGAGGCCAAAATGTGAATTTTGGAGCCTACCTCTGAAAATGCAACTAAGACCTTTTATATTCCTTTTTGTAAATACATAGTATAATGTAATAATATGCATACACATCTAGAAAGTAAAGAATACAAGAAAAACAGTAAACAAGATGTTGATTTCACAACAGAAATTCACTGCCTGAAAGGAAAGATCCCCATCAAGGAAGTTAATAACACTGGTCTACTAGCCTTCCTGAGACAGGACATCACTCAGATGCTAATATAAATTCATTGGGTAGACATCTATCTATTGCAATATTTATTAATTTTCCTGCTGTCAATAGTAATGAATTGTTTCCTTGCATCCTTTGGTTAGAAATGGGCTGCTTTGGTTTTTTTCTTATATACCTCCCAACACCTCAGACGCTTTCTCACTCATATCTGTATCTGTTACAGACCTCATAGCAACAGCGTTTTATCAGACAAGCATCAACAACAGTCACTGCAAAATATCAAGCTTAAAGAAGAAACTCCAGCTGTTTAGGCTAAAATGGAGCCTTCAACAGATCCTCTGGTATCCCATCAAATAGTTTTTTAAACAAACAAAAATAAACCCCAACAACAAAAACACCTCTATAGCTCTATTACATACATATTAAGAACTTTATTACTGCAAAAATGAACCATGGCCAAGGATTCCTAGCTGGTTTCTTTAAAATACTTTTCAGCCTCTTTCAGAAGAATTTCTGCCCATATTAACACATAATTAATTCCAGCACCTCTGCTGCAATCTAAGATAAAAAAAAAAAAAAAAAAAGTGCATGGCAAAAACTACAGAAAGATGAGCTCAAGGAATGACAAGCCAAAAGAAACTTGTAACAATACAAGGACAAATCAGAAAATTTATTGGCTAGACCAATAACTTAGCTAACTATGGTTCTCCAGACAGTGTAGTGATGAGGAAGTTAAAAAGCAAATCCCAGATGCTGAAAGATTAAAGAAAATTAAGTAAACACAGGTCCAGGGGAAGCCATCCTAAAAATTTAGTACAAACTTTCAAAGACCCCCTAAAACCTCAAATTATTCTATGGTTCTACAATTCTTCCATTCCAAGTTAAAAGCAGCTTCCTTTCTTTCGTGTTGTAAAATGGTTCTACCATAGTGTTGTGCTGTGAAGAATGAGAGCAGGAGCTTCTTGATCTTTTACCTACTACTTCTCATCAACTAAAATTACAATAGCCTATACCTACATTTTATTTTCTCTGTTGGACTCTATTGTATGTTGAAAATTAAACTGTCACGGAAAATACCCACAAAATATTAAACAAGCGTAAACATTTAATCCAAAATATTTAAGAAAACATTAACCTTGTTTAGCTGTTCTCTAGGATGTTCTGTAGTGAAAGGATGCGCATTGAGATGACTTTAGAAAAAAAATCAAAGCAGAATTTCATTGTGAAAAACAGTCATCATTGTATTCTTGGTAGAAACTTACAACATTCCTTATTAGGCAAAAGCTTTATTGCATTACATCACTGAGCATTATTTCAGTATGTATTAAGTAGTCCC
Source organism: Thinocorus orbignyianus (assembly GCA_013400375.1). Lineage (NCBI taxonomy): Eukaryota > Metazoa > Chordata > Aves > Ciconiiformes > Thinocoridae > Thinocorus > Thinocorus orbignyianus. The sequence goes on along the minus strand of VXBW01005596.1, from coordinate 20,452 downwards.
GGTTTTGGAAAGTTTATAGAGTGTATCAAAGCATATCCAATCAACCACAACACAGCTGTTTGTTTGCCACCCTACTTTTTCCACAACAACAATTCTATTTTAGATGTTTCTTATTTAGAGATTCTAAGTCTTCAGGCAATTTTCCTTTTCCTGTATCTGAAATTGTGTTTTTACTGTTGCATGGAGAAAGGTGTTAGTGATAAGATTTAAATTTACAATATCAGAAATTGATACATTTTATTTCATTGAATAGAAATAGTGCCATTATGGGAAACACAACCTGCCCTGGTGATGTGTGTTCCAGCTGTGACTGCAAAGGCGAGAAGGCAAATTTATCTTCATTTGCATTCAAGGATTGATCCAACATCCATCAGAAGCATTGGAAACCATTACATTTTTCTAAATATCCTCAATACTACACCAATATTTGATTTTATTTTAGTGATTCACAGAGACTTTTTTTTTTTCCTTCAGATTCTTTCTAGATCAAACTTGAACTTTGCACTCGGCTAACAAATTGGGCCAGCGCATGCCAACCTCCTGTGGGTTTTCCTATTTCAAAAACCAGCCATTCAGTTAAAGTTGCATTCCAGCACCTCTACCCTGACAATTCTTGGAAGTTAAGCCAAACAACAACAAAAAAATGCATCTTACCTATCAGTTTGCCTCCATCAGGTGAATTTTATGGGAGAAGAGGGCTCCCTCTCATTGTCTGGAGGCAATGTGGCAGCTTTCTTCTTTATGGTCTTCCCATTTCTATTGTCCAGCCACAAGTAGCACAACTAAGTCCTTTTCAGTAGATGAAGAGTCTTTAAACCAGACTAGCTTGGCATTCCCCCATATATCTCCTACTGCCAGTTTTATCTTATCAATCTGTGAATCATCTGCTATGTTCAGCACATCAGGAATTCACGCATGGAAGAAGTTTTTACCAGGTCTGCACTTTAGGCCCCAGTTTGGATGGACCTCAGTAAACAGTAGGGTTTTTGGTGGATGAAAACTGCTGTTGAAGGTTTTCTCCAGCAAAGCTGCAAAGTGAAGGCCTCAACCTCCGAGCCACCAACTTTAGACCAATGATGAGTGAATTATGCCTTGCCGGCTCCATCCCGTGGGCTCCCCAACAGTTGCCAGCCCCTCCAGCCACCTCAGCAGTGTCACAGTACCTCCCATCCCGAAACCCCCATGGTGACAGGGATGGCTCCTCCACCCCACCAGACTGGGGCCAAGGGAGCAGGAGGGGAAAAAGAAGGAAGTCTGTCAAAACTGGTGACAAAAGCAAAGTCAGGCTATGAATCCTGATCAGCCCAGGTGAATTTAGATCAATTCAATGAATTTTATCTAAGAAAACCCAAGAATTGATATTTGTCTGGTACTTAGCTTAATTTTCCTCTCATCTCTAAAGGGTTTTCTCAATTTCCTTCTAGAATGGCTAAAATTTGTCAGACGCAACGCGTACAGCTGATGTTGGAAAGGCCAAAATCAAGTGGCGTCGTTGCAGCACACAATTGCTGCCCGGCTACCTCGCAGTGGTTTGGGAACCTTCCCGCCATTTCACCTGAGGGAGCTGACAGCCAGCTCAGCACATAGACAAGCTTTAGTGCCTGAAACTTAATTGTTCTAAAATAAATAAATAAAATAATTAATTTAAAAGAAATAAAATGCATGGGACCAAATTGTTGGAGCTTCTAAAGATCTTTTAACACATAAACCAGCAGTTTATGTCTGAAATATGGTCGGCACACGGTCTGAAAGCCCCCTGGTGAGCCAGGTCTGCAGGCCAGCACGGCCCCCAGGAGCAGCTCTGAGGTAGGTGCAGCAGCTGGTGTTACTCTCACAGATCTGCCGGATTATCCTCCCAGCAACACAGGCTCCTCCTGCACTAAAGATGAGAACTCAATTCATGACCTTTTTGTACTACCTCATGTGTTGTTAAATACCACATTACCTTGGAGATTTTTAACCCATTTCCAATACTAACTGACTCCACAGCTACTATTCTAGGAGTCAATGTATTCCCTGCTATGTCTCTTGACATTTACAAGGATCCAGGAATCAGCTCTGAACCCCACATTTTCCCATTGCCTCTCACACCACATTGCTAATGTTCAAGTAAGTTCACTAATGCATTTAATCTTTATTGCAGTTGATCACAAGGATGTCACCATTGTGCAGAAACAAAGTTATCAAAGAGAAAATCTGAAAAACTACTATCCTCTAGCCTTTGAAAACTTCACTTGATATTGAAACAGGTAAAGCAACATTAATTCAGTCTCAAGTAGAGCACTCTGTTCCATTAAAATTGCATTGATTCTCTGCTGATACAAAATGAACCACCAAAGACATTGATAAAAAAGCTTTATAAAGGGATATGGCAAGTGATCATCAATTACTAAAGTGTAACTCAAAATGAATTTTAGCACCGTGGGCAGGTGCAGACTCAGTGTTACAAACAAAATACTGGCCAGCAGGCAGGTTTCTCCTTGGTTGTTGTGGATTTGGTTCATTATTAATAGGTCTTGAGGAGAAAGAGACGGGGGGGGGGGGGGGGGAGGGGAAGCCATGATGCCTCTTAATTTAGCTGGAGACTGTGGCTCAACATAAAAGCATCCAAGCCTTTTCAAATCACCTTGACTGTCTCCTTGGCAGACAGAATATTTTTAGCCCATTGGATTTTGAACAACTTCCGAGAACAAGTGGGTTAGCACTTCACAACTGTATGTGTGGTGCTGTAGAACCAAATGAATAAAAAATGACCCGACTGAAATCTTTATTCCCCGTTTACTTCTCATTGACTTCACCAAATTGTCTAAATGTCTACTCACCAATAATAAAATTATGTCTGCAGCAGTTTTACAAAGCCTCATTTTTTTTCCCCTTTGCAAACTGGTAGGTTTTTTTCCTATCATGGAAATATTTCACGGTATTGACAGTTGTCACACTCTCTCCTGACTTCACATCTCCTCAAATAACCAGTGATCTTTGACAGAAGAGCTGGTATCACACTGACTTGGAACCCTGGATGAAGTCAATGTTTCTAGTGCAAGTTAGGGTGAACAAGTGGAGTCCAAGTTATCCATTTTTTCTATGTGACAATGGCTACTCTGTGGGATGTCTCCCATTTGCATGCAAGTAGTTCATTGCAAATGTTTCCATTTGGTATTTGAATGTGTAGTCAAATACACGTATTTCTTAACCAGAGATCTTCATCCAGGAGGAGATTTCTGTTGTGATAAGTCACAAGGACAACCTGCAGAATTAGATACTTTTTCCTACAAAAGTTCATGAACAGGCTTAGTCTTTTTCGTAACTGTAGCGTTGACAGAATCAGCAATTTTCAGAGGCTAGCAGACAATAGAAGAAAATTTCCATTTTATTATTTATTATTCCATTTAAATTATTTTTCAGTGCTCACACTTTTTTGTCAAGTATAATTGGAAATCATACTGTAAGGATCCAAGCACATACTACAAAATATTCAAAACTGCGAACAATATACATTGGTTCTTTTTTTCTGAACTCACATATCTTGGTAGATTTTTTTTTTTCCCCTGGAGAAAACGTTATCTGGGGTCTTATTTAAATGTTCATAAGTTTATTTCAGTTGTCAAATCAGATATTTAACAGGTTTGGCATTTTAAATAACTGTTCCCTGGGTATTTCCATTCTCCCTTAAAAGGAAACTAGCATTAAGGGAGAGAAAGGGTACCTAATGGAATGTCAAAACATTGAATATCTGTTTTGACTTTGGAGCCTAATGCAGTACATTTTCTTTTAGGGTTGAATAAAAAGTATTCATTTTTTGTGTTAAGTTTGGGCATAATTTTCATATATTGTGCAACTAAAAATGCCCTTTTTAGTTTTGATCTTTTCTTACTCTAAAGAAATGAAACAATTTAATGAAGCTTTGCATTTTGAAAACAAAACACTGCTCCATTAAAAAGTGTCAATGGAGAATTTTAGAGTAGCTCAGTTTCTCTCTGGAGGCAGTGAAAGTGATTCTGGCAGGCAGTCCTTATAAATAATTCTCATATTTATCAACTAAGGATTGCCACATGAGCTCCAGTAGATGTTGTGGGGGCTCAGCTTTAGAATTCGGTGAACACTTCTTTCCCGTAGAACAGCTTGTTCCCATGCACAGCTCTTTACTGTTTTGGTATTAAAAAATGTAGATCGGTTCTTACATAGCACATAGTATACTAAAATTCAAAATGAATGAACAAGCGTACTGTGAGTACAGCGCAGAAATGGTAAAAAAATACTGTCTAGCAGTTAGAACAGAACTGTATGCGTTTAGTCATTGCACTAAGAATTATTTTTTTTTCTGGGATTCCCTGAGAGAAAATGTCAATGGCAAAAATTATAATGAAAATTATATCTTAACACATCTTCCATAAAGTTGGATTTGAATGACTTACTGAAACCATATTTCTCATTAGCCTCACACTATCGCAAGCAAGATGAGTTTGAGAACCAAGAAAAAAACGTAGAGTACAACAGGCTGTCTTACTAATTGGAGAGCAGTAGTCAGTGTACAGCTCTGAAATGAATTGCTGTAATATTTATGTTCATTATTAAGCTTAAACTCCTGCATGAGAAGACTTTTTCTTGTTTACAATACTGACACCATTTCCTACAGGAGAGTATAACCAGGGATAGGTTTATTCTTTGTTGACTTTTTAAGTGCTATAAAAATTACACTGAGAGCTTCATTATGCTTTATGTGGTAAGCAGTGGTTAGTTTCTACATTCTCATATCCTGATAGTGATGCATAATATATTTTAAAATTCTTTGCTCCAAATGTCATACAGTAATGCATATTAACTTTTGTCTAAGACAAGTATTTCTGATTCTTCTACCAGGCAACCTATATTCTATGAATTTGTAGAATAGGAAGTACATTAAGACTGGCCTTGTTTTCAGATGCATTGACCATTAATGAAAACCATATAATTAGAAGCATTAACTTCTAACAAATAGAAATTTGCAATCACTCCTAGATCTATGCACCTTTGTACAAAACATGTCTTCACCATGTTCTCGATCTACACTACTCAGTACCATTCCTGGGGCACCATAACATTACTCCTTCAACTCCATTTGGGTCCTTTTCACATCCAGTATGAACATCTTCCTGTTGCTGTTGTCTGAGGGAAAGTCCTGACGATAGGTCTCAGCCTAGATCCTCTGAACGCTAATGAGGAAAAACACTGCATCTCAGGAGCTACTTAATTCAAGACTTTGCCTTCTGTAATACATAAAATTATATGAAATAAGACAGTCCTACCTCCTCTCTTTTCTCTCCATTGCTCATGAGGCTATGACATTCTCCCAGATACAGTTCTCATTAAAACAGAACTGGGGGGAAATGGCCACTAAACCTTAAAGGAGATATTAACATGCTAATTGGTTTTTTTGCACATCAAACGAACACAATTAGGACCAAACTAAATGTCCAATCTCTTTTGAAGTTGTTTCTCATTCATAAGAAAAATCACTTATCGATGCTTAATAAAGATACCAAAAATTATGCTACCTTCCTTTAGAACTACTGGAAGAAATTCCAAGAGAGAAGAAATCAATCTCATTGAAGGCTCCAGTCTAGTAGAAAATTTGCATTAGCTACAGGTCATAATGTAAATATACAAGCAACAGGACTAATCACTAGTAGTAAACAAATATTTGAAGAGAAGGTTTCACACAGTACTTGCATGGCAAGAATTAGCTATAAAAATCAATTATGCTTCATTATCATCAGACATTATGCATCCAAAAGATTCATCTCAGGAAACACAGATCAAACATCTGGACAAGCGCACACACCTCATTCCATGATTGATAGCCTAGCCAGGGACACATTATTACTTCACAGAGGTCACTAACCCTATCTTCTTGGGAAGGGGAAAAAGAAATCTTAAATCAACAGCATAGTAAAACAGAAAAGAAAGTCAGTCTTTGAAAATAATTGAAAAATAAACTCCAACCTGTAAATTATGCGAAGTTATTCATACAAAAGAACAAAATATTTTCTCCCACTGTGAACTACCACATTTTACCTGAGATCAGGTTTGTGTTGTAGCATTATGTCAAGAGAAGAACTTAGACTGCAGTGAAATGTGGTGTAACTCCTTTAGTGCTCCATATTCAGCTCTATGGGCACTCAGGGGAAGAATGAGCAGAAGTGAATCCCTAGTTTGTACAAAACTGAATTGCTTTATTGTAGTCAGTGCATTAATCTTGGTTCACCTCAGCAAACAAATAGGTTTTATTAATTTGATTTAAAGCCATTGAAATCTAGTGGAAATCCCCACTCTGAGTCTGGGCTTTAGAAAGTTTCTGCTCAGGAAATCTGCAAATCATCTCTGTTACAACTGAAATTTTTTTATACCACTTTCTTTCTTAAGGTAGGAGCTGTCTTCTTTAGCTCAGTACTTGTTCAGCACAATAGGGATTTAGTACTTAAGAGCTGACCTGGATTATTCTTTTAAAAAACTAATATGTAAATACTCATAGTACATAATTATTTCACTACAGTAATTTGATGAGGTAATAGACTGGCATCTACATTCTTTGAGTAGCCTTAAAAAATCTCATCCATTTTTGCTGTCAGTTTCTCTCCTTGGTTTTTGTTCTCTTTAAGAGAAGAGAGCAGTATTAAATTGCAGATGTGTGTGTACTGGAACAGACGAAAACAAAATTAGGAAGAATGGATGCATCTGTGGATCCAGGAAGAAGAAAGAATAAATCCTCAAGAGCTGCTTTTTCAAAGATACGTGCAAACAACCTTGGGGTCTTGTGTGCCATATTTTATCGCTGTGCAACAGAGATGAAGAAAAATCTGATTCATTTAAAACTTTAAAAATTTTCCTTATTGCTGTAGCATTTTTCCTTATGAAACAGAATTACCATAATAGGTCTCTCAGTGTATTCCCAGTTGTCTCATTGACAAGAAATATTGACGGGAAACCTTATAATGAAAATCCATAACACTCACCTCCTACAACTCAATGATACCTACCACTAGAAAAGCAGATCAGAAAGTAAGACTTGAAGGTCACGGTGTAATAGAATAAAGATAGCCATTCCAGACAATGAAACTGCAGCACTAAAAAGATTTTGTATACAGTGATGAACAGCTTCAGACAGCACTAAATGTAGAGGCAGACAGCATAAAGCAGATGCAGTATTCAAGGCTTCAGTATGGACCAGCTCAACTCTTACAGACTGAGAGCATGAAGTGTAGCTCTGAGATAGATTTAGCTCAAAGCTGAAATCTTAAGAGACTTGCAGAGCAAAAGAGATGTAGCAATGCCCAGTTGTATTCCCAGAGTAGCAAAAATCCAAAATACTTTAAGAACAATGGCATTGCAACATTTTCCCCTTTCTTATTTTCTTAATTTTCCATATTTACCCCTTCACTGCTTTCTCTTCTATTCTTCCTACTAACTGGTTACCTCTTCATAGTCCATTTATTTTCTAGGAGGCAACAAGAAGCATTTGTTAGCTTAGAAAACATCTCCACGCTTGTACCTCCCCCACAGCCCTCAAGTGTATCGGCAGCAGCTGCACATCTCTACCAAGGAAAGCACCTTTTGTTCTTAATTTCTGTTTTCTTGATCTCCTTTTGATTCTTTCAAAACTCCTCTTCAGTTGAGTTGTACTATATTTTATTGCTCCTACTTCTGGTCATATATTGTTCAGTTTTTCTGTGCTGGTTGTTCTATGAATTGGCTCGCTATTTTTCATTATTTCTGTGGAGGTATGGGGGAAGTCTTGGGGTAGGGAGGAGCAATTCCTTTACTTGAGAACTCTGACATTTATTAGCATAATAAAATTCTCAGACGAAATTGCAGTTTTCAAAGTAATTTTACTTGCAGGGGAATTTACAAGGGATTTATTTTAAAACCAGGTAAAACCTAGAATGAGAAATGGATGGAAAACAGAGAGGAAAATTTAGAAAATTAAGCACAGAATGTGAAAATGATGATGTTGTTGTGATACTGACATCACAAGAGGACACAGGATCAGATGTATTCAGATGCTGGCTCACACATACCAGGATTCTCATTTAATGGAGACAATAGATCCTACTAGAGGTCTACATAAGTGTTACTGTGGTCAGAATTGCAGACCAGTATTCCATTTTGGGAATCCAGCCACTGGTGACCTCAAGGTATCAGACACATAGCTAAAGAGTGTCCTACCTCTGCAAGCCTACTTGCTGTGCAAAGCCTAGCTGTCATATTACCTGAGCATTGTGCACTAAGAACAGCTGCTCCAGCTAATAAGCATTGCTTATTTGCTGTCTCCTGATTTCCTTTGTTATCAAGAGCTAACAGTAACTAAACATCTCCTGAGCCAGTGTCCCAAGTGATTAAAATGAAAATTGTCCAGCTAAGTCTCCATGGAAAGTTCACTAGATTTTTCTTTTCATGGGTCCCAAACATTGATGAATTAAATCACACAAAAAACATTGTTAACAAAAGAAAACTTTCCTGAACAACAATGAAGTCTGTGTGCAAAAATCTGTACTTTAATATGGGCTAACTGTAGAATTAATTATGAAAAATTTGTTGCTATTATTACAACAGGTATTTATTATTATTGTAGCACCTTTAAATTTATAGTGTGCATTATAAGCTTGCACAAGACAATTTTCTTTTCTAGGGGAGCTTACTGTCTTGGTCAGATAAAGTCTAGAAGGTAACAGTGAGTCAAGAGAAATGACTATTTGAGGAGAGATGGATTTACATGAGGTTCAGAAGGGAAGTCTACAGTGGGGTTTGGGTGAGAACCACATAGGAAATCAGAGACTGCCCAAATCAGTAGCACATAGAAATACACTCAGTGTGTCTTTCCTATTTTTCAGAGATTCCCAGGGAAAAAAAAGATAAGCATGGAGGCACAGGAACGCATACAGATTGCTCCACTCTACATCTCAAAATACACACCACACTAAAAAAATTACTGAGAAACTGCCTATTAAAGGCATGATTATGAGACTAACGAATACTTAGACAACTATGTCCCTCATGTCCCATTTCACTCTTGTAACAAATTCGCTGCATACAAAGCTGTACAACCCTGTTATTTAAAGTATTGCCCTGCAAAATGAATGTTGGGAAAAAGAACACTTCTATGCCCAGCAGTTTCTATCTGGCCAGTCATGGGAACAGAGCAAGCAGCACAGGAGGGTAAGAGTAACAGTTCTGCAACTCTTCCATTCCATTTCCAGAACTGGCTGCCCCAGTAGTATCCTGCTCACCAGTGAAACAAAGCAGGACTGCATCAACACAGTGATGGCCCAGAGTGCAAAAACGCTAAAATGTAAATTTCAAGAGGGTAAATTAACTACAGTGATGAGATTTTTTTTATAGTCCAAATACTAATAACCGCTCCATAGATCTAGACTATAGGCCTATTTTAATGAGATTTAGTATGTATAAAAAATGGATCAAGAACACATTGTGTGCATCTTTTTTTGAACATGGAATAGCATAATGATAATGTAATGAGTTGCACCTTTTCTACAGATAAATATAGCACCCCCACCTCCACTCAGATAAGGAAAATATTTTGTTCTTGTCTGCATCTTGCACATCAGAACACAGACAACATGACAAGGCCAGTGAGAAGAGCTGTTGCTGCAAACCAAAATGTCTTCATTAGAATAAACTGACTACTTCCAGTACAGAGTAAAATTCTTTCCAAGGCTGTTGGACTGCATGAAATCGTAAATAAAATGTGAATGACCTTATTCTGTCCCAGCTGTGGTGAACTTTGTAGGCTTTCAAAAGCACAATGGCAAATTTCCAGCTACACCTAACCATTTAGGCAATCACAAACTGCAAAAGGACATTTTAAGACTGCTTCTCTTGTTATCCTGAGTGCACCACTGAATAACGAGACTGCCAACAGAAACTGACAAACCTTGCGTTGGAAAAAAGAATCTGTTCACCAATATTGGTACTTCATACAGCACCCTATGAATAGCTTCCTCTTGCTGCATTTTGTCTTTTCAACCTCAGACATTAAGGAAATTAAGATAGGAACTTAGTTTTCAGTGCAATTGGCCACAAACCCTTGAAACATTTCCGGGAAATGTCCTCATTTGCAATTTGCCAGTCATTTCTCACCTTTAAAGAGTTACCAATATGAATAATGATGATAATTCAGATGATTAAAAAAAAATATTTGGGCCTTTTAATGAGGATACTTTTTGGCCACAAGACCAGTGGCTTTGGAAGTTTGTTAACTGATTTTCAGTGTTTATTGTTGCAGCTATCTACTACTACAGCTATCCAGAATGTATTCCTGTTAGTCTTGAATCAGCTATTCAAATAAAGGGCTGTAGTCTGGTGGGTTCTTCTGCTGTCCGCATGGCTCCAGTAGTAGTTCCCCACCTGAGGATGTAATGATTTCTTCCTAGAAAAAAAAAAAAAAAAACACATCACACATAGATGTCTAGGTCTTTCCCTGTCTTCTGAGAAAAACAACTGATAGCAATAAAGACCATCACTCCACTGTAATTGGTAACCAGTTATGAATAAATGCTTGATAATAAGTACAGACCATCAAAGGGATCCTATCAACTGCTCATTTTCTTCATGCTTTATCTTGTAATTACACCAGGATTAACTTGTGCTAGTATCAAACAGCGATATCAAACAGTTGGTGTACAAAAAGGGCTTTGATTTTTGCTACCTGGAAGTTGCTACACTAAAGAAAAACAATACTGAGCCCTATAAAGGGTGTTCTCAAGGGTTAATTTAACAGGCATGTGCCAGTCCTATTGTACTACTTCCACAGCCATTGGGATGTAAGAACCTTCTCCAGGCAGACTGAGCAAAAGCTTCATGTTTAGTGCTCACACACAGTAGTAACAGCTTTCTGACTGATTAGAGAGGTGAAAGATATTAAACTTGCTAGGGTAAAGATAGTCTTTACAAATAGCACCTATTCTCCTTAATTAAATGCCCACATGCCAAGCCTGTAATTTCAGTAACTGATTGCCAAGATGAATACAAAAAATCATACTGGAAAAGTAGAGAATTTGGTCTTTGCACTTATTCCTAGAGTAATGATACTTCATTTTTATTTTTGTACAAGTTTAAGATTTGTAGGTGCACCAAAATGAGCCAGAATCCAGAAATATATTGACTAAAATAGCAATCCTTCATCTGAAAGTTTAGGTCCAAGTTATGGATCTGTATATGGGCCTAACATTTTCAAAACTTAATGTAGTCTCTATTGAAATTCAATGGAAATTTGGTGCCTGATTTCCTGTAAACACATGCAGGCTCCCAGACGTGGTTTCTTCCCAATCACTATATCAGACTGAGAATAAGTTCAGAAATTTACTACTCAAATTAAATGCTCTTGAAAAGGTTATTGAGGAAATAAATACAGAGATTTAGCAATTTTCTTGAATATGTTATTGCTGCTTACCATACAGTATTTAAGTGCAATAAGTAATGAGAGAAAATGCACACTGACACCCTCTTCTGTAAGAATTTTGTGTTTTCCAGCTAATGGTTATCACTCCCTGGTATGTCAGCTGAGCTGCTTGAACAACTTCTTAATTTTTTTAGATTATAATGAAGTAATTTTAGGTGAATAAATATAAACAATGAAAAAAGTAGTTATGCCAGCCCTGCTTATTTTGACTGAAAGTCAAAAGGACCCTCAAACAGAAGTCCATACAATTCCTGGGGTGGGGAAGTACGCTCTTGCCAAAAATAACCCTGAGAAAGCAGCAACTTTTCCAAAGAATATAGCAATAACCACAAGAAAAGGTGTGCCCACAGCATAACCATTCACATGAAGATTGCATAGCTGGTTAGCATAAGGCTTTGGGACACTTGCCAATGTACTTCATCAGAAAGGGCAGGTAGAAAAGCTACAAAGAAAACCATGGGAGAGACAGGATAAGATGCCTCCTGAAGTGATTGTCAAAGAAACCAGTTTAAATATAGCTATTAAGCTAGACAGTTAAAAGAGAATTGTGTGGTGAAATTAAAGGTGAACCAATTTCTCTGCTAGGCTTACTCCAGAAGTAGCTATTAACAATTACCAGGGGACAGCTAGGAAAACTTTTTTAAAAACGTATCAGGAACCTAAAGGCATTCTGCTTCTGACAAGTGCCCTACAGCTGTCTGTAAATAGATCTGTTTCCAGTACAGCGATTGTCCAGGATGAGCTGTGATGAAAATAGAGGAATGCAACTGGAGCAGAGATGGTGAGAACTGATTACCACTGTCACTCCCCTCCAGGAGCACAAGGGATACTATTTTAGCCGGAGCTCTTACACCCAATGCCTGATTGTTGGCATTTGAGGTGTTGTACATGCGTTTTTCTTTCCATGACAAGGCCCTGGTCAGACTCTTTCCAGTTGTTCTGGGTCTGGCTGGGATGGAGCTAACTTTCTTCACAGTAGTATGTATGGTGGCGTGTTTTGAATTTGTGGCTAAAACAGTGTTGATAACTGACTAATGTTTTGGTTATTGCTAATCAGCGCTTGCACAGTATCAAGGCTTTATCTTTTTCCCATACGTACCCTGCTGCTAGTGAGTAGGTCATGGATAATCAAGAAGCCGGGAGGAGACACAGTCCAGCTGCTTGACCCAGACCAGCCAAAGGGATATTCCATAACACATAACATCATGCTCAGCAACAAAAACTGAAATAGAGGAAGAAAGGGGAGTTGTGGTGTAGTTGACTACCAAGGTGGCCATTGAGAAAGAATATAATCAAATTAGAGGAGGAGGTATTTTTTTGTCAGATGTGACACCATGTGGAAATACAATTTGTGGAGATACAATGCTACAGGCATCTGTGAGGGGACACAGATTTGTCTTAACTTTTTATTTGATGTTAAAATAAAGCCACCTCTGCATGCACACATGCTTGTAGCCAAGGTGGGGAAAAAGGAGGTGAAGAAAAGGAGGCCAACCAAAAAAATCTAACTTTCAGAACAAATTAATCATTTTCAGTGAACCTGATGAGTTTGCGGGGTTCTGCCCTTGATTTTTTACTGTTGTTTTCTGTTGTTAAGGGGACTTAAAAATCCTGTTTAAGAAGTGAACTAGAATGTTTTTATGAAGTATATCATATTATAATCTTTGTTCCTTCATGCAGTGCAAGTTCTGAGAAACTCAACTTCCTTTTCTTAAGCCAATACCATCCAAAATAATTGACTTCTACTGTACTGCTCTTAGCAACTGAAACGTAAGGATTACAGCTGGGTGAAAGTGTGGAAGTTTGACTAAAGAGATGTTGCAAACTAGCTGAAATAAAAGAAAGATTTAAAAGAGAAGGGAAATTAGAAGAAAAATAGTATCTGCTTAGCATCTATAAAACTGAATACTGAAAGAAATTTAAAAGCTGTAAAGAAAAGGAGGAGGGAAAAAGAATTAGTTTGAGACAAGTGAGAAAACATAATAAAAGAAAGGGAAACAGAAAAGACAGGACAAAGAGAAATTGCAAGAGTGGCTAAGCAAAAAGCAGAATTTAAACTGATAAAGGTGGGGAGAGATGCAAGATGATTAAAACAACCAACTCTATCAGAAACAGTGCTACTGCTTAGTCATAGTCTGGCAACAAGAAACACAAGTAGTACAAGTAAAGACAAGTAATAAATTACTTTTTTAAGATTGTTTCGGATAATTAGCACATCCCTAAAAGAGAAGCCCTCAATGTTCCATCTTTTGCTGCAGGGCTCCACTCCTTTGCTTTCGCATGTTAAAGCCTTCACATCAAATGTTGAAAAATAGTGACTTTTTATTGACAGGCCTTTCTGTCAATAGGTATTGGTATTTCCAAACCAATTTTGCACAGCAAAGAGGTTCAAAAAGTGTTACCTGTCAGCCCTTATTAGTCCATTTTTAGCCCAGGACAGGATGCATTGTGTAAGAATCTGCTTAGAAGGGGACACAAATAATTGCTGAAGCATTTGAAAGAAGGGCAAGTGCCTTCTGATTGACTGCAACAAAAGACAAACTACAAATGTTATAGCTAGGTTTACTCTAGAATATACATATATCGTTTCCCCACTGCAGTTACTTCTACTTTCCAGTGTGGTTTCAAATTACATGGTTCCTCTTTAAATTATTAATCCATTCCACTCAGCTATTGATCTTTACCTAGCACATGTTACCTTGTGAAAATCAATAAGATCTGTCAGTGTTGCATGTCGGTTTGGATCGACCCCCAAGAAGCTGTAGAAATCCCCCGAAGCATCAACCAGGAAGTGTTTGAACCCACTTTGCTGGCGATAAGACAATGCGTAGCCCCAGATTTTCTCACTGACTCGCACCAGGAACGTTCCTTCAGATTTATTCATCAACAATTCTTCTGCCTCCTGGCGGCTGATAATACCTGGCAAGAAAAAAACAACCCTGTGGCTATGCAGATAACAGGTCTGTCAGAGTGAATCCAATGCAACAAATACGGAGTAAAAGTGAAATTAAAACGCCAAAACTTCTAAATATTGAAATGTTTATAGGAGGAGTTAGAGCTTTGGAGACTACATTTATGCTATTTGCTTCTGAAGGATAGCTATAATAGCTCTGATGGAGTCTGGTGGGAAATGCTTTTTAATTAAGCACTGCTTTTTTCCCATCCTTACTGCTTTTTCAAAAGAAGTGCATAAATGCAACTGGCCTATTAGACCAGTGAATTATCCACAAGTCATAACTTAACAGAACAGCATAGTTTGGCATTGCAATTTGAATTTGCAATACATTGCTGATATCTGCGATTGCATTGGAGTGCTTCTGTGTCGCCTTACCAACTTCTTTATAGGTCCTAAAGAAGGAACGTAAAGCAAGTGCCAGGAGAAAAAGGGTTTGCCGGCATTTATACACCTACACACACATATCCATAGGTAAAGCATAAAGAAATCAAATTCTACAACTAACAGAGCTGTTAATAGACATAGGTATGTTAGTTACTTGTTCACAGGCTTGCATTTCTAGACAATGTTGTCACAGCGGAGAACAGGAATCAAAGATCACAGGCCTTCCCTTCTGGGGCCTTTTAGGCTTAATATCAGAGTAATAGTCTCTTCTGGTTAAAAACGTAGCCGTGAGTTACACGAACTACCAACACAAATAAAAGATTGACCATTGTATTGGTTGGCCAGAAGTAAGTTCATCTTTATAATTCATAATAAATAATAATGAGCTATGTACCTTGCTCCAGGACAAGAGAAGACCAAATTATCAAGGGCTTCTTACAGTAGATAGCTGTTATCCTGTGGTCATTTTCTCTATGAGCCAACTTACTTCCCTGGACAAACTCAACCAGAGAACAAACTCTCTTCCCACATCCTGGTCACCTAAAAATTGCTTTAGAGGAGACTTCATTCCTTTGCTGTATGACAAACTTATTTATCAGGGCAAAAGAAGGATCCCAAATCCAGATTTTCAGAGTGAGCAAGGGAAAAAGTTTAACAGGAGCAGAGCTTTCAAGACCTTCCCCATTTTGTTGTTCTGTGTTTGAAAAATCTTCATCGCTTTTTCTTTCTAATCCCAGGACACAGCATTGATGTTGCTGGTACTTCTGCTTGCAAACAGAGTGTAACAGATAAGCCCTATTCTGATCACACCTCACACAAAAGGTGTGATCAGAATTGTACCCAGCACTGAACCAGGTCTAACTGTCCACCTAGAGAGCCTGGTTCCAATTTGTCTTCTAGGCCTAGAGGACAGTAAGCTCATGTCTCATAATTATCTGTGAAATACCAGATGCTCACTTTAATCAGGAACAGATGTTGAATTAGGCCATCCTGAATGTTAACATAGCACAAATGTCAATAAATAATATATGCACGTGTTCCAAAGTTACTCTCTGTGAAGCTAAACTTTCTCAAAACTATACATAATTTAATGGAACCGTTTGTCATCTTCGACTCCTACACATATCCTAGTGAGAGTTCCATGGAGTCCACATACACATATACATACTCTGCTGAATGATCCACAGTTCTCTATTCTGGAGGATACTACATCATCTTTGCACCAGACGTGCAAAACAGGCAGTAAACATGCTAACACATGCATTTGTTCAGGAACAGCACACAACTCTCCAGCCAACAGTGGCAACTACTGCACTTTGCAAAAGTAAAAGCAGTTTTATTGGAAGAATTCCATCTTGAATTGTTAAAAATTCTTGAACTGAATTTCTTGAATTCTTGAGATTAAAAGATAGTATTAATAGGAATCCATATGATACAGCATATTATGCCAACCACCACCATCAGGCACATAATACAAAACTAATTTAGTATCAACTAGTTTAATGCTAAATAATCCAGTCACCTGCTCTCAACTCCCATCAGTAGAGCTGAAATACTGCAGGCTTCCACACAATGCTATCTTCTTAGCCAGACCTTATTTTTGTTCTGGGCACTTTATATCGAGTAGGTGAGAAATGCTACATTGCTCACGGCCAAGTTCTTTTTTGTTTTAATTCTCTTTTCTGATGGTGTAATAAATTGTCGACCAGCTGCCTTCTTCCCTTTTTCTCTCCTGATTCTGTTAACAGCTCATGAGAAACCATCTCTCCCCACCACCTCCTCCCTCTCTCTGCCTTCCAGTTATTTTATTTTTCACTGGTTCATTTCCTTAGTGGGTGGTGATTGCAACAATGAAAGTCTCCCTCCACCCTTTAGAAAACATTACACTGTTCTCAAGACAACTAGAAAAAGTGGCACCGTTCACTCTTGAGAGGACTGTAGAGAAACAAACAACATCTGTGAAACCCCTACATGAACATTTAAAATTGTCTGAATTGAAGTTAAGAAACTAGTTTCCCAAGGCTTTAGTAAGAGGTTCAGAATGCTCTTATTTATGCTAGTTAGGATATTAATTGGAAATATTCTCTGGAAAAGAAAACACTGACACTTTAAAAGCTAATTTTCCCCTCTCTCCAATTCTTGCTAATCTCTTAAAAAAAAAAAAGCAACATCTTTTCTTGGTGTAAAGCAGCACTGTGTCAAAAGCAGTAATCCTTTCACACAAGCACAACTTTGTGAATCAGTCATTTAAATAAATATCTCACAATTAATCAATCTATCACTGGTATCATAATTTTAACTTGTCATTTGGCCAAATACACAATAGCATATTTGGACAGCAGTTAGCTATCCCACTGAAACTCACATCTTCCACCTGTCATGCCAAATAATTTCTCCTAGAGTATACACACTGCTGCCGTGTACAGCTATCTGCAAAAGAGCAGTACAGTTTTAACTGGGAGAGGATCAAAGGTGTACCTAACTCCTCATGAAAGCATGGAAACCCTATCAGCTGGCTTGAGTTTTAGCCTCCTGCCCCCAAATTCACAACACACATCTATCATATTAAAATGAATCTACATGTTCACTTTAAACATTCTAGTTTTGCTATGTTTATACATATTAACACTTCAGACTCTTAGCAAGAAAATTGCATTTTGGAAGACAGTTATTTTAAATCATAGGACACTTATCATCAACCGACATGTTTCTAATTAACAGCTTCATTTTTAAATACAGTGCCTGTAATGACAATTTGTAGATGATAGGCACATCTTAACATTTTTGTTCTAATTATGTTCTTCTTACTGACACCAATCTTTCCAAAAGGAAAAAGAACATCCTAACATTTACAGTAAATTAAGCTCACATGGGGACCAGAGAGTCCTTTATGAATCTAGTGGGCACAACTAAGAAATGTTGATGCTGCCTTCCAAGTTTACAGCAGCCTCAATAGCAGAAAATGCTATTCTAAAATATTATGCAATGACACTTCAGCTTCCTACTCTCCTCTCAGCACTATCCTACATACATCATTGAGTGAAACTCAGGAGGTTAAATACATAAATATTTGCTAAGAGAATGCCATAACAAGCACAAATCCAAAGTAGAAAAGCTGAAAAACTTTGCCAACAGGGCAAGACTACATACCAGAAGTCTAAAATTATTTTTTTTAACTATACAAAAAAGTACATCATGTTGATTATTGTAACCTTCCAAAAGTGTAATGTACCACAAATAATAACAACGGCAATATCTAAAGATAATTTGGCCTTTTACGATCAATGTATTTTCAGTATGCATGTGTGCGTTTATGTATGCCATAAGGTCAACTAAGATTAGAGGGACAAACACAGCCCAGAAATGTTCATTTACCCTTCTGCGATAGAAGCTATTGGTTTAGCTGATGTTTCTCTTTTCATATTTTTTCATTAGTTTGATCTCAAACACTCTAGTGCATGAGGTTTTACTCACAGAGCAAAACCGTCACAAATACTGGCATGAATAAATATTAATGAGAGCATTCATGCCAAAAGCACTTTCATGACCATTATGAAAAAGCCTTTTATTTCATGTAAAAATGATTTGTTGAACAATTATGAATATTCACAGGTAATCAATTAAGAGGAAAGAGACTCATCCTGTTTATACAACTTAAGACATCTAACCAGGGAAGTGTGTGATTTAGGTCACCAATCAAAATCAGGAGCAGGATCCAAAACACTGAGAAGCCAATACCAATATCTCTTTTGTTTTCAATGGGATTAGATCACAGCCCATATGAATACAAATATTACTGGCAATCATTACATAAATAATTCACATGCGAAAGGTCATACAGACACATTACACCTTCAGCAAGTGTAAACAATCAGTAAATGAGTAAACACAAGGAATTACAAGGAATTAGAAGATAACTCCCAAAGAATGTAGAGGACTATATTTGTCCAATTATACAGGCAGATCTAAACAGTAATTTGAAAGACAGTGATAAAATAGCGTAACGGCTAGAATCAGTTTACTAAGCGCCAGCCAATCCCTTCCATTTTTTGGAACTGAAAAAATGAACTATACAGACACACTACTGTTACTATATCATTTGGAATAAAATGTTGTCCCAAAGGGAAATAAATCAGCAAATTTTACGAAAACTTCCAAAAAAATTTCCTCCGAGACCTAAGTTGAGAGTCAAAAGTTGTTTTACATCTTACCTTGCAAAAACACTGAAACAATTTTCAGAACAAAGAGCTATAAAAGCCTGAAAATAAATTTGTATAAAATAGATTTTAGTGTCTTGGGTATTTTTAATCAAAACAGAAAAGTTTTGGTTTGAGGAGACGAAAATATGCCATAGGTTTTTCTGCCTACACCATTATAATAATAAAAATAATGTAGCTGGAAGTAAAGACCCAACCTCCTTGGGATCAAAACATAAAGCAAGGCAATCAGTTTTGAAAGATATCATCAGAAAAGTAAAGAGAAATTCAGAAAGGATTAATCTGACTGCAGCCAGTATGGGTTAGGAAGAGCTGACAGTTGTTGACATTGCCAGCATTAACACAAACTACAGTCAGGAAGTGCAAGAACAGCTTGTAGGAACACTGGCCTATGAACCTTACAGAGGGGTTCATAGATTTCAGAGGCCACAGCAAAGGAAGATATACAGGGAAAACAAACACAAGCTAAGATGAAAACTGAAGCTGAGGACCTAACGTTTAGAACAAATTTGACTTCTTTTAGTTGCCATAGAAAGATGGGGCACTAAAGGCTTGAAACAAATGTTCAAATGTATGACTCTGGCAACCAGCTCTGGTCTAGGAGAAGGTGAAAAATCCAGCTCCTTCAACCACTCAGAAAGATCAAAAGCATAAAAGCAAGGAAAGTGAATCAATTACTCCTCTGCAGTGCAAGAACTAGAACAGGTATAGTTTATGCTCTTCAGGAAAAGCAGTTGCTACATCACTCAATGCGATAGTTTCCTCAGGCTGACTTTTGTAATTCTCTCCCACAGATGCAAGTCTATATATGTACTCTTAAGATGACAGAACATACTTATGGATGTTCATTGGGAAGAACACAATTAATCTACAAAACTATGATGTCTAGAATGAATTCTTTATGGTATCCTTGAGACTACTGATATCACATACAAGTTAAAGCACATTGTTATCAGTTTCGGTGGCTTATAGATTGATCTGCAACTGAATTAGCCAAAGGAAAACGTACATATCTAGGTCACGTTTGTCATTTCTCTGGCATTTGCAGCAGGATTAGCATGCACAATTTAATACACGCACAAATATTCACAGCAATAGGATCTTGCAGCATGCCACTGTTAAAAAGATTGCATCCTCTCCTTCTCCTTCACTTTAGTCACAGTACTTTTTTGCATAGTGAAACAAACCAAATAGTGAAAGAAGTATAGGATTGTGTGAGAAAAGCTATGGCTGAGAGAGAACAAAAGTTCTGCCTCTGCTATTTCAGAATAGAAGCAATAAAGACCGAAGTGCAAAGCAAAGGAGTAAATCAAAGACGGCTGGTAATAGAAACAAAGCTGTTGAAGCTATTCACCATCTGCTGTTAATGCAGAATAAACTCACATGGGACTAGATTTTCAAAAGTGTTCTGTTCCCATTTAGGCATCAAAATAAATGGCC
>VXBW01005595.1:218127-247708 GCA_013400375.1 Thinocorus orbignyianus | reverse complement strand
TTGTGGCTGCTTTTCTGATAAGCTACTGTGTGTGCTGGCAGCTGGAGTGCTGGTGAGGGGCTGTGCAGAGGCTGGAAGCAGTGTTTTGTGAGGAGCTTCAGCATCCCTGTTGCTTTGCTGCAGTTTTATCTCAACTGGCATGGTTTCCCCACACCAATTAAAACCTGATTCTGCTTCAATGATGTGCTGAAACAAGCAGCTGTGATATTGCTTGCTTTCAAAGCTGCTTGGGTAATAGCTTCAAAGTGTCTCATTCCCACCCCAAAATACCAAAACGTAGGTGTCTCCGCAGGGAAGCTTTAAAAAAAAACAGGTGTTTTGGCAAAACCAGTGTTGTTCCAAAGTCAGTGCTCTCATGTGGAATAATGCCATCGAAAGGCTTTCCAGTCTTGAGTCTAGCCAGGTGTGCTCAAGACCTTTCTCCACCCAGAGTCAACCCAGGGACAGCTGCTTAAGCTCAGCCTCACTGGTGCTGAGGGAGTGTAATGTTGCTTGGGAGGAGTTGTGGCTTGATGCTTGTTAGTAGTGTTCCTTGGTAGGAACAGCTATACTAGTATGGTGCTTTTTATTGCTGTAACTGACTCCAGCTTGGGAAGCAAAACATACACCAGGTTTTAGAGTTCCTTTTTGATCACAGTATGGAGCCACTGTGGCTTGGTTATGTTGGGACTGACATTTTTAACAGCATCTCAGGATTGAGGGTCACCTTGGCTGTAGCTGCAGCGCTGAGAACCCCTTCAGGTGCTGCACCAGTGAGATTTCTGCACAAGATGTGAAAAGCAAAGGCTGAATTGTAGCTGAGGTGCATGAGCCTTCTCTGCTCCAGAGTGTCCCCAGGAGCTAATGTGTGCCTTGGCCATACTGGCAGCTGAGCTGTATTTAATGACTTCCCTAAGGATTAGGATATCGTAATCTTGTGCCAGTGCTGTTGTGATGCTGCAGGTTCTGCCTAGCCCTGGGATTTCATTATCTCTAGGCTTCCTACAGGTGTGTCTGCCTTGAGGCTGTGGATTTGCCTTTGTTTCCACTTAGGTGGACGTGTTGTTGGCTTTTGCTGCACAAGTGTACCTTGTTTCACCAGCTGAGCTGCTACAGGTTGTGTGTGTGTGTCTCTGGAGTGGGACCTGCTGCAGGTAAAACAGCAGGCTGCAACTGTGGGCTGTGCTGCAGGCTGATGAGATGGGAACTCCAGAGACCCGGTGGCCAGTGCTTTTGCTGACAGCTTCTTAATGCAGACCCAGCAAACAAGAGCTCTCTGCTGTGTTGGTAAGGCTCATTGATAGCCTTTCTGTTACTCTGAAGGAGTGCTAGAGGTGTCTGGAGGCTGATTGTGACCTGATTGCAACCTCGGAGCATCCTGGGGACACATCTTCATGCTTGGACGTGGTTTCTTGGCTCAGGGTTTAGCTGTGGACTGTACTCCTGTCTGGGATTCACCTTGCTGTGATGCTTCTTGGGTCTGTGTTCCAGATCTACTGCAGTGACTTAACCTGAAACCTTTAAGCTGTTTGCCCTGGGGCATTGGGTTGCCTACTGCAGGGAACCAAATTGCCTTTCTCGTTTGTTTCTGATCAAGGAAAGTTTCTAGAAATTATGAGGTCTTAAATGGAGACTGTGTGTCCTACCGGGCTTCAGGAAGCAGTGTTTGACTCCAAATGCCTTTAAATGACTTGTCAGCTGGATCGCACTTCTCTTTTGACTTGTTCATCCACCGGCTGCACTGCTGAAATGGTATCTTCTCTACTGGATTGGGATTGCATGCTGTAGCAGGCAGGACCAGCAGAGGACAGCTGTTGTTGGGTCCCTGATTGCACCCCTGGTGTCACACACTGTGTGCCAGGTCGCTGCTGGCCCTGCAGAAGAAGGACTCACCAGTGCTCCTGGGTTGGTGCCTTGGTGAAAGCACAGGAGATCACCATCTCTAAGCCTGTATGGTAGCTGTAGTTTCTGCTGTGTGGAGAACTTCCAGAAAAGCCCGGATTGGCAGCATGTGTTTAATTATTGCAAAATCCTTCAAGATGGGGTGCTGAAAGCTGATCCTAGCTGGGCTTAAAGGAGTGCTCCTCTGTTTGTCTTGGCTGGGGGATGCGAGAGCAGGTTCTGGAGGACACAGCCTCAGGCGTGGTATTTCCCTGTGTTTCGGTATTAACTCTGAGACGAAAGGATATGGGTGTATTCTCCAGCTATGTGGTTGCAAACTCTTTCCACTAGAGTATCCAGGCTGCTGAACGCCTTGTGCCCTGCGTGCTTTGAAGACCTGCAGAGCTCTTCTAGAAGAGAGAGACTCCTTTAAGGGGTTTGGGGAGGAGGGCGAGCTTTACCAGGGGAAGGTATGAGACACGAGCCACTTCTTACAAGGGTTTGGATGCACCGGGTGTCCTAGATCCTTGCAGTATCTCTAGGAGGTCCTTGGCAGTCTTAAGGCTAAAAGCTCTGCAAGTGGAAGGAATTTTTTGTGGAAGTGCTTGGCCAGTACACTTGCTGCTTTTCTGTTTTTGTTTGTAGCAGGACTGGTGCTGCCAGTTGTGGGAAGCATCAAATGCTAAATGAGCAGGAATGGGTCAGGCGTTTTGTTTGCTAGTCGGGTTTATTTTTGTCTTGCAGCACAGGCTCCAGGGGAAAAGCTTTTGCCTCCTGCTATAAGTGGTTTCTTAGCAGTAGCAGGAGTAGAATATGCAGTTTCACACTTGTGCCAAAGCAGCCTGATGCGGCACTTCTTTTTATTAAAGATGAGTGGCATTACTTTCTTAAATTGAGCTTCTGTCCTTCTCAGCTGCTTTTTATAAAGATGACTTAAAGCTTGCTCTGCCTGTTCCCTCTTGCCTGAAGCTTGCTTTTAGCCCTACCTGTTTTACTCTCAGCTTGTAAATGTTCCTGCATTGTGTCTGCCGAGTTCCAGGACCTTATCTTGGGTTGGGCTGAGCCTTTCAGCAGACAGAAAATCCCGGACCCCGGTGCTGAATGGAGGCTAAATAGTCTTAAACGGGCTGAAATCCTGACTCGATTGTTTGGGTCCTGCCTGGAGGCATCGTGTGAGTTGACGATTCAGTAGCTTGTTCCTGCTGCTTCATAGATGGGGGTTTCCTTTGCTTTTTAGTTAAGTGGTTGTTGGAGGGAAGCTTGCATGTGTGGAGAAAACTATGGGATCTTGTGTTATGNTATTAAATGTCTCCTTGACATGTACAAATGGCCCAATTTAAAGCTGTAGGCTTCTGTGTGTCTTGGAGTAGCAGGTGCTTGTTCTCCAGCCTTGCTGCATCTTTTCAGTTCTCTGCATTTGGCTTTCACTTCATTTGCTTAATGGTGAGGATTCTGCTCTGGAGGCCAAGGCTGGCGAGGTTGTGCCTTCCTGCTCTTCATTTTAATGTGGCTCCTAATTGATAGTGATGCCGTTTGCTCAGCAGCAGAGTTCTGCTGCAGTGGCTTTTGTGTGGTGGGAAGAGCTGCCCTCGGTCCAAAAACGCTGGTTAGAGATGAAGTTTAGTGGCTTTTAGACTGACAGAGGCTTGAATGTTGTGCAGCTGCACTGAAACAAGCCTGGATGTGAAAGTGGCTTGTGAGCAGGGCTGGGGGAAGCAGCTGCTCTTGCTGGTTCTCTGGACTGGCACCAGGAAGCAGCAGGGGTTTGGAGTTCTTAATTTATTTACTTCTGTGGAGAGGAAGCCTTCCAAGGGCTCTGGGTTTTGTAGGATGGCCCCAAAACCTTGGTGCTGGTAGATCTGCATGTGGAGAGTCGTGTTAAAGTAGAGTTGGATTGGGGTAACCTCCTTTTTTGCTCAGAAGCTGCTACTTAAAGGGAACATCTGGAATGGTTTCTCTGTCGTGCCAGTGGAAACCTTGGGATTTGGTTTATCCTAGTTTGATTAGCTGGGAAGCCATGGTGGGTTTTTTGTTTCTGCAAACCTGTTTTCTGATGGGATTGCCTAAATGTTGTTCAGAGCTCCAGAATACAGGTGGTGAAGTGAGCCTTGCTTGTTTCTGCTGTGCTCAGGAGGAGCTGCTGTGGTTTCTCATGGTGACTGCCTTGACCATGAGGGTCCACCGTGCCCCCTCGATGTCAGGAGGTTGATTTCTGGGGAGAAGGTTCCTGCCTCTGTTAACCAGGCCTCTGCTTTAGTGATGTGATGTGCTGGAGGAAAACAGAGAGTGCTTGTGAGCAACCATGCTAGTTTGGGTGCTGCAGCTCTTCACCTAAAGCTCATACTACCCATGGTGAGCTGGTACCTGTTTGTGACTGGGACAGCCCTGGTCTGATGTGCTGATCTGTTTGCCTAACTATTTAATGCCAAGAATTGTGCTTGAGTGTTGCTAAGACCTGGAGCTAAAGCAAATATGAGTATTGGATGCAATCCAGGCTTTCCACAAAGTGTTGAAAGCCGGATGGTGAGTACTAGCCTGCTTGACATTAATACTACTTCTTTTTTTTCCAGAAGGAAGATACTGGGAGGAGCATAAAAGACTGCTGGGATAGCCCAGATGCCCCAGCACTTTCCACTTGCAGCAATGCAGATATATTCCGCCAAATAAATGCCATGTTGGACAACACTTTGGACTTCAGCGGAGTCTGCACCACGCCTGTTGCAAAAAGCAAACGTGACATCCTGCCAGGTGATGCATTTGGCTGTGTTCAAGGCCAGCTTGAGGATTTGGGGCTGGTAGAAACTGGGGAGTTGCTTGGTGGGACCTAGTGAGCATGTGGTGGTGGTAACCCTGGGTGGTGTGGTTGCTTGCCTGTGCTTGTGAACAGAGCTGCTTGGTGTGAACAGAGCTGAGGGTTAATGCTGTTTTGGTGCCAGAGACTTCATTTGTGTGCCTGCAATGGATAACCCAGGTATTCCTTGGTAGCATGGAGGTGCCTGGGAAGGCTTGTTTACGCCCCCTGTGGTGCTGTGGATGGTTGTGTGGGCAGGATGTGAGCTCTCACTGCCTGACCTACCAGCTTCTGGTGTAGATGGTTCCAGTAGGCTCCTTTACAGTCTGCCTGTCCTGGAGGCAAGATGAATCTGTCAGCAGTTAGTATGGTTGATCTGCTGTATACATTAAAAATGCAGAAGAATTTTGAATAACTGTGTGTTTGCTACAGGTCACTTAATTATGTATTTAAGAGCACACTGAAGTGGGACCTGTGGGTGAAGGCTTTCTTGTAAAGCAAGTTTGGGATTATGAAATGGGTGCTGTGAGTCTTGCTTCCTGCAGACTGAGGGGAGTAGGCACTCTCCACTTTGCTGCGCTTGATCTGCCTCAAAACAGAAGGCTCTGTGCCCAAGTAAAGAGTGTTGGGTCCAGGCTTATGTGAGTGAAGGACATGCTTTTGTCCCTCTAGAGTAGGCAAGATCTGCCAGTAAATGTACCTGCCCAGTGCCTGATGTTCTTCTTGCCAGTGCACTTCTGTACAGTGGCATTTGTGCCAAGGATTTGGGCACTTGAAAGAGATTGCTGTTGCTCCTCCAGCCTTTGAATTATAGGGTCAATAAACACTCTGGCCACTATTGGAAACAAACTGACCCTCTGGACTTGTCCCAAAACAAAGTGGGAAGTAAAGGGAGAAATCTCACCAGCTGGTGACCTTGCAGGCTGGTGTAGGTGGAGCAGCTTCTGTTGCAGTCACTTGGAGAAAGAGCTATTTTGTGCTCATGGACAATCAGATGAGTTTTAATCAAATAGCTGGTAAAAAAAAAAAGCTGCAAATGGGTGTCTGGGCATCCTGTTGAGTCCATTTGATGCTTGCACAGTGCAACTTTGTTCTGGACTAGTGAAATGACTGCTACCAGATGACTTCCAGAGCGGCTTAATCTCCCGGGTATTTGGAGGGCTTAGCTCTGTGGGCCCGGGGCTGATCTGGCCATGTGATCCTGTGCTGGCGCTGCAGAAATGCCAGAGGAAGTGAATCGCTTGCGTCGAGGGACAGATCTGTAGCCAGCATTGCTTGAAACGTGCCTGGTAAAACGGTATTGGAGCATATGCTGGCTACCCCTGAGCAGTTGCGTAGTGAATATTAACTAATCCAGGTCAGTGGTGTGGTTAGTGGTGCATTTTTAGAGATTTGCTGTTGTACTCAGGTGGTTAGACTTTTTTTTTTCCTGTGTGTCCCGTGGCATGGTGGTAGTCAGTGTTGTGTCTGATCTTGATGCACTGGAAGCATAAGGGGGAAATAAGCTTAAGTATTTTCCTTTATCTCCTTACATTGAGTTAATGAAAGAGTTGTTTCTGCCTACCTTGTTGAAATCTTAGCAGTAGCCCTTCATAGTCCATTTATAATTTGAAGTGGAAATGTTTCCTAATTAAGTTCCAGTTTATGTGCCAGTGTTAACCTGGTTGATAAAGGAAATATCTCTGCCTGTCAGAGCACATTAATCCTCTGAAGATGTGGGTTAGTTCTGGTCTTAGGTCTGGCACATCAATTTTAATTTGGGTACTGGCTTCTAGGCTTCTAAAACTTTGTGAGGAGCTGGGGTATCCACCTGGCAATGAGATGAACTTGCTGCATGGAACCCTCTGCTTGGTCTGTCAGTTCCTGTGCTGTTTCTCATGGATGTCTGGAGCCCAGAGGGTCTTACTGGTGTGGAGCTGCTGAGTGGTGGTGCCTTCTTTGGAAACTGAGTGAATTTCCCATCCAGAAGTGTTAAACTGTGCTTGTGCTCCAGGTTATCATTGAGTAACTTCTATGGAAGACCTCTTGGAGGACAAGTACAGTGGGACTTGCTTATAAAAACCCATAAGCTCCCTCTAGCAAACGCTGTTTCTGTGGTAGGGCAACCAAAGCTCTGCTTTTTGGGACACCCTGAGCAACTTCTTCCTGACAAAGCAGTTGAGACCGGTCTCACCAGTACATGCTAGCTGGTGTCACAACCACTTGCAGGGCATGGGGGTATCCTGATGGCAGGCTTTTAACTTATATTTTATCTCTTGTGTGATGGCACAAGGAAAGAGTTCCCTGAAGGATGCCGGGCACTGCTGAGCCAGGGCTAGAACGTGGCTGCTTTGGCTGCCCTCACTCTTCAGGCTAATGGAAACACATGATTTGTTTTTTTTAGTTCTGTTTTTCTTTTCAGAAGGTGCCTCTTGGCTATATAAAAGACTGATAATAGAGTATAACCTGAGCTACCCCAGCCAGGACAGCAGTTATCAGCTGTAAATATGTGGATGAGTCAGCACCTGCCAGTACATCGGCAGCTCGGAGTTATTAGTCTCCTTGCCTTGGTGTCTGAGTCAGGACCTCTCGGCAGGTAACCAGGGCCTGAATGCAGCAGTTCTGCAAGATTCCTTCTGTCTCAAAAGCTGCTTTCCTTCTTTAACGTGTTGCTAATGAGCATCTTCTCCATGGAAAAAGTTGGCACTGTCAGCAAGAATGTGAATCCTCGGACAGCCGTGATCAGCAAACGGGGAGGTGCTTTGGCGCTTGGACCCTGGCCTAGGCTGTGCCATTCTTTTGCAGAAATTGATACCCAGTGGCTGTAAGGCTGAGCAGCTGATGACTAAAATTCAGAATACAACGCAGCCAACTGCCCCCTGCACTGGGCAGATAGTTTAGAGCCTGAAGCAGGCTGTTGGAGTTGTTTGCTGTGTCTTCAGGGGAACAAGACAAGGCTCTGTAGGATCAGTGTCTTACCCTTGATGACCCTGGCTCTTAGTGGGTGGCCAGTGCAGTGGAGAGACCCTTGATCTCATGTGGTGTCTTGTCACTTGTGTTAAGTCACTTCTGAAGAATTCATGAGCCTCTGGTGCTTTTACTTGGAGCAGAAACAACTTGTGTATTGTAGTTAGGTTATATTATCATGAAGCTGGTAGCTTGGACAGTCTTAATGGGCCTGGAGATCTGCCCATAAAGTAGTAGCTGTACCAGGTGAAAGACTGTCTTTTTACAACTTAAGCTCTTTTGTTGGTGAGTCTGAGGAAGAGATCTTATTCTGGCAGGGGAAATAATTGTGTTTTAATCTATTCATGGTCCCTTGAGCTTTTCAGTTTTCTTCCTCGGGTCAAACTAAATTTATCCTGGATTGGGCTTGTGCATAAGAAGCCCCTTTCAGTATTAAGAGGATTACACGTGGTGGAGAAGGGATGGCAGAAGTTCATGACCTTTCACTAATACTGTTGGGGAGACACGTGTGGAGACACCTTCCTGGGTGTGATGTGGTGTGTGGTCGAGAGGGTGCTGAGGAGATCAGCGTGGCAGCAGCCCCAGCAATGTGAGAGAACAAGCTTGCTCAGCAGTTTGGGACCTGACACAGTTGGAGAGTTATCCATATCCGGGCAGAGCTGTGTGGCAGAAGGGACTGCTGCCGGAGATTTAGCTTGCCATACCTGATGTTAAATCTCTATAAAGATCAGTTTGCAGTTAATGATAATCCTTGGTGAACTTAGTTGCCTTGTCAAAATGATCTGAGTCATCAGGCCCGGTGTGACCATGGCTTTGGTGGCTTGTGGGTGCTTGCTCCAGGAGTTCCCCAAGCACCAGGTGTAGACTGTTGGCCCGAACCAAAGGGTGCAGTGCAGCATTGTAGTGAAAGCTCTAATTGTAGAATTGTAGAACCTGTCTGGTAGCTTCTGGGACAGGATTGTGTGTGATGCTTCAAAACACCTGCCTTTTAGTCCCATTCGATCCTCCCTGAAGAAAGGCAGAACTTCCTTGGCAAGGTTGTGTTGTGCAGGCACCAACCTCTGGTGGCTTTTAGTGGAGCAGCGGAGAGAGAACGTGGCCTTGACCGAGGCAGGAGTCAACATCTCCCACCAGCTTGCCTCCTGCCAGTGCTGCTGGAGTGCAGCCTGTCCTTGAGCAACTGCTTCATGGGGAATGTTGGTTCACTCCCAGATTTAAGGCTAATCTGAACCTTCATCACTGGTCTGAACAAGAATGTGAGCAAACCCAATTTCTTAAGGTATTAAAGAAATGGTGGTTTGTCTGCCAGGCTTTAAAGCTGGGCCTGGCTGGGTGGAAGGTGCTGCTACCAGCTTTGGTTAAAAACCAGACAAACTCTAAACCAGCTTTTGAAATCATCAGCCTATTCTTTAGGCACAACTTCCAGCTTAATTAAGTGAGCCAAAGCACCTTCTTTAGCCTTTGTGTGCCCATTTACTCACCTGGCTATGCCCACTGGCTTCAACTGAAGGCAACGCTGGCTTAAAACAGATGGATTTAAAAGGATTGTAGGTACCCCAAATGTCCCAGCAGCATTGATTTCCCTTTCATTAAGCTCTGCTCATTTAACTGAGACAAAGCAGCAATTATTTTGCTGTAAGTTGACAGTCCATTGTGTGAAGAAATGGGAGATGCTTAAATGACTTCCTGTGGATGGGAGTGGCTTAAGGTGCCAAGTTCAGTGTAGAGGCTGTTAGTTGTGGCCCATCAGGTCCTAATGATTCTCAGTGGCTGCTTTATTTAAGGAAACCTGAAGGACAAATGCAAACCCAGACTAGCTGATGACTAAATCAGTTTCCTGTTTGCCCTCAATTGCAGACAATTAATGCTTGTTTAGCCACCCAAAAAAAAGTCCTTGCTAGTACTATAATGTAAACTTCTGTTCTTCACTGTCCTGTAGCCGTGAGGAAATATGCCAGAGAGCAACTGCATGCAGCTGACCTGATGTGTGTAGTGGTTTTTGATGAGGGGGTGGGATGGGACACAGGACAAAAATGTTATAAGATGCAGAGACCCAAAATGTAGTGCAGCTTGTCTGGAGCCTGTGGGGTTAATGAGGAGCCTGGGGCAAGGCTGTTATCAGGAGCTCACCTGCAGCTGCCAGCTGAGAACAACTCTACTTGCCTCAGATGCCTGGTACACACATCCAGAGTGGTGACATTCAACAATTGTGTGCTCCCAGATAGCCACACACCTACTGCCTTTGGGTTCTGGCCTTTCTCTTTCAAGTGTCACATTAACAGGTCTTTGCTTACATGGGTGCAGTGCTTTTCTGTACTGGAAAGTAGCTGGGGGAAGCTTAGTGTGTTCTGTAGAGGGCAGGGGCTTGGCCTGGAGCTGTTGCACTCCAAATGGGATGGCACTGCTGAAGATCCAGGGGGTTTCCTGATGAGCTGTGTGCTCTGTCGTTCAGGTCTCAGTGCTGTAATCCCGTGGCAGTCTCTGGCTGTTACTGCTGGAAGAGGTAAGTAGAGCAGCAAGGTGGAGTTGCGTTTCCCCCTTCCTTAGTTTCTGAAATAGTTCCTTGCTGGCTGTTCAAGTGGTTGTGGTTACTGGAATAAGGCGAACTCCTCGGTCTGGCTGCGAAACTGGTCATGCAGCAGCAAATGTCTCCACTTGAGGAATTCTTCAGACTGCAGGGAAGATGCTTAGTTGCGTATCAGAAAAACCTCTTGTAACTAGTAGCTTTATGCCTAACAAGAGCTTTCCTAAGTGCCTGATGATCCTCGGTGTACCTTAGAGGATGAGCCAATTGTATTCCTAAAAGCTTTCACTTGAGATTTGTTTGTCTTGTGTGTGAAATACTTGAGAGGCTTAATTTTCAGGGATGCAATTCCCAGCCTTTACAGCTGGAGGTGTAGAGAGGTGTGAAAGGTAAAACAGTGCTGCTCCTGCTGTGAGCTGAAGGCTGCAGGAATGCTTGCCTTGCCTCTTGCTTCTCGGGATTGGGTTTGGAAGTTCAGCCTTGGTCAGAGCTCTAGTCTACGGAGGGTGAGTCTGGTTCTGTCTGAGCAGTGCTTACAGCTGAGTTCTGTTTATCCTTCCCCTAGTCTGATTACTCAGGGGCTTTGTTTGTGGAGGGGGCTTTCTAAATTAGTACATGGGAGGAGAGGGATAGCTTTTCATGGCCGTGGGGTCTGACCTGTTTGGTTTGTGCTTGCTCAACGACTTTGTTGCTGCCTTTCTCTGGGTTTTTTCCATTTACAAGCTAAAACCCATTTGCTGGATTTTTAGCAGGCTTTGCAAGTGGCCTAGGTCTGGAAGGCTTGAACATGTGTTTGAGTGAAACCTTACCTTTCAGGGCTAAACCTGATGGCACACAGGGATGCTGCTGCTATGGGATGGGGGCTGAATCACCCTGTCCCCATGCTCCCTTAACCCAGCTGCCACAAACTGCCTGTGGGTCGGAGCTCCTGGGGCCAGTCCCTGCTTGTCCTCTCTATGCAGGCTTAGGCTGTAATTTTCTAAATATTTTCCTGTTTCAAATGCCTGGTCGGTGCAGCCACACTGCATACTGGATCAGGGGAATGAGCTAGGCTAAAACTAAACTACCAGTGGCTTGGTTTTAACTAGATCAGCTCCCCAGCCCAGCTTCCTGTGTGGAACCTCACCTGCGCGAACTGGTGTAAGTGGGGAGGGAGTGCTGGGGTGTTGACAAGTGGCTAGGGCTGCAGCTTGTGTAAGTCATCCTGGGCTGGTAGGGCTTAACTGCAGGTTAGGAGCTGAGCTGTATGGAGATGCTTGCCTTTAAGAAGCCTTTGAAATGTTCTTCAATGTGATGCTAACATTTGAAGTCTGAAAAATGCAGCTTTCCATCTGGGTGGTGGTGTGGAAAGCTATCCAGCCTGTGCTGTGGTGCGCCCTGGCTCCAGGGATCTCCTGGACAGACAGGAGGATGTCATCTAGGAGAGCCCGCCCGCTCCCAGACCTGCATGGGAGTGTTTTATTAAGGACTTGCTTCTGGTGATGCTCTTGAAATCAAACCCAACCGGCTTGGGAGGTGGGAGCTTAGTCTTTCCCAGACTCTCAGGCATGAGCCCAGCACAGCACGGCTCCCTCAGCCAGGATGGTTGGCTTCCAGAGGCAACTCCAGAGAAGAATTCAGGTTGGAAGGACTCACATTGGTTCTTGGGGCTTGGAAAAGTCTGAAGCAAAGCGTTTCTGCTGGGTTGGGCTGTGTCAGGTTGCAAAATGAAACTGTTTTCTATTTGGTAGACATCTACTTTTACAACTAATTTGAGGTTGTGACTCCGAATTTTTGTAGGAAATTAATTCTTCCTGCCCCAGTATGTTATTAGTTTTACCTGCTGTCAGCAATTAATTGCTTTGTAAGAAATCTCTAGGCTCTGAATTTGCAAATAACTATTCCAGAAATCTGTTTAAATTCTGATTATTTCTTTTAAGTTGATGTTTTTCCTTGATAAACCGTATCCATCTTCTGCTGTGACTGGGAGTGTGAAAGGGGAAAGGTCCAATTAAAAAATGTTGGTTATCTAAGGAAATTCTGCTGAGTTTTAGCAGTTACACCTGTAAGAGAATTGCAGGGAGCTTGTCTTTAATGTAGACTGAAGTCATCAGAGGGAAACACAGATCTCTTGAACTTGAATCTGATTGGGTTCAATTAAACAAAAGAGCTTATTTCCTGAGGAGTGTAGATGGCTGGGGAAGATGTGGCTGGATGCTGTGAACACTTCCTGTCACTGATAAATCTATTCCCTACTTTGCTTATTCCTTCAGTGGTGGGTTTCGTCCAAGATGTTAGATTTGAGGGAGTCTGGGTGGGATTTGAGTTCTGCTGTCTGTCAAGAATTCCTTCTGTCCATGCTTCCCAGAAGATGAAGCTTGGTGGGAACTAAAGTTGAAGATAGCCTAAAACCTGGCAAGGTGCTGGTCCCCAAAGGGGAAGGTGGTCTTCTACTGGCAGGGCTCTGGGCTCGAGCAGAGCACTCCTGCATTTTCATAAACACAGAAATGTTCCATATTCATATGGACAAGCTATGGTTGCTGTGGGAACTGAGTTGTCTGAGCAATGTGCCTTTATCCTCTCCTCCTTCCAGCTGCATTACAAATGTTTTTAGGGCCTGTCCAAAACAAGCAATCCAAAAACTGTACTGGAAGAGTTAATGCAGTGAAATACCTTGGGGATGATGCAGCGTGATGCTTTTGGAGGAATATTCCATGCTGTTACAGGTGCTTGATAGTAATAGGATTGAATTGGCACTACAGCTTCTACTAGTACTACTCAGGGAGTAGAAAAAAAAAACCAAACTAAACCCAGTGGATGCTACCCTGGAGGAGTGCTGTGGAGGAGGCTGCTGCTGAAAGGAGGAAGGTATCACATTTCCACAGCAGGCAGGGTTTGGAGCTGCTCTCATCCTGACTGCAGAGTCACAGCCCTTGCTGGGATCTGGGAATGTCAGCATTCACAAATCCCTGTGGGGTGACAGTTCAGGGTCCCACCTCCAGTGGTGGCAGCAACCTGTGTCTGGTTTAGGGGTACCCAGCTGATGGTGGGGCCTTGCCTGGGCTTTGCTGGGTCATGGGCCACCGAGTGGCATGGGATGTGGGAAAGGAGGCCAGGAATGCTGTCTGGGATGGCTGGGGCTGCACGTGAGGGATAACGTGACAGGCTGGAGCCACTGCAGCGCCCTGCTGAAGAGCCGGGAGTGGTGTGTGCTGAGGTGTACATCTGATGGCACAGTGGGAGGGTGTGGGGGCAGGGGGGAGGAGGAGCAGGCAGCTGCTGCTGCTCAGGAGCTGGCTTATAAATGCCCTCTGACTCAGATTTTTTGGGTAACACAGCTGAGCATCTTGTGGTTTCATCAGCCCCCAGATCCCTGCATTAAACTGGAATTCTCAGACTATGAACCTGCTGCGTTTCCTTAGGCTGTTGGCACAGACTTAAACCCAGGCAAGAATTTGACGTCTCCAGTGCTGTAGGCTTGTGAACACCCTGCAGGGGAGGGGAGGGCTGGGAAAAAGTGGGGGGGACCAGGAGGGTAAACAGGCCGTTAAAAATTCCTGATGGGAAATGGGTCCTGTGCTCTGGCTGCTCCTCTTCTCCCTTCACCATCATCTCCTGTGTGCCCACTCGGGCTGGACCTGGCATAATGGGCTTCTCCCTAGCTAGTGGGGGGGTGGTGAAGGTTATCCTTGTTTCTGGGTGGTAAACAATGCAGAGTCAGGGAGGCACAGTGGCCAAGTTGAACCAAATAGATTATGCTAGCAGAATTGCGAAGCTTTGCATCGGGCTCTGAATTGGAGCCAGCAGCTGGAGCCTGTCCAGGACTAAAGTGTTTTTGGGTTTTGTGGGTGGAGGGAGGCGGGGACAGGAGAGCTCTGGGTAGCACTAAAACTAACTGTCTGCTCTGTCGCTGCTGCTGCTGTCGTCGTTGCTGGGGGGATTTGCTGCCTTGAGCCTGTCTGCCGTGTTGTGGAGCCCTGCTTTTGTGCTGCCCTCCTCCCTCGATTTTTACCGGAGCTGCTCCTCTCTCCTTCCCTCCTGCTGGCTTGTCTTTTTTGGGGGGGGAAATCTTTATCCTTTCTTCTTACCTTTTTTATTTTGTAAGAGCTGATGCAGTTCTCTTGCATGGCTGAGTGACGTCACTGTCAGCACAGTAAGCATCAGCAGCCTGGTCACATGCTGACCCAGTCAGTAATGCAGACGGGATAGGAAGGTGGAGGGGCTTAGGGGGGTGGGGGGCTGGTTTTTGGACATATGGTAGCTCTCCCTTTCAGGGTGCAACTGCTAGTTGCCGAAGCTGTGGCTTCAGAGCGGCACGAGACCTGACTCAGGGGCTTAACGCTTTGGAAAACTCCTTCTTTTTTAAAAGGATAAAAAAAAAAAGCAGCCCTGAACTCTCAAGCTTCTGTTTGTTCTCAATCTGAGCAGACTTCCAGGACTCTGAAGAAGCAGTGGCAAGCAGCATGCTTTTCCCCACGTCCACGCAAGAGTCTTCCCGTGGCCTCCCAGACACCAACGATCTGTGCCTTGGCCTGCAATCCCTCAACCTGACAGGGTGGGACAGACCCTGGAGCACCCAGGACTCTGACGCTGCAGCACAAACCAGCCCACAGTCCGGTGAGTCTGCACACACACAGCAACAGTTGTTAGATTCCTTTTGTTTTTTGCTGTTTTAAAGTGAATGTGGAGCCATTTGCTTGTGTTAAGGGGGTGTTGGTGGTTACTGGTGGGGGCTTTTTGACCTGTGATGCTTGTGTGATGTGGGGGATGAGTTGGGGAGGCTGTGGCTGGCTGTGCCACAGCCCCCTCTTCTCTGCTTTCAGTTCACTGCAGGCAAGAGGTGCCCAGGCTTATTTTTTTTTCCCCTCTGTCATGCTGGTGGAGGAGGAGGAATAACCTCACCAAGAGAAGAGAAATCCTCTCCCTGCCTTTGGAGGGAGTGGGTGGGGGGTGTGGTGTCAGGAGGACTAAACACGCCGGGTGGGAGTGAAGAGTGAAGCTGAACTTCACTCTGGCAGCCTGAGCAAATGCCTGGTGGCAGGTAGCTCTGCAGGCAGAGGGGTACACATACTTGTAGAGAAAACCCCCTCACTTGCAGAGGAACCCCAGCTGCCAAAGTCTGGGCAGCACCGCTTGTTCCTCTGCTCTGGCAGCGCTACCTGCCGAACTCTGCCTGTGGGGTGTGGTAGGTACAGCCGGCACCCGACTGACAACTTCAGCCGGCAGCTCTCAGGCTGGGAGGAAGACTTGGAGGGATCCTTCCTCCACTCCCACGTTCAACTAGAAATAGCGGTCTGCTCCTGGCAGTGGGCTGGAGGAGATGCAGTGGAATGGCTTCTTGCTTTTAACTCCTTTGGTCCAGCGCAAACCTACGTGATCAGCAGGGTGTGGGCTCGCAGCCACGCACTGCTGGCTGGCTTGCCCTTCCCCCTCGATCCTCTCTCTGGTCTGGTTTTGCAGCTGGGGTGGGATGGGGGATCCTTTGGGGTTGCTGAGTGCTTTCCCCAGAGTGATGCAGGCTTCAGTTAACTCTTCCAGAGGCGTCAGCCTTCTCTGTGAAATTGCAGGAGAAGAAAGGAGTGCTGTGCGTGCACAAACTTAAGACATCTCAGCCTGGTGACAGAGCAGAGGAGTAAAATGGAGGCAAGAGTTCACTTCCCAGCCTTTGAGGGCTGTAAAAAACAACCCCGTTTCACAAATAGTGGTGTGTTCGTTCAAGTATCAGTCCATGGAAAGATCTAGTGCTTTGGCAGAGTTTGTACAAGTTCAGCCTGGTTGCTACAGAAACTCATCCCTTTACAGCAGCACACTGCTGCTTTGTTAAAAGGGTAGTGCATCTCTGCACAGACTTGGGTGACACAGGAGGCCCCAGGCGTAAAGTTGATGCTGACAGGAATGTAGATAGCTTCTGGAGTGGCCTGGGCAGCGTGGTTTACACACGTAGGTGTTTGGGGGTGCAAGGAGGTGCTGCTGACCACCTCTGTCTAGGGGATGTTGCCCTCGAGATAGGGAGAGCTGCTGGGATGCAGCCTGGAGTGTTGCTGGATGGGCTGTGAAACAAAAAAAACCCCACTTGTTGGGGTAGTGAAGTTTGAAACAACAGCTTCATCTCTGCAGCTTGCTCAAGTTTGTGTGCTGCATCCTGTGGGAATTGGCTGTAGGCTTTGTGTGGGCCCTCGTGCTTAGGGTCTGCTTGCAGTCAGGCTGCTGTCACTTTATTAAACCTTGCTCTGCTCCAGCACATGGTCCTATGGGCTTCCCCTAATGAACCAGGGAATACCACACACTTGGTATCTGTCCTCCTTTTGTTGCCAGCTAAAACCTTGAAGGAGGGAGGACAAATGGAAGTTGTTAATGTGCAGCGGCCTGGGACAGGTGCCCCAGAGCTGTGCACTAAGCCCCTGACAGTTGCTAGCAGAACATGGGGTGTTCAATCCATGCTATAGGACCTTTAAAGTAAAGAGCACACTTGAAGTGGGCAGTGTCTGTGCTGAAGGGTTCTGCTGCTGCTGACAGCCACAGCACCTGGGGCTCGGTGTGCAATGGCTCTGCAGAAGGAGGTCTGTAGCACACCCAGGCGGCCGCTGCTCTGTGCGGATGTCCCAGCCCCACCTGATCTGCTGTAGCTGTCTCCAGTTGCTCACTTGGCCAGCTTCCTGCCAGGCTGCCTTGGCAGCAGCAGGGATGTCTCTGCAGCACTCCAGCAGGCAGGCGAGCAGCCCTTGCACCAGCCTTGGCAGCCTTTGCGCCTCCCAGGTTGGGTGGTGGGGCCAGGGTGGACTTTGGGATTGCTGTCAGGAGTGATGGGACTTCTGGTTTCAGGAGGGGGACTCATTTGGAGAAGATCTGAACGTGCCCCGTGACTTCCCTGCTGGCAGAGGGTGCATCTGGTGTTGGGTGCCCCCACTGACTGCAGTGTGTGGTGCTGGAGCTCCTGCCTGCCGCAATGGCCCATTCCTGGGAAGCGGGAAGGATCTAATCCTGGATACAGCCCTGGGCTTGGGTGATCTGCACCCAGTGGGTATTGGTGACCCCTCATGGTAACAGCTGCTGGGACATGGCACCCCATACTGGCTGGAGAGGCCTGTTCCCTCACTTCTCACTCCTGATTTTCCACTTGGTATGTGGAGCGAGGGGATTTGGGCGTAAAACCCAACTCAAATGCAGCTGGGCTGCTTCTACAAGAGGAACCTCCAACCTGCAGAGGCTGTGCAGAGAGTCCAGGGGTGTATAGCTGGGGGTGTTGTGGTCCTGTGCGTGCATTCTTCCTCTCAATCCCACCTACCTGTCCCAGATGTGCAGGAGCTGGGTCAGGAGAGCTCCTTGGCCTGGGCTGCTCTTGCTCCCCCACTCTGAGAGCGGTGGGGATGGCGGATGCCAGCTGGAGAAGTGGAACACTGGTATCTGTGCACAGCTGTTGTACTGCTTCAGCCTGCCTACGCCTCCCACCTCTGCAGAGCCTCAGTGTTTTCTCCTTCTGAAGGGCCCCAGAGGGGCAATGTGGAGGCTCCTTGGGAGGGGAGATCTTGTAGGTCAGGAGCATCTTCTGAAAGGCTGTGAAACGCTCCTCTCTGGGTGGCTGAGGAGTGCTCCTCTGTCTGAAAGCTGTATGGATCTGAGGAGTTGGCAGATACTGATGATTCCAGGTGGCCATCTGTGCTGTGGTGGAAAGAGGGATGGTGTGGAGAGAATGTTGCTTTGTCTGGGCACTCCTGATGCCCAGCACTGAGCCCTAGGAGGCTGCAGCTGGCCTGGCCCCAGGGGACGGGGGACTATATCAGGGTGTCCTGAGGCTGCATCACTGCTGGGCTGTCTCTGGGGATTGGGGAGGGCTGGTGCTGCCAAGCAGAGCTGTTGTGATGCTGGTGCCCCAGCATTTGGAAGGTTCCAGCAGTGACTCAGCTGTACGGACCCATGGGGAGGTGTCTGGAAGGGTGGAAATGCAAAAAGAAAAAAAAATCCACACAAACCTAACAATCAGGCTAAAAATATTGCTGATGTGGTCCCCTGCAGAGCCTCTGCTTGAGTACTGATGAGCTGGGACCTCCTCTCCTGTCTGCGTAGTCCCTGGCAGTGCGGAGCTCTCAGCCTTGGAAGGACCTTTGCCTGCAAACCCTCCTGGTGTCACCTTGCACTCCCGGGGTGGTGTCACCGTGCAGCTTGGTGCAGTGGGATCAGGTGCCTGCCACTGGCTGGGGCTGTGTTGGAGGAGGCTGGAGAGCCACAAGGCTGGCTTGTATGCTCTGGTCCTGCCTGTGTCCCCCCTCTTCTTTCAGGGCTGCTGAAGCCCCTGTGCCTAGACAAGATTATTTGTAATGTGTTTTCCTTCTGGGCCCAGTGCTGTAAGACACTGGGGATGTGTCCTCAGCCTGTGAGTGTGCCACATGTGCTGCTGGTGTCTGGAGAGAAGTCTCTCCAGGCAGGTGGCAGAGGCTGCTGCAGGCTGGAGCTGCCGGTGTCTGTTGGCCGTGGGACTGAACTGCTGTCTCACGGCAGGAAAGGCATCGCGATCCTGCTGCTGCCACTTGGATCTGTCAGGCTGGAAATACTTCAGCAAGTCCCAGAAACCTGCTCTGTGGCCTGGGGAGGGGCTTTTGCAGGGAACTGGGCCTGAGTACTTCCAGTCCTGCTGTCCATCCCCAGCTGTATTACTTGAAACAGACTTTCTCCTTTAAAGTATGCTCAGAGTAGGCAGTTCCTCTTATTGAGCCCTCTGAGTTCATCACTCCACAGGGGCAAGGAAGGGTTAAGAGGGAGTGAGGTGAAACTGCCCTTGATGGAGTTACTTACTGTCACTGCCCTATTCTTCAAGGAGCTGAGCAAATGGGGTCTTGATCCAGTTTTTGCCTGGAGGACAGATGACAGCAATACATGGGCAGATCCATGTGCAGATTTTGGGTCTCCCTGACTGTTTTTCAGCCTTCGAGCCGGCTGCTTGGTCTGGCTGGTCTGTCTTGGCCTACATCGGGAGACTGAGGCTAACTATGTGGGACAGGCAGACTATCCCACTGGGAAATGATCCTAAAACCAGTCTGTTAACACTAAGTTTGTGATGCTAGCCTGCAAGGGCATTTTCAGAAGGATCAGCTCCTCTCAGGAGTATGTTGATGCCCCTCTAAGTGAGCTCTTCCTGATGGTGTCAGGCAGACTGCCTTGCTCTGCATCTCTGCTTGGTGTGTGTGACCCTAAAGCTGCTTGTGCAGCAACAGATGGGAGCTTCATCCTGGATCTGCACTGGAGACTGCAGCTCCAGCCTCATCGGTGCCCTCTCTGTGCTGGCTGCTGCTGCTGTCTCATTTTCTAGCCGCAAGGTTACAGCTCCAGTTGCTCTGGTGCTGGGGAAACGGCTTGTGGGAGAGAAGCACTGCTGGATCTTTCCAGCCCTTGGTTCTCCTACTTCCCACAGCAACTTCTTCCTGGGGTAAGCATGAACATGCTGATTATCATAGTTGCTTAAAATCTGCTAGGCTAGAGCTGCAGACAATCTGTTGTGTGTCGCCTGGCAGATAGCGAGGCCTCTGTGTACGAATCACTCTGAGGCTTTCAGGGCAAAACTGTGTCTCTGAAGGAGGAGAGAAAGGACCTGTTGCACAGAAAGAAGCGTGGTGGCTGTTGGGGACTCCTTGTCTGTCTTCGTAATCACAGCAGGAGGGGCTGTTTTCAGGCTGTCCTTGTTACTTAATGTCCTTTGGACAAGTGGCTTCAGAAGACAGTTGCTGCATAGGTGTGGCCTCAACTCCTGCCTGTCTTGCTTGGCTGCATGAAAACTTTTCTCCTTGTGCTAGGTGGAGGTTTCAGAGGCTCATTCTGACAGGAGAGCTCAGCATCTGTGTAACTCTAGGCTGTTACCACAGTATCTAGGAGTTTTTTTCTGCCCTCTGGTGAAAGGGGGGCTTTGGGTCCGGGGAGTGAGTGAGCACTTCACCCTGGGTGAGAGTCACTTCATCTGAGCTCACCTGCCGTCTCACTCAGATTTCAGCTCAAGTCTGCCTGGAAAACTCAGTAAAAGGTTGGTTTTCTTATTGCTGACGGTGTCGCTGTTCATGCTGGAGCAAGGAGGCCAGGCTACTTCTTGCTGGCCTTGAACTGGTACCTGATTCAGGCAAATGGGTAACCAAAGACTTGGTGGTGGTGAGGATCCTGAATTCCTATGTTCTCAGTGTCCTTTATTGCCTGGAAGGAAACAGGCTTTCCCAACAGCTGTGCCTTAAGCCTTGGTCCTTCTGGAGCAGCCTTGTCTACTCTTCAGGGCTTAGTGGATGCGCAGATGTGGTGGTGCCATCTGTGTGGAAGTTAATTATAATAATTCTTTCAGGGAGCAGAGCTGGAAGCTGGCTTGACTTGCATGGTTTCCTGCATGGAGTTTGTACCTGAGATGGCCTTGCTAAAAGCTTGTCCCATCTCAGTTCCTGTAGGGCTTTTCTGAGGATGCAGTCCCTGTGGGTGCTTAAGGAGTACTTGTTTCCTGAGCCTGTTTGGATGAGGGCTGCTTACCTAAATGCAGGTTGATTTCTCAACTGCTGGCCAGAGCTGTGGAGCAGAAAGCAAGGAGTGCTTCATTGCTGCAGGTTGCTCATGTGGCAGTGGTATTTGATCCTTAACAGAATAAAATATGTATCAAATAAGTATCAAAACTCTGTGTTTGCAATTGGTTCCTAATGGAAGTTGCTCTTAATCCACCTCTTCAAGCTTCCATTTGAGCATCTTCTTCTAAACAGGTTTATTTTTGTTCATGCTGATGCTGTAAAACAGATGCAAATAGGTGAGTAACTGGAACAGGGATCTAACCAACATCCCAGCTTGTTTCCAGTTAGTGCTGAAGTGGGTCAGGGCAGCCTCCAGTCTTGTGCTGGAGGCCTCTTGCGGGAACAGGCACGCACCCCCTGAAACCTTCCCCTTGACTTCTGTCAAGGATGCTTTATTGTGACCTCTGGAGCAGCCCCTGAGGGGCTGTTGCTGCTGCCTGTGTGCTCTTTGGGGGTATCAGCAAAGAAGTGTGGGTGCAAGGAAGGCACGGACCTCTTGGGCACCCAATTCTTTATAAAGCAATTGGAGATGCAGTGATGAAAGTGCTCCAGGACTGGCGGATTCCCATCCTTCATAGCTGGGATGCTGGTGTGTACAAATGCATTGGGTTTATAGAGCTTGCCTATAACCTTTTTGACTCAAGTTGCAGTCTGCAGCACGTGCCTCTTGGCTGGCTCCTGGAGTGAGCCTTAACAAGCATGTTCCCTTCCGAGGAGAGCATTGGAGCTGTTGTTTGGTGGCTCTGAGCTGCCTCAGGTAACTCAGAGCTTTGTCTTTCTGTCCTGTTGTGATTGATAGTGGAGATAGCAGTGGGGGTGGTTTGGGTGTGTGCAAACTCTGGCTGGGAGGGTGAAATTGTGCTGGTCAAATGAGGGATGGGGCAGGTAGGTTTTCCTCCAGCCTGGATGTCCAAACAGCAGATGGGATGCTTGCTGGCTGGACAGAGCAGACATGCAAGGCTTTTT
Source organism: Thinocorus orbignyianus (assembly GCA_013400375.1). Classification (NCBI taxonomy): domain Eukaryota; kingdom Metazoa; phylum Chordata; class Aves; order Ciconiiformes; family Thinocoridae; genus Thinocorus; species Thinocorus orbignyianus. The sequence continues at coordinate 226,116 of VXBW01005595.1, read as the reverse complement.
CTGCTGCATCTTCATTGATGGTAGTATGGCAGCTCTCCGAATGTGTGTGGTGTTTTGTTTGTTTGTTCTTTGCTGAAGTGCCTTCATTACAAACTCCGCAGTGTGTCCAGGTTTGCATTCTACCATGGGGAGCTACCTGGATTTACCTATGGCTTTGGGAGCTGCTCTCCCAGTGTGCTGGGGCTGCCTGGAGCAGAAGGTGGGAGTGATGTCTGCTCCTCCCCATTCCTGCCTCTGCGTTCATCTGCTTTTGCTTGAAACTTGTGTTTGTCCCTGGTACTGCCCCCAGCATCCTGCTCTGATAACCAGGCTCTGTGTGGTGGTGTGGGATGACCTGTCATTGTGGTGACACCAGGGGCAAGGCCAGTCAGCCAGCAGGGAATGTTTGGCCTGTTTGTTCAGCTGAAATCCCTCCAGCTGTGGTGACTGTGGTAGGGACTGCTGCCAGAGGGCATCGCAGACCCTCTGCAGTGCTCTTGACAGGTTGCCTTTTTAAAGTAGTAAGGTAATTCAGGTTGGAAGGGACCTCTTGAGGTTATCTAATCCAGCCTCCTGCTCAAAGCAGGATAGAAAAGGCGAGAGTCCATCTCTTCTCCCAAGTAATAGGTGATAGCACAAGAGGAAATGGCCTCAAGTTGTACCAGGGGAGGTTTAGGATGGATATTGGGAACAGTTTCTTCACTGAAAGGGTCATCAAGCACTGGAATAGGCTGCTCAGGGAGGTAGTGGCATTGGTATCCCTGGAGGTGTTTAAGAGGCTGGCAGATGTGGTGCTTAGAGATGGTTTAGTGATGGTTTTTGTCAGCGTTGGGTTGATGGTTGGGCTCCCATGATCTGAAAAGTCCCTCTAAACCTCAACAATCCTGTGATTCTAGGGAAAGCTGCTGGATGGGGTGGCTAAAGCAACACAGCCCAGGAGGGGCTGAACACACTAGCTCTTGGGGCTTCCTCAGTGCTCCCTGTTCAAGTGGGCACCTCCACTGAGCTGGTTCTGAACTGATCTGCTTCCAAAAGGAGCCCTGGTCGTTGCGCTGTCACCCCAGAGATGCTGTGTGGTGCCACCGTGGGGCTGAATTAACATCTCCCCCTCTCCCTCAGACAGCGGGCTGGGGTGTCCATCTCCAGCTGGTGCTGCATCTTCCATCTCAGCACCTTGTAGCCACATCTCCTGGCTTTCTCACCTTGTGCGTGCTCCCTTTGGCGCTGGCAAAACAGCTGAATCACAGGTGATGCCTCTGCTCCTGCCAGCTCGGAGCCGCCCTCAGACACAGCGACAGCCGCTGTGTGGAGAAGTGCCCAGCTCCCCTCCACGTCCCTCTGGCTTCTTTCCCTCCAAGAGCCCGGAGGGGAAGAAGGGATGAAAAGCAAAAGCTGTGATGCTGTACCCGAGGTGTGCACACCGGGTGAACTTAACTGGGAGTCTGTGGGCATCACTGGTGCCACTGGGTGTGGGGAAACGTGTGGCTTCATGCCAGCTGAATGCCTCAGTGAGGCTGCTGTGCCATTTCTCAAATAACATTGCATCTGGGACTAAAGCTTGTCTTTTTTATCTTTCTTTTCTCTTCCACTGTGGCTTGCTGCCTTGCCCAAAGGGGTACAGCTGGCAGCCTGCTCCCTTCCAGCCCCCCTCTAAAGGACATACCTTGGAAAGGTGCTATCCCAGGGGAACTGACGCCCCGCAGACTGCGGTGAGAATGAGTCAGTTCTCAGCCTCATTAGCACGTAAAGTAACAGGCGCTGCGGAGCTTGCACCCTGGACGTCGCCGCAGGATAATTGTGAGGAGTTTGGTACTTTAAATATAGAAGTGTTTGTTCTTGAGGTTTGCAAAAGCTTGGAGCTTGTTGTGCAGAATTTGACCTGAATATGTTGGCTTTTAAATCTCTCTGGGAGTGATATGTGTTAAACCCTGCTGCATTTCAGTGTTCTGATCTTTTTAAAGACGAAGGCAGTTGTGGCAGTCAGCTTAGTGAATGCAATTACCTGCGTGCTTCTAACCCAGAGTTGTGTTTTAGCTGTCTTTACTGATCTTTATATTTACCTTCAGCATCTGTTTTCCCTTCCCAGAAGCACAGCAGTGAATTCCCTGCCTTGGGAAGCGGCGAGGCTCCTTGTCAGCCAGGTCCCGCTCCCTGGGTGCGGGAGGAGGGCCGGTGCTCTCGGATGTTAATGCAATAAACTGCTCTGTGTTCCTGGTGCTGCTGCTTCCATTTTTTTCAGGGCATGCTGGGGAAGTGACTTTACCGTGTTGGTGCCAGAACCAAGAATAGACCTCAGGTGTCCTGATGCTAATTCTGTGGTTCAGCTGTGGGATCAGGCTGCCTTTTTTTTTTTCTTTTCTTATTCCCTTGCCTGCTTCTTAGCAAACCAGAAATAGCTGCCCGAATACCCTCAGTTCTTCTTTGCCCCAAATGAAGACTCTGCCAGGGCAGAGATTCCTCTTTAGTAGTTCAGGAACAGAGATGCCTGTGCTGTAGTTCTTATTTAGGTGCTGGTTTGATCACATTTGCAGTTCCTGGAGTTGCTGTTCTTGAATGCTGGCAGTTGGCTCAGGGCGATAGAGACTTCTGTTGTGATGTACAGCTCCAGAGAGTGTTGCCTGCATCTGACTTTAGGTGGCTTTTCTCCTAGCAGCAGTGACTTTCTGCAATGGAGTAACGGGAGTGTAATCAAATTGGGAGGATTTAAGCTGGACAAGACCTCTGGAGGTACCCGAGGATGAGGAAGGCCTAATGGTGGAGATCCTTTCCATCTCTCCATGCAAGCTCTGTTGAAAAGGAAGACTTTTTTAGAGCCACTTTGTGCTCCAGCTTTTTCCTGTTTCTTTGGGCGCCTGTAAGAGCCTGGCTGTTCCCTGTAGCTCCCTGTTAAAGAGTAATTTTGGAGGAGGGGGGATCCAACTTCACTTTCACTGTGTCCCACAAAGCTTGTTCCGCTGCTGTGTGCTGCAGCCCTACAACTGTCACCACAGTTTCTGCTGGGCTTGGTTCAGTCACTGTCCCCAGTGCTGTGGCTGGCTCCTGGAAGGCAGCGTGAGTGATATTAACTGTAGCTGTAGGAGGTGGGTAAGGTGCCCGCTTGCCTTTCAGACACACAGATGTTTCTCTTGCCACGAAGCTGTTTGGTGTCTGTAGGAGGTGCTGTTTTTTGGCTGACTAAAACATTCAGCCAGCTCCCACCCCACCAGGGCAGAGTCTGGCTGGGCGGTAAAAACTGCAGACGAGCTGTTTTTCTGGAACTGCAGCAGGCTATTGTTTGGGACACTGGCTTTTTTTTTTATTATTATTTCTTTGCAAGCTTATTTGATGAATGACAAAAACTGCCCTGTGTTCAGTCTCCAGGGCCTTGGTCACGCTGCTCTCCTCCTTTGCCACCCTGCCCCAAATGTCACACAGCTCTGCGGCCTTGGGGTATGGCAGGTGTCACCGAGTGGAAGCAGAAGCACAGTGGCACTGAAACCTGTCTCTTCTGACCTACTTCTCTTAGTAAGAGCTTTCCTATCAGTCTCTTCACCCCTGCCTCTGTGAGGTGGTGGGGGCAGAAGGGCAGACTTCCAGTCTAAGTAGTAGCTGGTGGATAAAGGGGAGATCTTGACAGTCTGTGGTCTCTCCTGTGCCGAGTATCTCCTCTTAAGAGGTAAAAGTGCTCCTCTAACTTTGCTGGTGGTGTCAGCCAGCACAAGTGACCCTCTGAAGGCCTTGGTGTTACAGACCTGCTTGGACAAGTCCTGGTTCCTTCTAAATAGGCTCTTTTCCAGCCCTATGGTGAGTTTTAAAGGCTGGAACCACATCTTCAGAGCATAACTTAAAAAAAAAAAAAGAAGCCTCTGCATGGTGCTCATCTAACTCTTGGTGCCACTACCACATGTGGTGTGGAACTACCTGCATGTTCAGCATGCAGGTGCCAGACATTGCTGGGTGTAGAAGAACCTGGGGCCTGTTGTTTCACTCTGCAGGTGTTCCTTGTGGGCTTGTGTGAGGTTACATGTGCCCTCGGGGTAGTGAAGAGGCTATGAGGTGAGTTGCCTTAGGTCAAGTGGTGACTTCCTCCATGGGGAAGCTCCTACTGATGTTCCTCAGTGTGGGGGAAAGTCTTGAGCCAGAAGGACCTGGACAGCTGTAAGGTGAGAGGTCTTTTTGCCCAGGTTCCCAGATAATTTGACCAAAATTTGTCATGGCAAGGAGTGAAGAGCATCAACACTGCTCTACTCATGTGCTGTTGGCTGCTTCTATTGGGTGGTTTCCCGCAGAACTACTTGTTCAGAGGACAGCTTAATGATGGCAAAGCTTTTTGTCCACTCTAGTTGTCAGGAATAAATCCAGTGGATGCTCTGTGTGTAGTGTCCTGCTTTCTTAAGGTCTTACTCAAGGCATTAAAGCGTCCTTTGTCATCAGCATGGTGGTAAGGTGGTTTACTTACTGGGAACCCTTCCTTGAGCTGCCAGCGTTGGTAGACCCAGCTCCTTAGGGCTTGTCTTTGCATTCATCTCTTATAAAATGGGCTTGGTCAAAGCTGCTGGGAAGGCCTAATTCTTAAATGGTTGTAAATTATAGTACTAAAGTGCTTCAAGGTCCTGAGCAGGTGCTGGAAGTCTTAATTTTTGAGTCTTGACTGATGTATGGTAGAACAAAAGCTGTTCTGAGGCTGGTTGGGTTGGGCATTGGGCGTCTCGCTGTTGAGGCCCCTTTCCCAAGGTGTGTGCTGGGAATCACAGCTTGTGCTGATGGAGTGATGTGTCTGAGATTGGGTAAGTTCATGTTAAACGTGGCAGCATGGTAGCTGGTAACTGGATTTAAAAGATGATTTGGGGTCTACAGGATAGAGTTGGCCTGAAGAGTTGTAAGGAGCCACCCTTGTGGGTGTGATGGGTGCTCCTGCTGGTATCTTTAGGGGCCCCAGGATGATGTGGGAATTAAGATATTGCAGCAGCAATATCCTGACAGCATTTACTAGGGAAAGCTCAACTCAAGAGGAGGAGGAGGTGGTTCATAAAACGCTTGCTCTCTCTAGAGAGCAACCTGAGCGATCTGGACAAGTGCCACGCTGGTATCGAGGCTGCTCCACCGAGCTCTTAAATCTGTCAGGATTTGGCTGACGTGCTCAAAGACGGAGCATGCTGGCTCCGAATCCAGTCGTTAAAGCTGCAGCAGTGAGGCAAAAGTCAGAGCTGAGTTTCTATTAAAAGCTATCTCTTTTTTTTTGCTGTCCCCTGCAAAGGAGCGTTGGCATGTGCCTCTCTTGCAGCTCCGAGCGGAGGCAGGAAAAGTTCCAGAAGCTCTCTGCGAACCGCCGTGCTCTGGCCTGCTGTGTGTGAGCAGATGAGTGGGAACTGTGTTGACCCTTCAGTTAAAATATCCTCTGTAAATGTGCAAAATACTTAGTTGTTTCTGTTTGGGGTTTGTTGTTTGGTTTTTGGTTTTTTTCATAGTCTGAGTTAGTTGTGTGGTGTTTGCTGCTTCACTTTGGGATCTTCAGGGATGCTCTTGACACCAGAAATTGCTGATGCATCTTGCATGTGTCTTGGAAATGCTTTTTCTCTTCTGCAAGCTGGCTGCTTCCCTGGTTTTATAGAGTGGCCCCAATGACTTGAGGGCTTTTTTTCAGGTGGGCAACCTTTGCCAGGCTCCTGTGCCCCATCCCCCAGGGAAGGGGGTTCAGTGGGTTAAGGCAGGGAGTTAGAGCAGGATGCCTCTGGGTTGGGATGATGAGAAATAAGATCTGATCCTGGATGCTGGTGTTTCCTAGGCTACCTGTGAAGGCTGGCTTCAAGGGACACAGCCTGATGGGAAGGCAAGTGGGGAGGAGAAAAGGCTGAGCTTGTCCTCCCAGTGTCCCTGTTAGTGGCTGTAGGCACTGTGTGAAGCTGAGTCAGACCCATGGAGGTGATGTGGGGTCTCCCATGAGCTCAGTGTGACCAGGCACTGCCTGTGCAGACCTGTCAAAGCTTCTGGAGTGGATGGAATCTGCCTGCGTTAGCTGCAGGATGTCAGCACTTCCAGGATGAGAGGTTAGGAGCGGGTCAGTCATAGCCAGCAGGATTTTGCTCAGTGGTAGGTGCTGAAACGTGGATGCCCAGACAGCAGGTCCCTTGAAAAGCCAGTAATCCTTCTACTCGAATGCACTCATACTGGTCTTACTGGTTTTCTAGCTGTGGTGAGAGCTAAGCAATCCTGGGAGCAAATGCATAAGCAGGGGCTGTAGCAAGCCAGAGCTGAGGGTGAAATAGATGGGGCAGGGCTGCTGGATCCTGTAACACCTTTGGGAGCTCATGATGAGCACCTGAGCCCTTGCAGCTGCATCCCAAATGGAATTCTGGGCCCCCATCTCTGATAACCAGAGGATGAGGTGCAGGATGGTGTTGCCACAGCCATCTGTGTGGCATGTCTAGGAAGTCCAAGGAGGAGGACGCTGGTGCCGGAGCGTGTGTTGGTGGTGAAGCTTGGGCCATGGGAATCAGCTGCTTTTCCTTTGACTCTTGTACTGTTTAGTGACTAATCAGATTTTTTTTTTTGGAGCCTGTTTAACAAATTCAGCTGTCTCCCTTGAACAATACTCTGGCTGTATTTTTAAACGTGTCACGTGGCTTCAGAGAAGTCGGCAAACCAGCGTAGTGCGGCTCGGCTGGGCTGGGAGATGCTCTGCCCTGCGCCGTGACTCCTCGGGAGCAGCCTCCTCCCTGACTCCAGCCCTCTGCAGCAGCTTCCCCTGCCTGCCCACCGCTGCTGGAGGGGCTGCTGCTGCTGCTCTTCCACCCCTCCCCAGGGTGAGTACTGCTGGGCCAGGGAGGGTTTTGGCTGTGGGGCTGGGTGCAAGTGCAGATGCTGCTGTTAGGGAGAGCCAGGCAGATATTTGGGGAGAGGGGCAGGAGGTCCCTTTCTGAGTGTGGTCAGAGGTGAGCTCGTAGTCCTGTGCCACAGCCCAGATGGATCTGCACCTCAGTTGGGAAGATGCTGGAACTGTCACTGACAGCTTCTGCAGAGCACTTCTGCCTTGGGTTGAGGTAGGTGCATCAAGTAAAGGATGCACCTGTACTGGTCGGGGTGTTTTGGTGGTGTTTGGAGTTTTCTCCTTCTAGTGTAAAGCTGGAGATGCCAGGTCCCTGGCAGGTATGCTGGGAGTCACGCTGCTCGGGGCAGGTATATCCCAGCATCTTGCTTCAGCCACACTTGGCAGCTTTTTCTGGCCTTGGCACTGAGCGGGTACTGGTGTCTGACCAAAGTGCTGCCACCTCTTTGTGGCAGCATTTTTCCACTCACCTGTTTTGGGTAGTGTTTAGGACTGTTAATCCTCTTCTGTACAAGAGCTACCTGAAAATCTGTGTTTAAAAACTCATCGTCCTGGCTGGGTGAGATCCAGGTGGGGCTGGAGGATATCAAGCGGATCCCAAACTTGCTTTGCTGAAAACTGAAAGCTTCAGGGTGAGCTGCCTTGTTTTGCAGCCTCTGAATAATTAAAACCATTTCTGAACGCTTTGCTCTTCTCGTTTGGTTTGGGGACACATTCAGCTTGCTGAGACTTGCTCCTTTTGAATAGAGCTGGCTGGTGTCGTGTCCCCATGGGATCCTCCGTGGCTGAGCCTGCCCTGCCTCCCCTTTCCTTCTGGGTGGCAACGGGCCCTATGCTGCTGACCCATGGAGTGGGATCAGTCTTTCATGACCCCTCGGTGGCCTGGTGCTCTCTTTAAGTGGGAGGGCAGCTCTGTTAGGGTGGAATTTGCTTGCCTGGATTCTCCTTGGTGGGAGGAAAAATCTGCTGCTGTGTGAGGGAAGCAGTCTGGCGTGTTTTGGGCGAAGGCCTGACCAGACAGGCTTGTTGTGAACACGTAGCAGGGACAGTGCTCACTGCTGGTGAAGTGTCTCCTCTCTCAGCACGTTGCTGGGTGCCTGCAGCCAGCTTCTGTCAGGGCTGATGGGTGCAGTGTCCCACCTTCCAGCCTGCAAATGGACCAGCCTGGCCCCACCATGGCTAAAATTCCCCGGGTAGCTGTCCTG
>VXBW01005595.1:161024-206781 GCA_013400375.1 Thinocorus orbignyianus | reverse complement strand
TTGATAGTGCAGGGAGAGGAACGCCGAGAGCTTTCCCGTGTTTGGGAGGGGCTTCAGCATCCCCCCCAAACCCTGTTGCTGTCGGACATGTCACTGTTCCAGGTGGTGGGACACCTCCAGGGTTTGGTGGCATGACGTTGCCAGGGTTGGTGGTGGGACAAGGCTAGGCTTGATCGTGGGGTATCTCCAGGGCTTGGTGGTGCAACTTCACCTGGGCTTTGGTGGTGGGACATTTGCCAGGGCTTGGTGGGACAATGCTGGGTCATCTCCAGGGCTGGTGGTGGGACGGTGCCAGTAGAGGGGTCTTCTCCTCAGCCTGGTGCGATTTTGGGAGGATGAGGGTGGAGAAGGGAGACCTTGTCTGTGAGAGCATACTGAAGCCCTGGGTGGTCCTCTGTGTCCCCTGCAGGTATGTCACCCACTTGATGAAGCGTATTCAGAGGGGACCTGTCCGAGGCATCTCCATCAAGCTGCAGGAGGAGGAGAGGGAGAGGAGGGACAACTACGTCCCCGAGGTGAGGCTCTGGCTGCACTTGAGTGCCTGCTTTGGTGGCTTCTTGGTCAATGTTCCCGAATGTCTTTGAGACCAAACCTCAGCCAAGAGGAGCTGAGGAGGGTTTGGGTCATGGAGGGCTGAGGCAGATTTTGGTCTCGTATCGAGATCTTCTCTCCAAAACAGCTGCCTGGGGTGTGAGGAACAGCTGGCTTCGTGGCATCAGCAAGTCCATGTCCCTTCTGGATTTTCCTAACTCAAAATGAGGGGAAAAAACCCCAACTTGATGGGATGTAGGAGGTTTCAGAGCAGCTTAAAAGCTGCTGTACAGCAGGTGTCGCTGGAGAGAGGGAATTGGTGAAGCCTCCTCTCCTCTTGGACCTGCCTTCAGAAGGGGTTTGAGGTCTCACCCCTGACCTCCCTGGAGCTGGTGGTGCAGGGAGAGGAGCTCCGAGAGCATTTCCTGTGTTGGATGGGCTCGATTCCATCCCTCCCAGCCCATGGAGCCATCAGTCAGGGTGCCTCTCACCCCTCTTCCGCATCTCCTTGCTCAAATTCTGATGGAACTTCTGGTTTCTGTGCTGCACAAAACTTCTGGGTTCTGTGACCTCAGCTCTCCCAGAGCATCCTTGTTGGGGCTTGGTTACACGGAAGGTTATTTTAGTGATGATCTCAGAGGGACAGGTAGGATGTGGCAGGATCCTTGCTGGCACAGGAAGGTGGGTTGGTGCTCTCCCCTCCCAACCTGGAGATGATGGAATTCCCTCCTTGCTTTGCCCCCTTAGTTTTGTCACCCAGGCTGGGGTGACACAGCTCCCCACAAGAGACCAGAGCTCGCTTTGACTCATTGACTCCTCACAGCTCCAAGTGATGCATGAAACCCTTGGAGCTCCATGCAGATCCTCTCATAGGTGCCTCCACGCCCCCAGATGCTGGATGGCAGCACAGTGATGGCCATCACAGCTGGTGTCCCCCCCTGGAGGGACCAAGCCCAACAGTTTGGGGTTACTGTCCCCGTGTTTCACATAGTGATCTACCAGCTGAGTTTCAAAGGCAGAATAAGGTGGTGCCGGTGGGAGAGGTCACCCCAGGAGGGACTCCCAAGCAGGGAAGGAGTTGAACAGCCATCCTTCATGGCTTCTGCCAAAAATATACTGGTGTGACATAGCCTCTTGTGGAAAGAAGCGTGTGGAGATGGAGGGCTGGGATCTGGAGGAGGTTGATCTGGGCATAAAGAGGCAGAAGACCTTAGGTTCTGGAGTGGGACAGCCCAGGTGGTCACTTGGCATTGCTGTGGTCAGGCTCTGGACTTGGGGACTCTTGTCCCAGGATAAGTGTGAGTGTCAGTGGTGGACCCAAGCCCAGCTCCTCTCAGCAGCCTTGGTGTGGAGCTGGTTAGGCCTCAGGTTTCCAGATACTTGCCGTAAAACAGGTCCTTCTCCCTGTGTGGGGCTTCTCTGCTGCTTGGTGGCCTCTTGCGGTGTTTTGGCAGGAGATCTGGACCTTGTTGGGGTCCTCTTGCCTCATTCTGCTGCTGGAGCCATTCCCCATAATGGGTGAGGGATCTTGTTCGTGTGGAAAGAAGATCTGGGCAGCACTGGATGGGGGCACCAGGGGAAGGATGAGGTCCCTTCCAAGAGCCCCTTTGCAGTGGGATGGGAGTAGGGTGGGTGTGTAGGGACATCCTGGTGGCAGCAGGGATGTGGCTGCGAGTCCTCATTAAACTCTGTCTCTCCTCCATCCCCAGGTCTCTGCCCTTGACCAGGAGATCATCGAAGTGGACCCAGACACCAAGGAAATGCTGAAGCTCCTGGTGAGTGGCCGCGGCTGTCCCCCTGCCAGGCTGGTAGCATGTCCCCACCAGTGCTCCCGCTGCTCTGAGGGGTTTGGTGGTGTTGGCTGAAGGCTCCAACGCTCTGGGCACGTGGCGGGTGCTGATCCTGGGGTCCTCTCCTCATCTCTCGCTGGGTGGAGGTGGAATGTGGGTTCACCCCCACTGATGAGCTGATCTCCATAGCAAGGGGATCATGTCCCCTTCTCNCCATCCCCATTCCCTGCTGTTTTCCAGGACTTCGGCAGCCTGTCCAACCTGCAGGTGACGCAGCCCACGGTGGGGATGAACTTCAAAACGCCCCGAGGAGCGCTCTGAGTCGGTCGCTGTATGTCACTTTTCCAATAAACGTGGGGAAACCATCTCAGCCTGCCTTGGTCTTTGGAAGCCTGTGTCCCCCCAGCGTGAGGAGGGAGGGCTGGTTCCTCGGGGTGCCGTGTCCCACATAGGGGTCTCCAGGGCTTCAGAGGGTGAGGAGGACTCAAGACCTTTGCATTTGCCGGTATCTGTTTGGGTTCTTTCCTGGCTGTTTGGGGTGTGAGGTGCAAAGCTGTTACTTACAGGCTCTCCTGTGGTACACAGCCAGGAGAAGACAGCAGTAGTGGCTGCTTGGAGCTTGCTGGAGCTCCTTGCCTGTGCCTCTTCCGAGTGGTCAGCTATGCCAGAATAAAAGTTGCTGTTTATAACCACGTTGGTCACTTTTAAGTGCTTAAGTAAAAGGGAAAAAGTCTTGTTGATGTTTTTTTTGTATGAGGGGAGTGAAGTGGGCTGGGCAGAGTGCTGTGTCTGGGGATGGAAGCTCCCTGTGGAGATGGGCCCTGGTGAGGCTGCTGTCCTTCCCCCAGAGAGATGCTCCATCCAACAATCCCTAGGTTGCAACAGGCTTGAAAGAGTTTTGGGGTTCACCTCCTGAAGCTCCTGTCCTATGCAGAGGCTCTGCTTTGAGGCAGATGAGACCTACAGACCTTGGCTGTAGGTCTCCACCTTGGCTGGTGGCATCAACCAGGGGTTCCAGCTGCAGGCAGTGCTCCTGGACACCCAGCCGGGTGAAGGTCCCCAAGGTTTTCTCTCCCTACTTGATGTGACCAGCTCCATCACGAGGTGGGTTTTCCTTAGGCCAAGTCTGGGGTTGTGTGACCAACATCTCTGCAAACCCACCGTGGGTGGGGATGGCCAGCCCCTCTCCTCTCCTGCCAGCCCCACCACGCCGCCAGTCCTGCCAGTGAGCTTCTACCATGGGTGGGATGTGGTTTGTGCTTTGGGGTGACCTCTGCCAGGAGACCTCCACATGTCCCAACAAGGAAAACTCTTTGCAGCCACATCTTAAACCCCCTCCCCCCCGGTACAAATGAAAAGACAAAGGATTCCTGGTTTGGGGAAGAAATTCCTGTATTTGTTGGCCGTGGGATTTCTTTTAAATAGTTACTGATACAAGAAAACACTTAAGAGTAAACAGATATTTTAAATATACATGGAACGCGCTGGGCTGCCATCAGGGTGAGCCAAGCAGGAGTAATTCATAGATTTCATTTGGAATTTGTAGCCCAATAACACCAATCTCTTTGCTGATTAAACCAAAACACGGGAAGGACGCAGGACTTGGACAACGGTTCAAATACCCCATCAACAGAGGAAGAGGATGAGTGAGGAGGCAGCTGAACACCTGACCAGGGGACCGAGTGCCCGGCCGCGGCCAGCAGCTCACTGGAAGTGGAGCTTTTTGAGGCTAACAGCTGCCCGTTACTTACAGTTTTCTCTTGGTTCGAGCCTTGGCCTGGGAGTGGATGCTGATCCCATTCTGAATCCAATAGGCTGCGTAGCCCGAGGTGCCGGGGATGAAGTCACGGAGCTCCCCGGTGTATTTCCTCATGTCACGGGCGGAGATGTAGCCTGTGAAGGAAGGAAGGGAAAGTGGGGGTCTCAGCAGGGACAGCTGCCCCCTTCTGTGAATCAAGGTTGATGGACAAGGAATAAAACAAGGACGATGGACAAGGAATAAAACAAGGACGATGGCCAAGGAAGGGAGCGATCCCGGGAGCACCCTCAGCCCTGGGAGGAAGTGAGGAGGACGTGTGGTGGGTGGTGGTGGGGATGTCCCTGCTTCATCCCCACTCCTTTTCAGGCAGATTTTCCACACCTTAAAAAATACCCCACCCATCTCCTGCTGCCAAACGTTACCTGTCACCATGTTACTCAGCGGGTATTCCTGGAGGGCACGGTATGGAAATTCCCCCTGGGCAGGAGCTCCGTTGCCTATTTCTTCTTCGCTGCTGCATCAGGGAGGAAAATAATAAATAAATCTGTGTGCTATTGCCCATGTGCTCTTCAAATCTCAGGGGCACATCCAAATCCTGCCATGGGGGGCAGGGAAATACCTTTCGTCCAGGTCTAGCGCATCCTCCTCTGCTTCTTCCTCATGGGCTTGTCTCTCTGCCTCTGGTTCATCCGCCGGGACTTCGCTGGGCTGTGAGAATCAGCAGCAAGTTCATAGAATCATAGAATGGTCAGAGTTGGAAGGGACCTTAAAGATCATCCAGTTCCAACCCCCCTGCCATGGGCAGGGACACCTCTCCCTAGAGCAGGTTGCTCCAAGCCCCATCCAGCCCGGCCTTAAACACTTCCAGGGATGGGGCATCAACAACCTCCCTGGGCAACCTGTTCCAGTGCCTCACCACCCTCACAGCAAAGAACTTCTTCCTAATATCTCATCTAAATCTCCCCTCTTCCAATTTAAAGCCATTCCCCCTTGTCCTGTCACTAGCCTTCCTGACCAAGAGTCCCTCCCCAGCTCTCCTGTAGATTTTTTTCCTCCTGCGCCTCCCACTCTCATTCCAGGGCTGTCCCCTCTTGCAATGTCTCCCTGGGAGGGACACACAGCCCCTCAAGCACAAGATTATTTAGTCTCCTGTTTGGGTCTGGGATGAAACCCAGTCTCCCTGAAGCTGATGTAACTGATTTTCTATTTTTTTAAGCTACAGCTCCTGTAAGGTTGTATTTCTCATCTTACCTGTTCTGCAAGGGAATCGTCCACCTGCTCCCAGATAAAACCGCCAATTTGCCTTCTGATTTCTGCCACAAACAAAACCCAAAATGAAACGATTGTAAGAGCATCAAATAATGCAACAGGACAGGGGTGGCAGTCACTGCCTGAGCCAGCCCCAAGCAAAGGCAGGAGCTCACTGCCCAGCACCGCTCATTAATGGAATCAAAAAGATATTAGTTCTGTCCCTGGGGAGGAAAAATCACTCCCAGCAGAAAGGAATTCCCTCCACCATGAGCAGAAGTAATCGGAGGCTGTGGTTTGCACCCCGAAAAGGCTGCGCTCACGGGGAGCCAAGTCATGGAGGGTTTGGGGGTTCTTTGTGTCCCCTGACCTTCCTGCAGGCAGGCGGGTGGCAGGATGAAGTGGCCCAGAACCACCGAGGGCTTCGCTCCGGCACCGCTCTTCGCCCAGGCGGATAGGTAGCGGGAGTGGAAGACGGTCGCTCTGCCCTCCAGGTAATCCAGGCTCTCGTGTATCCTGAAAAAGAAAAAGACAGCTGGTTTCCAAAGGTAAACCTGAAAAAAAAAACCTCGAAACCACAAAACCAAACCCAAATAAAAAGTTTAGAGGAATATTGTTGTTAAAACCGAACTGCCTTGATATTTTTGCCAAAATCACCTCATTTTCTGTTATTTTCTACCTGCAGGATTCTACCAGCAGTGTCCCATCACAATCCCACCTGCGAACAGCCTGGAGGAAGGATACTGGAGACTCAGGTAATTTTTGGGACCAAATGGCACCACTCTGCTCTCAAGGCGAGACCAGTTCTTCAGGGAGGAGGGGAAAATGGAAATTTTATTTATTCATTCCTAACCACGCTGGTCCCTGCTCAAGCTCACGCCGTGGTCCCCAGCCAGCGACACCACAGCTGAGTGAGGATGCTCAAGCACTCACCGTCCTCCTTAAAGGGGAATTAAATATTTAAGGTTATGGATATATATAAAAATAATTAAATATTTAAGGGTATTTAAGGGTGTGGATGATGACCACATTTTTTCCCAAGAAATTATCTGAATAGATACGTTGAAAAAAAGATTTTAAATAGTATTAAAAAATACTAGGGGGAACAAAGTCGTCCAACGGGATGCTGTGGCGGGAGAAAGGTGGTTACCCCAGGTTTCTGGGGATTCCTCTCCCGCAGCTGGAGGGGGTGGTTGAAGGGTGAGAAAAATCTAAGCCAGTTTCACACCTTCAGGCATTAAAAGCAGCTGCTTAGAGCGTCTCAACAAAGCCTGCTGCAGAGCCCTGTGAGAAAACATCACGGCTCCCTTTTGCCCAAATATATTTACTTTATATTGAATATATATAAGTATTTGCTTGCTGGAGGAAGACCCTGAATAGCTTTTCCTTATATTTTTATAGGTGATCTTGAGCTCTTGGATATATACGTATATTTTATGTATATTAAGCAAGCAGAAGGAAAATAGCTATTCAGCCCATTCCTAGCCATTTTTACCCCCGTGCTTGCTTTCAGATTTAACTCTTGGGGGTTTTTTGTGCACCTGGTTCTCCACAGGGTGGAGTTGCCTCTATTTCAGTTTCCCAGCAGAGCAAGCCAAAGATAGGGAGAAACCCAGCACAATTAGTTTAATTCACATCAGACTTTAGCCAACCTAAAATTGGGACGGGGTTTGTGGCCGTTTTCTGTTTTGTCCTGCTACGGTTTAGAGTGAGGGTGAGTTTTCAGACCCCACAAAGCAGATCTGTACCGGGCACCCCAAAAATGCCACTCTGATATTTCAAGGCTGTCGGTATCCGTTCAATAGTTTACATTAAATACATTAAAACCACATCCACGCCTCTGTTCCTCTCTCCCCAGATGGCTCAGAGAGGGCTCAAGGCGAGGGTGAAGCACTGCTGAAGGCATCTCCCAAGCATGGAGGGCTTGGGGGGTGACACTGTGAGGTGGGACAGCGTGGGGACAGAGCTCACTTGCGGGTGTCCGGGTGGTCGGCGTCGCTGCTGAAGAGGTAGTTGGCGTCCTGCCGGTGTGCCAGGGCCCCGCCGCCAGCGGCTGTGGGGGGAAGAGGGATGAGGAGCAAGGTGGACACCCCAACAGGTCCCCACCTTGGGGTGGCCCAGGGTGGGGACAGCTGCCTGGGCTGGTTGTGGGGCCACAGGGGTGAGTGGGAGCTGTGATGGGTCCCCTGATGGCTGTGGGTCTCTCCCAGCCCCATGGAGGACTCTTCTGGCCTTTTTCCTCAGTGTGAGGACACTGTGGGGACCTGCCAAAGCCCTGCTCTGCCCTGCTGGGGGCGACACAACCCTGCTCTGCCCCACTGAGGGGTGACAGAGTTATGTCCCCACTGCTCTGCCCTACTGGGGGGTGACAGTGCCATGTCCCCGCTGAGGGGTGACACAGTTATGTCCCCATTGCTCTGCCCCACTGAGGGGTGACAGAGTTATGTCCCCACTGCTCTGCCCTACTGAGGGGTGACAGTGCCATGTCCCCGCTGAGGGGTGACAGAGTTATGTCCCCATTGCTCTGCCCCACTGAGGGGTGACAGAGCCATGTCCCCACTGCTCTGCCCTACTGAGGGGTGACAGTGCCATGTCCCCGCTGAGGGGTGACAGAGTTATGTCCCCATTGCTCTGCCCCACTGAGGGGTGACAGAGTTATGTCCCCACTGCTCAGCCCCACGGAGGGGTGACAGGTCTGTGCTCCCACTGAGAGGTGACAGAGCCGTGTCCCCACAGAGGGGTGATGGGGCCATGTCCCCACGGAGGGATGACAGAGCTGTGCTCCCACTGCTCTGCCCCACTGAGGGGTGATGGGGCCATGTCGCCACTGAAGGGTGACAGAGCCACATCCCCACTGCTCAGCCCCACTGAGGGGTGACAGAGCCATGTCCCCACTGCTCAGCCCCACTGAGAGGTGATGGCTGAGGCCATGTGTGCCATCTCCACGCCGCCATTGCTGCCCTCACCCCACAGCTCCCGTGGGCCTGGGCTGACACTCTGAGAGAACCAGGCACTGCGGCCGTGGAACATTGCAGAGGGAAGAGGTGGTGGCAGAGNGGGGTGATGGGGCCATGTCCCCACTGAAGGGTGACAGAGCCACATCCCCACTGCTCAGCCCCACTGAGAGGTGATGGCTGAGGCCATGTGTGCCATCTCCACGCCGCCATTGCTGCCCTCACCCCACAGCTCCCGTGGGCCTGGGCTGACACTCTGAGAGAACCAGGCACTGCGGCCGTGGAACATTGCAGAGGGAAGAGGTGGTGGCAGAGGAGGATGAGGAGGAGGAAGTGGAGGAGGAGGAGAAAAGGAAGAGGAGGACACGGTCTGAGGGGCAGCGGCAGCAGGAGCGCTGAGGTGGGATAGTGGTGGGCGCTGAGGGGAGGCGGGTGCTGGCGGGAAACGTGGTGCCCTGAGCGGCTGGGGGCCAGTTTCCAGAGCCATCCCCCTTCAGGTCGCTTGGGCACCGATAAATGAGGCCAAGCAGGTTCCACACAGGCCCCAGTGAGGGCTCCTGGCCTGGGTCCTGTCCCCCCTTGGCCTGTCTGCCTCTGGCTGATGGCACCGAAATGGCGGCAGGTGCCCCCCGCCCGTGCACGGCTGGGCCAGGAGTGGAGCTCGGCCTCCTCTGGAGAACCTCCATGAGTCTGGCCAACTGGTGTCACCCCTGGGAAGGGGACAGGATGGACTGAGGGCATGGAGGAGAGCACGTAGCTGTGCCTGGGAGAAGGCCAGGTGGCCTCAGTTCTCTCCACTCTGGCCATCAACCCTGTGCCAGCTTGATAGGACAAGGGGTAACGGTTTTAAATTGGAAGAGGGGAGATTTAGATTGGATATCAGGAAAAAATTCTTTACTGCGAGGTTGGTGAGGCACTGGAACAGGTTGCCCAGAGAAGCTGTGGCTGCCCCATCCCTGGAGGGGTTTGAGGCCAGGCTGGATGGGGCTTGGAGCAACCCGGTCTGGTGGGAGGTGTCCCTGCCCAGGGCAGGAGGGTTGGAACTGGATGATATCTAAGGTCCCTTCCAACTCTGACCATTCTATGATTCAGAATCTCCTCCAGCTTCTGCAGAAAGGTGAGGCAAAAGCCTTCACACCACAGCCTCCTTCACTGCCCTGTCCCGACTAATCCATGGGGAGAATGACCTCCCCTGGAATCGCTTTGTATTCCTTTTCTCTGTAGGTGGTGGCAGAAGAGGATGTGGTGAGAAGACAACATCTCCTTGCCCAGATTTTTGTGTCTTCCCACGTCGTCTGCTGGATTGGAGCCTGGAGCTGCTCACCAGACCTCAGCCCCGTCAAACAGCATGTGCTTTGTGCTATGGAGGGAACAAACCAACCACCCTGCCAGGCAGTGTGTCATCACCAAACCTGGTGAATGTTGGGCAAGTGCAGCCCAGCAGGACCCGTGGGTGAGACTCAGCCATGCCAAGGTCCAACCCAGTCTCCTCCACACTCGGGCTTCCTGCACATCCCAGGAGACAGATTTGCCAGTGCACATACACATGGCAAGCTGAATATGCCCCAAAAGGCAAAGTTAGGTGTCAGCAGTACTAGAAAATGATACAGGAACAGGTCTTTGAGTATTAATTTTTAATCAAGTTTTCACACAGGCTGAAGAATTACTTCTTGCACCCACCTTCCCACAAAGGGCTTGATAACACTGCCAAATTAAAGGAGAAAAAGGTAAGGAGAGGTGTTAGGCCACAATTAACTGTTGTGTGGCCCAGGTGAGCCCAGCTTAATTGAGCTGAAAAGGGCCAACCTGTGTGAAGCAGCTGGAGCTGGCTTGGGGTTGTGCGGTCTTCCCTCTAGCAGACAACACACGGACATTTTTGGGGAAAAAAATGTGGATATCCACCTTGACTCACCTCCCTGTGGTTTGGTCGCTGGAGGGTAAGCATCTCCCTTCCCACAAAGCTGGATCTGTCGCAGCACAGGTGAGACTAGGTGTGCTTGGTGACACTTTTCTCAGACAATGTCTGTGTTCAGCCATGTGTCTTGAATGATTTTCCCCTGCTCTTGCACCCTTTCCTTCAGCTTTTCTCCCTACTGTTCCCTACAGGAACTGGCAAAGCTTTAAAAATTCCAAAGAGGTGTAATGTTTAAGAAATTGGTCTTTAAAAAAATTCTCCTAAATTGTTCTCCTAAAACCACTCATCTTTGGTTGACTTGGGAAATAAGTTTGCTTGCAGCCAAACTGCTCGTATTTTGTAAAGCACGAGGGAAGCTTGTTTCATGCTTCAAACTTGCCAAGATATTCCTCAAAAACTCTGTCCCCTGGAACTTTCACTGAAAAGCCAGCAACAGCTACATCCCGGCTACCTGTAGAGCCACCAAGCCAGATCCCAAGGATGCCTGATAAAACAGGTAAGATTTTTCTAGATATGGTCCTGAAATTCAGATATTAATCAAAATTAGCCAGCCTGTGGGACTGGCATACATTGTTCTCCCCTGGAGAGGGGGATTTTTGAGTAAGCTGACAAAATATTTCCTAGGAAAGCCCACAGAGGCAATCAGGGCAAAGGCTTGGCCAGTGTGGGTAGATGTTGTGTAAATTTCCTTTGGAGATGTGGTTGTCTCATGTTGCCTGTGCTGCGGTGTCTCCAACTTCCGCAGCCAACCCCACTCGTGTCCTAATTAGGATGAAGTTGTTCTGTTGGTGTGAGGCACTCATCAAGTGCCAAAGGTGAAGCCAAGGCGGTGGTAGGCACTTTGTGATTCAGACGAGGAAGGCAGGACTGTGGTCCATGTCTCCAGCCACCTAAGGCTCTTGAATCAGGCTGTGCTGCTCTGCTGGGAGCCTCTGGAGGAAAAACCCAAACCTTTTTCCATCTTCTACCACAGAAAGACCACTGCTGGGGCGGATACGATCCATGGCTGGTCTCCAGACCATGGCTGGTATTGCAGGCTGAGCTGATGAGTCCTACCGTCCCACGCTGGGTGACGAGTGCTTTGCACAGCCACCCAGCTGTGACATCCCCACCTCTCCTGGTTTGAATGCTCCTCTGCTGAGCACAAAGGGATACCCATAAGCACCCCCTTCACCCCAGCAACCTCCAACCTGGGTGCTGGAACTGCAACAGTTTGGATTTTTCTAACCCTTAACAGAAAAGGTAGTTATAATGGAAAAAAGCTCTGAAACAAGCCAAGATACCTCAAATTCTCGAGTGGGTGTTCTGCAACACCAGTCATGGCAGATCTTACTACGCCCAGGAAGAGATGTGTGATGGATAACACTACTAGGTTGCCAAGAATCCTTGTTCACACCCATGAGACCTCCAGCGATGAGATCCTCCTTGATCCAACAGTCACTGAGTCATGGTACTGATTTCTTCCTGAAACAAAAACCGACTGCCAGCTTGTACCGAGCGGCACCATTTTTGGGTAGAGCCATCAAACCCCCCAGGGATGGCAGAAGACCATCTTCCAGCAGGGCTTCTCCGTAGGGCAGTTGCTTGCAGAAGATGAAACCAGAAATGAAAGTCACTGACGCACACATCTGCTTCCCCTTTGTCCGCCTTTATAGCACACACTCCCAAGAAGCATCAGCTGAAGTTCCCCACCTTGAAGTGGGCACCACATTGTCCCACTTATCATTCCTTTTCCTCTTGCCCACCCTTAAGATGCTTGCCCAGCATCCCCAAGGTCACTCTGTCCCTTTTTTTTAAACCTTGTGCCTTCCCTTCAGAGCCAGACAGGAGCCTGCAACCAGGCAGACTCCACATAAAGCTTTCATTCTTCTGGTTTTTGATGGAAAAAGTGTTCCTGCACCCTCTCAGCAGGATACAAAAGTGCAGCTGGGGACACCCTCCACATCCACCCACCACCCATTGGAGCCCATGAAATCAGCTCAGGGTACTACACAACTCTGAAGAAACGTTTTAAGGATGTCACTGAAGGCCTCCAATTTTATTTAGATATTAATAATGTACAATTCAGAGCATCAAAGAGCATCAATCGTTTTTAACCAGTATGTGAACATCTACAGCTACGTGCTCAGTCACAATCAGTAATGTGAACTACAGATACGTGCTCCAGAAAAGCACAGCCTAGCTTGCATACTGCCTCGGATAAATGATAAATTTTTATTAAAAGAAGGAACTCTGCAAGTCGACAATTGCTCCTCTTCATCGTATCCCAAAGCGAGTAAAGGACAGAAGCTTGAGAAGATTTCAACTTGCAAGACCTGCATGGAGGAGAGACTAACATCAGTAACTCTTCATATCTTCATCAATGTCACCAACGTCCCACCTCCAACCAAGCTTGGCATCCCTTGCCATCGGTGACCTTCGTGCTGACGTGCCACCAAAGCCACTACATGGGCACAGCGCACCCCCGACCCTGCCCTGGGGCCAGGATGCCATCCCTGCTTGCCCAAAAGCAGGTGAGAAACCAGAATAGTGGCTGTGTATAATTTTTCAGAGCTGTTACCTGGAAGTCTCTGTCCTGATCAAATCATGGGTCTCTTTACCTCAGTGCCCCATCCCAAGTGGCAGTTAGAGTCAAAAGACTTCATCACTTACTTGCATCCTTTCTAAATATCCTTCCAACCCAACCATTTCTGACTCTGAGAGACCTCTGGAGCCTTTCCCTCACTCCCAGTATCACACCTCAGCTCTTCTGCTGCAAATTAAGAGTGTATCTTCTACTGTCCCCCACGAGAAACATGGTCAACTGACCTCCATTTTTTCTCTTGTCCCTGGAAGCCTAATGATCGTCCCACAACCTTTGCTGCTCTACAAGGAAGGGCTGGGGAGCTTTAGGGAGAGAGCAGGCACTAGACAGCAAGAAATGAAGGACTCAGATCGACCTACACATTCCCAAGAAATGTCCAGGGTGCTTTTTCCAATTTTACAAAGATCATTTGACTCCCAATTGTGTCTCAATCTAAAAGGCATCAATAGCCATTTCCGTTCCAGTGTGGAAGGCGTTTCAAGTGAGGTCTTACTAAGGCTTATCCTGGGTGTGGTTAATAATTACCCCGGCTCTACCAGGATATGTAACTGAGGCATTCCAACAGCATTGCAACTTTGGGAGCCAGGCCAGGTATCTTTAGTTTTATTTTCACTATCGAAGGTTGAACTAGCATTTATCCTCATTGCTAAGTCCGGATCAGACAGTTTGAAGAACCTGGAGCCCTCGGACTGTGAGACATCAGCGAATAAAACCAAGACTGATTCTGGCCTGGCAGCAAGGCGTTGAGTTGTGCCCCCTAAATCCCACCCTGTCCCAGTGACACGCCGCTAGCCGCAGGGTTAAGCAGCTTGCCCTCCCCCTGCCTCATGGGGAATTCCAGGAACTGCAACTTCCTCCTCACCAGGCAGCAGAGAAAACCACCGTGGGTTCTCAAAAAGCTCTAGAGGACCCATGGCAACCCTGAACGATACCTGGCAGTCACGTCAAAGGCGTGTGGGGATGATCTGCTCCAAGGTGCTCCTTCCTTTTGAGGAATGGAGACTCTTGTAGGCAAGGTATGGCTGAGAACTGGCCCCACAGAAAGTGGTCCCCCTTCTCCTTATCAACACAGCGCAAAGCATCATCAAAACTCACCATGATTATTCCAGGTGCTGTTTAGAAGTCTGCCTCTGCAAGAAAGAAGGGCAGAGTGTTAGGTTTGGGGGCAAGCAACCCCCAACTCTCCCCTCCCCACAAGCCCAACCCCTGCTGGAAGCAGCCCCAGGGAGCTGTGTGCTTGCTGCAGCAGATGGAGTCACCACCATGGGTCCCCTGTGCTATGTCCTTCCCTGTGTTCACCAAATGGAATGCCAAAAAAATCACTGCAGAACCACCTCCAAGAGCACAACCAAGCGTCAGCAGACAGTAAATACCAAGAAGACTCTTCCCTGTCTGCTACTACCAAACCCTTTCATGGGTACAGATGCCTTTTCAGCAGCCCAGCTGAAACCAAGGTAATCTTCTACCTACAGCACAAGACCTTCAAGATCCACCCCGCTATAACACCCTGAGGAGGGGGATGGAGACACTACGGATAAAAATTAACAAACTCTGGCTTCTGGACAGCAGCGGCAGGCAAAACTTAACAAGGAAGGCACATCATACCCCATTGGTACACCTGCGGCCCCGGCAAAGCGGAGTGGACCACCCTGCAGGCGTAGACGTCGCCCTTCTGGGGGGTGAACGGCACGTAGACCAGGCGCTGGAAATACCACTTCTCGTTGAAGGACATGTCCGCGTACTTGACGCCGCTCATGGGCTCCCCGTTCTTCAGAAGCGTGATGTCAATCTTGGGAGGGTGGAAGCCACTCACGAAGCAGTTGAGGATGTTCTCCTCTCCCACCACGGCACGTTTGCGGGCGTACACCTCCACCTTCGGCGCTTCTGGAAAGGGGGGCAGAAAGGAAGTGGTGAGAAGCCTTGGAGAAGCCAGCACCCATCCATCTATCCATCCATCCACCATCTACTTATCTAGGCACTCACCATCCGCCGCGACCAAGCCGGCCAGCAGGACCAGAAGGGTCACTCTCCCCAGGAGCTCCATGGCCACCGTCTGCTCCTCTTCCCGGACAGGATGCGTCACCTCGCCTCCCGCCTTTTATAGCCTCTGCCACCCACGGCCAATCGCCGTGCGGGACTGTCCCATGCGTCATCAGTCTCCAGGCAGAGAAGGAGCGGAGAGGTTGTGCGGGCAGAGTCCCTTTCGCTTTCGCTTCTGCTTGAGGCACCGCCCGGCGTCGCAGAGACTGGGGTGACCCTTTCCACCCCGGCTCCTGGTGGGAAGGGTCGTCGAATCTAACTGTATACACACCAGAAAAACCCACCCAAAACAACACACCACGCCCCACCCCCCCAAAAAAAAAAAGAAAAAACAACACCTGAACCTCACAAAATAAATCACCCAAGCTGTGTCACTGTAGCCTGATCAGCTGACAGATCCACATCTATCTATATCTATATCTGCAGATGGATATCTATATATATATCTATAGATATACAGATATATAGATATACCTATATAGATATCTATCTGTATAGATATATTTTGATATATTGATATATAGATATGTAAATAGAGACATCTGTCTACAACCCTTTGTCTGTGTTTTCAGTAAAATGTTTTAAACACAATTGTCATTAGCCTTTAAGTACCCGAAAGCCAAGTCTCCTTGATCACTAATTTAGAAATTATTAATTTTATCTCAAGACAATACGTGAGCAAGACACATGAATGCATCTAACTCAACTACTTCGTGTCAGTGCTGCAGGGGCTGTTTCCCAGGGCCTTCCCCACCCCTCAGTGGGGCATGAGGTGGTAACAGGCCCCAGCCACCCCACCCCCAGGAATTCCTGCGGTCAGGAATCTCTACTGGGAGCAGGTCATGGAGCAGTGGCAACAAGGTGCTCCCCCTGTCTCCTGCCCCTCACTGAAAGCAGGGTAAGAAGGTCCTCTCACAGAGGAGTTTGCAACTAGAGCCAGTACAACGCCAAGAGCCAACGCCAGGGCAGCCTTCCTTCCTTCCTGGAATTGGGCTTGCCCTCTGGGCATCAGCATTTCAGTCCAGTGGCTGTGGGATAGATTGTCTCTGCCCTTTGAGCACAGCGCACACTCCCCATCATCAAACACAACAACCCAAAGGTCAAAGAACCAGGCGTTCTGGTGTCTCCTCCAGAAAAACTGAGCCAGGCTGGGCATGCCTCTGACCAGCCCTGTGATGGTGCTTGGAGGGGAGTACTCTGCCCTGAATAGCAGTGCTGAGAAACCACGGTGAAAAATGAAAATGAAGCAGTGTTAAAGAGCATGTAGGTATCTTTGTGTCCAGTTCTGGGCTCCCCAGTTCAAAAAGGACAGGGAACTGCTGGAGATGGTACAGTAGAGGACCACAAAAATGATGAGGGGCCTGGAGCATCTCTCTGAGGAGGAAAGGCTGAGGGGTTTGGGTCTTTTTAATCTGGAGAAGAGAAGGCTGAGGGGGGATCTGATCAACACCTAGAAATACTGAAAGGGTGGGTGTCAAGAAGATGGGGCCAGTCTGTTTTCAGTGGTGCCCAGTGAGAGGACAAGAAGAAACAGGCACAAACTTAAACATCAGAAGTTCCATCTAAACACACGGAGAAAATTCTTCTGTGAGGCTGGTAGAGCCCTGGCAGAGGCTGCCCAGAGAGGTCGTGGAGTTTCTGTTTCTGGAGACATCCAAAAGCCACCTGGACAGATTCCTGTGCAACCTGCTGTGGGTGGACCTGCTTTGGCAGGAGGGGTTGACCTAGATGATCTCCAGATGCCCCTTCCAACCCCGTATCAGTCTGTGATCTTATATACTTCAAAACTGGTCTGCTTGCAATCCTGCAGGTCACGTACCACTTATCTCCAGTCACTTCAGACTGGGAAGCAGGTTGTCTTCCATCCAGCTGCGTAAGGATCAACAAGTTAAATTAAAAAATAAAAGAAAGAAATGAAGGAAAGGAAAGAAAGTGTGGGAAGAAAACAGCAGGACCACGGAGCTGCCCTAACATCACAGCCCCCTGAGATTTGCCATCAGAGAACATCCCCCAGCCAAAGGCAGGAGGGAAACCAGCAGAGACTGAGCAAAACCAAAACCCCCACAAATTCTTGCTACTGGTCCCTGCTGGGCACGCTCCCAGCTGAGCTCCAGCTGGGTTTGCCGGCCACCCAGCTACCCTTGAGTGTATTTGCTGGGAGATCAGGGGATGCAGCTGTGACCNGGGGGGGCAGGGTAACTCTGCCCAGGTGGGCCCACCCTGGGCTTGGGGAGGATTAATGACATCAATGGTGGGACACAGGTCCTTCCTCAGCATTGATCCCTTGGGATGGGAATCCCTGGAGGTGATTTTGCCACAATCTGTGATGCCTGGCAGAATTCCCCTTTAAAGAGAAGCTGAACCACAGGTTTATTCCAACCCTGATGTGGTTACAACAGCCAAAGCTTCCACTTCTTAGGGCACTTCTGGCTTTTAGGAGTGGAGGGAGATACTCAAGGAGCAGGTCAAGGTCTGACATCACCGAGGTGCTCCCAGATTTTGGGGAGGGGCAGAGATTTACGGCGCCTTCACTTCGTTTTTTCCTCCTCTGGGCTCTTCCATCTCCTGCCAGTAAATCCCCAGGATGCGCTTCCAGCGGTGAGAACCCAGAGGAATGCTGGCTGGGCAAACACCACCGCTGGCAGGGAGCAAGGAGAAGAGTGGGGAGAGAAAAAAAAGACAAGCGAGGCAAAATTGGACAGGCTGGAGAGGTGGGCCCAGATGAACCTCATGAGGTTCAACAAGAGCAAGTGCAGGGTTCTGCACCTGGGCAGGAACAATCCTGGCCTTCCAGGCTCTGAAGGGGCTACAGGAAAGCTGGGGAGAATCTGTTTCCAAAGGCCCGCAGTGACAGGATGAGGGGCAATGCTTTTAAGTTGGAGAAAAGGAGATTTAGATTGGATATTGGAAAAAATTTCTTCCCTCTGAGGGTGGTGGAACACTGGAACAGGTTGCTCAGGGGGGTGCTTGGGGCCCCTTCCCTGAAGATATTCCAGGTGAGGCTCCATGAGATGCTGGTCTAGCTGGGGGTGTCCCTATGACTGCGGGGAAGTGGGACCAGATGACCTTTGGAGGTCTCTTACGACCTGAATGATTGATTCTATGAGTCTAAAATGGGGCAAAACCCCTTTTCCCCTCCCTTTACCCCCGCGGGGGCGGGGCCTAGCCGAAGGGGCGTGGCGTCGCGACTGCGCAGGCGCCGTGCCCAGGTGGGCGCCGCCATGCTGTACGGCAAGCGGCCGTACGTAAAAGGCGGCGGCGGGGCCGGTCGGTCCCCGTAGAGGGAGGGCGGCGGGCGGGTGGCGCCGCGGCATGGCGGAGGGCGGCGAGCCATTTGTGAGTGCCCGCCCTGCTCCGCCCTCGCCCGGCCCCGGGGCCGCCTTCTTTCCCGCTGCAGCGCATCACACTCTCCTTTCTCCCCTCCATCCCTCTCTCTGGTGCCGGTTCTCCCCGGAGCAGTCGGTACCGGGGGTGACACCGTCCCGGGGGTGCCGGTGGGGTGCACCCCCCCCCGCCTTGTGTTCGGGGGCTGGTTATGCCCCGGTGGTGGGGTGTTCACTCTGAAGCCTAATGGTGTCCCTCGGTGCTGTTCACCCACTGGCCACCGGCCCCTCTCGGTGGCCACAGCCCTGGTCCTGGGCTGGTAGCCTGTGCTGAGCCAGCTTGTCCTCCCCTCTCTGCTGGCTCCTGCTTTTCCCTTTCCAGCTGCAGAGCAGCTGTGAGCCCCGGGGCTGTGCCAGCAGTGTGTGGGAAGTTTGGGTGCCCCACGCTTGGGGGTGGGTTAGGGTTACCCCTCCTTTGCCTGCCTCCCTTAGCAGGGACCCTACTGCTTTCCACTCTAGATCCTCGAGGACTACCTGCTGGTGGAAGATGTGCCTTTGCTGGAGGAGATGGCTGAGGAGGATGAAGAGCTTGACCTGTACAATGAGATGACTTTTGGGTTAGGTAAGAAGATTTCAGGTGAGCCCCAGGGTCAGAGCTATCACCAACAGGGTGAGGAGGAGGGAGGTGGGGGGGGTGAGGAGCTGGGTTGGGAACAGGGATCTTGGTGGGTACTGCCCAGGCTCTCATCCACCTTGATGTGCTCTCTTGCCCCGCTCCAAGATCGGGACTCTACTGAGGAGGGCATTGCAAAAACCCTGATGCCTCTGGAGATGAGCCCTGAGCTGGCTGAAGTGATGGGAGATGAAACTGAGGAACTGGAGCCTGGAGTGATTGAGCAGCCAGAGAAGCTGGGAGAGCCCCAGGAGGAAGGTGGGATGGTGTTGGAGGTTGAGCAGGTTGGCTCCGAGTTGGAGGAAGAAGAGGAGGAGCTGGGAAGTGAGGAACAGGAGGAAGACCAGGAGCCTTGTGAGGAGCCAAATGACCTGGGAGACCCGGCAGTGATGAAAGCCGTGCAGAGTAAACCCACGCTGGAGGTGATGCATCACTGGGGAGGGGGCAGGACAGGACCCACACCTGTGGGCCCTGCCCCACAGAGGGCTCTAAGGGTGATCTGGTCCCTGCCTGAGGGAGAGAGACCCTCTGGGCTGTGTCTGTAACCACCTCTTTGCCTGCAGAGCCAGGACTCAGCGGTGTTGGACAGCAGGATTGGTGTTTGCTGGGCAGAGTTTGGCAAAGAGGACATGGTAAAAATGTCCCCCACCCCCCATCTGGTGGCAGAGCTGAGGGACTCCTGTGGTGTCCCCTGCCCCTCTCCTCCTTCCCCTTGCTCACCATCCCCCTGTCTTCCAGCTGGAGATGGATCCTGCGTTGTGGGGCTCCTGTGCTGGCAGCATCCCACCCCACCATGTGCTGGAGGTGGGTACCCCGACAGGCCCTTGGTGAGCAGCTGGGGACTCCCCAGTACTGGGCCAAGGGTTGTGCAGGCAATTTGGGGTGCCCAGGGGACCCCCAAAGCTTCATTATGGGTCTAGGGGTACATGAGCTTGTCTGTTGGGTGTTAAGGATGTGGGTGGAGGTGCCCCCACCTAAGCAGGGTCTGGGTTTGAAGGCAAAGCTGTTGAGTTTGGGGGGATTGGAGCTGGGTGTCCCTGTTGTTGCATGCCACCAGGATGAGAGCCTGGCTGGGTGCATGGTCAAGCTGTGTAACAACCACAGGTTTTGGTGAGCTGCTTAATGCTGGGGTTGCTAAACTGATCCCAGCTGGGCCCCGTTCTCATCTCCTGCTGCCTCCTCCCCACAGGATAAAGCCATCCTCCAGGTCCTGGAGAGACCCCCACCATCCACCAACGTGGCCCTCGACTTCCTTGGCTCCCCTGTGCAGCGGGGCTATGGGGGCTCTCCTCGGCTCAAGCACCCTGACTTAAGATTGATGTCCCCCAAGTCCTTCCCCCAGCACTTTCTCCGTCAGGTAATGGGTTTCGGGGTGGCCCTTGTGTTCCCTCTTTCTCTGTCCTCCCTTCCCTGGAGGTGCAGCCTTGAGGACAGTCTTGTCCCAGCCACACCTCTCCACCTCCTGCCCTGCAGCAGTCCCCTCTGACGCCTCGCTCTCACTGCTCCTCTCGGCCCTTCCCTCCGGCTCGCAGACCCTCTCCGCTCTTCACTTCCAATCAGGTAACACAGCAGGCTGTGAGCCCACTGCCCTGTCCCCTCTGAGGTGGCCCTGGGACAGCAAGGGATGGGGATGGCACTTCTTCAAAGTTCTGTCATCCAGGGCAGGCTTTGCAGCTCCATGGAATCTAGAGCACATGTCTCCAGAGTCTTGCTGATGGGGAAAGTGTGACCACCTGGTGCTTCATAAATCTCTTTGTCCTGAAGTCCCTGGGGAACCCACACTGGGCATGATCTCATGCTTGGTGTCATCTTGTGGTGCTGGTGATGTATGTAGGGCATGGTGACACCTGGGTCCCCTTGCCTTGCTCAGCTGTGGTGGCAGGGGTACGGCCTTGCCGTCGTGCCCCACATGGCCCCTCCATGCAGGGAGAGGGTACCCCATGCGAGGATGAGAGCCAGAAGCTGGCATGGAGCTGGCAGACCCCTCCAGGACCCTCAGAGGAGAAGGCTCTGGCACTTGAATTGTCCTCTCTCCCTCTCCAGACCACAGGGTATGCATCTCCTGTCCCTTTCCGGCCCATGTCACCCAAAATTGGCAGCCCGTCACAGCCTTTTGGCATGCACTTTGGTCCCATGTCTCCTTCTTTGGACCCCGCTCTCTTCTTCGCTCCGGCAACCAGCAGCCAACTGAACCTCAGGTAGCAGCAT
Organism: Thinocorus orbignyianus; assembly: GCA_013400375.1. Lineage (NCBI taxonomy): Eukaryota > Metazoa > Chordata > Aves > Ciconiiformes > Thinocoridae > Thinocorus > Thinocorus orbignyianus. The sequence goes on along the minus strand of VXBW01005595.1, from coordinate 185,756 downwards.
TGGCAAGTGGGGTGTCTGGGTGGGATCGGAGGAGCCCTGCAGAGTGGGGTGTGGGTGTTGGGGTTGTCCCCACATCTGGGGACAGCTCTAGCACGGATGCTGAGTCCCCAGCCCCTGCCCTGTCTCTCTTGATGTTGTTCCCAGCCATATGACCCAGCTGCACCCCCAGCACCAGCGGCTCCTGACCCAGCGGCAGCAGCAAGGCGGGCAGGCACAGAGGTAAAGAGGGGTTTCTGAGGAGCTGTGGGGTGGTGGAGGACTCTGGAAAGTCACAGCAGGTTGTGATCTTCTCCTGTGCCAGCATCTCCCCGAAGACGCTGTGGTCTCCTAAAGTGGACCCTTACGCTGGGCTGATGACCTCCAAGGAGAAGGACTGGGTTGTCAAGGTAGAGATGATCCAGCTGCAGAGTGAGAACATAGATGATGACTACTACTACCAGGTGAGCTCCTGCTGGCAGTGCCGGTGGCTTGTCCTGCTCCTGAAGGCTGGAGCTTCATCTCTTTGGGTGAGAGGGTGCTTAGGCTCATGGTGGCTCCCCTCCTGGCTATGCTTGTCCTTACAGACATACTATCACCAGCTGGAGCACAAACAGGCAGAGGAGGAGCTCCTTGGTGGGCGCAACAAGCAGGAGCCCCCCAAGCTGGTAACGCCGTTCATCCAGAAAGTGGAGACGTATAACTCCGGTGAGGGGTTGGGATGTGTGTGGAGCAGATGAGGGGGATGGGCTGTGGGATGTGATCTCACTGCATTCCCATCTCTCTTCCAGTGGTGCGCATCGCGGGCTCGCTGGGCCAGGTTGCGGTGTCCACCTGCTACAGCCCTCGCCGGGCCATTGATGCTGTGCACCATGCCCTTGTGGAGGAGGTAGAGGAGGGGAAGCTGGGCTGGTGGGTGCCCCAGGCGCCCAGGGGTTGCAGTTCCACACCCTGTGGAGTAGCTTTGGCAGGAGCTTTAGGAGCTGCTGCGACTGAGTATGGGTGACACCCCAGCTCTGGGTGTTGTCCTGAGCTGTGGAATGGAGCAGGGGTCCAGCTGAGGCTGGGATGGGCCTCCAGGCAGTCAGAGCTGGCCTCTGGTGGGCTTGCTCTATGTCCTGAAGCCACCCTAGGGAGCAGCTGGCCCAGTGCTCTGCTGGCGGTGGTGTCTGGTGCTGGCTGTAACTGTTGTGCCTTCCTTTTCCCTTCTCCTGAAGGCTGCAGGGAGCCAGCGGCTACGGGCACTGCACCGAATCGAGAAGGTGAGCGGGCCACAGTTTGGGGCAGGGTGGAGTGGTGCAGATGCCTGATCTTCATCCAAGGAGCTCTGTGAGAGCCATCTACCCAGGCAGGGGTCCTGGGTACCAGTTGGTAGAAGATTCTCCAAGCTTCCCACTTACTCTGTGTTGTTCCTCCAGCTCTTCCTGCAGCTGTTGGAAGTGGAGGAGATGCAGCGGAAGATGTCCCTGGCCCCAGAAGAGGAGCAGCCCTGCCGTCAGGAGCAGAAGAGCCAGGAAGTGGAGCGAATCTACCAAGTCTTGAAAATCAGAGTTTGCAGCAGTGAAGAGTGAGTTTGTGCCATGCTCAGGGGGGAGTGAGTGGCATGTCCTGGTCCTCACGGGGCTCAGATGGCCACAGATGAGTAGTTTGGGGTGATGGTGAGGTTTCAATCCTGTCTTCCGTGTGTTACCATGGCCTGTGCTGACCCTGCCCATGAGCCTTGTTCTCCACTGGAGCTGATGCCAGTCCTTCTGGATGGACAGAGGTGCTGTGGGTCCCTTGGGATCTGTGCCAACGGAGCCTTTGTCCCCAGGGAGGCAGAGGATGAGTTCCTGCAACTCCTGTGTGTGCGGAAGGGCAAGAAGCTCACGGCCCGGCTGCTGCCCCACCTGACCCGGGAGCAAGCTGAGAAGATCCTGCTGACCATCACCCACCACCTGCCCTTCCTCATGAAGAAGGATGTATTGGACGAGGCGAGCACCTCCAACCAGGGCTGGGGCATCCCGGGTTGCCTCCTTCCACTGTCTGCCCTTTCTGAGGGGGCACCCTGGGCAATGTGGAGGCCCGTTTTGCTGGCTCCCAGTGCAGCCAGGCAGCTGGTGGGGTTGACATGAGGCAGGAGCTTCTCTCCTTCCCCCTAGTGGAGGAGAAAGGCCTCCAGGAGGGGTTAAAACAGTCCTGGTAGCAGTCTACCCCAAGGGGGTGCAGTGTTGGCCTTTGTGTGTCCCTCCAGGTGTTGGGATGGGGCTCAGGGATGGGGCTGTGGTGGTGATGGGTCAGATGGTCTCAGATCCCTGCTCTCCTCTCTGCCCTGCCCAGTCTCTCTCCCTGCTCTACAGCCCATTGAACAAAGTGGTGGGCGGGATGACCTTCAGCAAACTCATCGAGGTCCTGCAGGAGATGACCAGGCCTCTGCCTGAGTCCCCTGAGCTCGCCCTTGCCATGGCCTTGAAGAACCAGGTAGGTGGCCTCCAGAAGGGCGAAGCTGTGCTCTCTGGAGCCACCCCTGCCACCTGCCTGTGATGCTCCTCCTTGTGCTTTGTCCACAGTTTGGGATCTCCTTGCTCTACTCCCTGCTGAGCCATGGTGAGAGGCTACTGTCCTCTGACGCACCGCTGGAGCCACGCAGTGGGGACTTTGAGACATGGTGAGGAGCCGTGTGAGCACCAAGGTTGGAGTTTCCTGGCCCGTGGGGTGCTCACCCCCCCTGCATTGATGCCCACAGGACAGACACAGTGTTCCTGGTTGCTCGGGAGCTGTCACAAGTGCCCAAGGCCTCGTTGGTAGAACCTCTTTTCTTGCCCAGCAACCTTCTCTCGCTCTTCTGCCGCTACCTGGACAAGCAGACCGTCCACCACCTGGAAGCCAAGATGGAGTGAGTACTATCTGGCATGGCTCCTTGCCTCTCCTAGGGGTCCCCTGGCAGAGGAGCAGCAGAAGGGTGGACAGAAGGGTAGGGACAACCCTGTTGAGATGTGAGTCTCCAACCTTCCACCACACCTTATGCCTTTGCTGCTGCTTCTCCAGAGCTTTGGCCACTGGCAGTGTGAGCGTGACAAGCAGGTGCTCCAGCCTTGTCCTTTCTCCACAGGTGCTCCCCACTGTCCTCTGAGGCTGCCATGCCCTGCTGATCCCTGGGAGCTTGGAAATGGGAGCCAGAGATGCTGGGATGGGGCAGAGCCCCCATGCCCTGACCTTGACTTTTGAAGCAAACACTTAACCCTGGTGCGGGGCACTCTGGGTGAGCCAGGCACTGGCCGGGCTGGCACTCAAGGATCGGTGCTGACCCGCCCCGGTGGCCGGGGGCACAGCACAGGGTGGTGGGTAACTTATTTTGGCCTCGTATCCAGCGCTGGGTGACGGTGGGTACTGAGGCAGGGTCTGCACAGGGGTTCTGGGAGCACCTGGGGGTGAGTGACTTTGTTGTACAGCAGTTGAAATAAAATTTAAAAAAAAAAAAAGGTAATTAACAAGCTCTCTGGCTCTGGTGGAGTGGCTTTTGCCTTTGAGCACAAAGGGACTGAAGGTATCACCTGGGCCTGGAGACACCTGGTTGGAGATGGTGGGCATCCCTGAAGGAGGGAGGGGACCCAGAAGGAGGAAAAAGAGGGATGGAGGAGAAGATGATGAGCTGAGAGAGGGAGTAGAGAGCAGCAGAGGATCCCGTGCAGCCGGGGTTGCGGGGGGGGCGATGGAGCTCTCAGGGAGAGGAATGGGCTGGGAGAAAAGGGGTGTGGGTGGGGAAGGTGAGGAAAGGCAAGTTGGGTGCACACAGGAAGCATGCCATCTGCATGCTCAGGGGAAGGGTATGTGGGACCTTAAACATGTGGGTGGGTAATTAAGCCCTTCTCCTCTCTGCTGAGCTCTCAAAGGCTGATTAGTCTGAAGGCTTGCAGGCGTGGTTGTGGTGAAGTCCTTCAAGGTATCTTTCTTGAGTGATCTTAAACCCTCACTTCTGCATCTCGGGCTGAGGGGTGCCCGGGTGCAATGTCTGGTCCCACTGCAGAAACCTTCATGGCTCCTGCCTGTCTATATGGTGGGATTTCTTCTTCTCCTAGGCCACCTATGACCATCCCGAGGGTCTAAACTTGACACCCAAGGCCTGGGGTGTGTTTAAAAGCATTTTGCATGAGGAACTTGTCTTGTCCTCAGACTGGTAGCTATCGTGGGGGACCAATCCCATGTAGATGAGAGCAGATGAAGCTGTCCTTTAAACTGACATCCTCTAGAGGTCAAACTTCAGACACAAGGGGGATTTGCAGAAAATAAGGATGCTAGCAGCTGGGTGGGATTTATCTCCACTGCTTATTGTGACAGATCCATCTCTGCTTCAGAGAAGCAACTGAGATGCCCAACTAGAACTGTGCAGAGACAAGAGGTGCTGCAGGACCTACAGAGGGGCGGTGTGTAGGCTATCAATCATCTAAAAGGATTGCAAGGTCTAGCTGGAAGGAGTCCTGGATCACCCCAGCAGCTGCTTTTGTCATCCTGATGTCTCTCTTGCTCATCTTGGTGTCCTACAGCCTTTCCCTGCCCTCAAAAGCAGGTCTACCAAAAAGTAGGTTGAAAGCCTTCTCTACTTGCTCCTCACACTTCGTTGTTGGAAGGTTCTTTGGAACAGCTGTGGTCATCCCTAGCCATCCACTGCTATATTACTTCACAAGAATTATGCTGGTGGGCTGTCATCAGGGTGAAATCCATCATTTCGAACCTACCAAGGCCATCTGAGAAGATACCTGTGTGGTGAGCCACCTGCAAGTAAAAGGCTGGACCTTGCCACTACAAACCCTAGCGAGGAATTCAGACAGAAGGGAAGTAGCAGCTGCTCAGAAATTTGTGGGAAGAGAGGAGGACACCAGTGAGTCCTTCAAGATAAGGATAAGCTGTGTTATGTTTTCCGTTTGGGAGCGTGAGAGCACAGGCCTGGCTCAGCGGAGATGGGAAAAGGAAATCTCTTTTGGTTACTTTCCCACAACCAAGGGACCCACACCACCCAGCAGCTCCCAGTGCTTCCCAGCTGGAGAAAGATACCCTCTCACTGGGGTTACCACCTGGTGAATGAATTAGGTTGAGGAGTTAACAGGGACCCTGTCTGATTTATCTGGGTTGGGGTCTTCTCCCTTAACCCAAAGCTGATGAAAGTCTAGCTTTACCTACTGCTCTGTCTGGCTCCTCCTGGCACTATCCTGAAAGAACCACCCACCCCCATGTGGTGATGACCCATCACCGTGAGTTGAGCAACTGACCTAAGGGTGATGGTGTCCCAGGGATATGGGACTCATCCTGGGACATCTTGGAGGTGTGTGGGGCTTGTCCTGGGACACAGAGAAGAGCATTTTTGGCTTACACAGTGGATTACTAGTGGAACTTACTAGTGGATGTTTATGGGAAGAGTCAAAGGTGGGGAGAAGGAAGGATGGAGGTGGGTTGTGGGTGGTAATGTTGACTCTCTTGGGCTGATCCCAAAACCCTTTGAGCTGAGCAAGTGGCCATCCTGGTCAGGGGGTGGAGGAGACGGTGGCTGCCTCAGGGTTCAGGTGTCCTGGGGAGGGTGGCCTTGGGCGTAGAGAGGACTGTGGCTATCTTGGTTGGGATATCAAAGGCAACCATGGTGTCTGTTTCAGTGTGTTGAGGGGTTGGTTGCCACAGGGGTGACCATGGCCATCTTGGCTGGGGCGTTGAGGGGACCATGGCCATCTCAGTTGTGGCACTGAGAAGACCATGGCCATCTCAACTGGGGCACTGAGGAGACTCTAGCTCACTGAGGGGACTGTGGCCATCTCAGTTGTGGGGCACTGAGGAAACCCTAGCTCACTGGGGCATTGAGGTGACCGTGGCCATCTCAGCTGGGACACTGAGGTGACCATGGCAGGCCGCAGGCCCACCCTGTGGGGACCCCCGTCCTTGCTCCCCTCAGACCGGAGCTCGCCCACTGCTCGGGGATGGGGGTAGAGCCCGCTCCCCCTCCACCGCTGCAANCCCGGTCCCCTTCCCCGGCCGAGCGCCTCCCCCCGCCCTTCCCCGACCCTCAGGGCGCCGACAGCGACGCGCCGGGGGCGGCCGACAGCGACACGGAGGGCGAGGATATTTTCACCGGCACCGTGAGTGCGGGCCGCGGGTCGGGAAGGGGGGGCGGCGCCCCTGGGTGTAAACCCGGGTCTTCTCTGAGGGGAGGCCTGTGGGCAGCGTCCTTCAGGTTTGGTTAATAAAAGGAGAGGAGCTCCAAAAATAAAATTGAGGGGGGTAGTTGCCCTGAGCGATCTCGTTCCTCCCGCCGAGAGCACCTCAGGTGCCTGGGGTGGGCTCAGGGTTGGGTGCTGTGGGGGACTCGGTGGGTGTCCAGGGTGAGGGAGTGGGCCCTGGGGTCCCTCTTGGCTGTGGGACTGTGTGGGGCCTTTCCAGGGTTATAACCTGTCACTTCTTGCAGAGCCTGAGCATTTTTGAAGGAGCCTGTTGGTGTGAAGATGTCCCTGTGTGGCTCGGGCACAGTGCTGGGAGCTTCTCCCCTCCCAGATCAGGGTCAGAGTGACTGGTGAGCTGGCCGCCTTACTCCTCTGGAGCCTGATGGCAGCCACAGCTCAGCATCATTGCTCTGCAGCTTGTGGGGCTTCACAGGGGAAAAGCCCCCTGCTTTCCATCCCCCACTGTCACTTCTTGTCCCTTCAGCATCCAAACGTGGTGGCTGACGTGGTGCTTCGCTGCCTTTGGTTTGACACTGGGGGATGAACCCCTCTGTGCGGTGGGAGCAAGGTGGCAGGAGGCCTCCGATGTCCTTTGCTTATGGTGAGGAGGGTCACCAGTGCTTTGGTGACCTCCTTTGCCTTGTACCAGGATAACTAGCTGTGGGAAGGTGTAGGAAGGTTTGGTATTCAGCAAACCAGGTCGCTGTGGGGCTGCACAAATTCCCTGCTGGAGGTGGAGGTGTGAACAGTGAAGGATTTCAGGACCTTTTCTTGTTTGTAATAGTCTCCTGTGTGTGAATCTCTGGTTGTTGAAGGTTGTTGGTGCTTACTCTTGCCACCTGGGCTGCTGTTTGCTCCAGACAGTGACCAGCAGCCAGGAGAGGAGTTAAACCACTGGCTGGTGCGTTTCCAGGGTGAATCCACCCCCCAGCCAGCCACTGGCCTCAGTTTCTTGGGCTCAGTATCTGCACCAAGCAAGGGCCTCTGCTAGAGGGACCACAGAAGCTGGCTGCTCCATCAGGCTGATTGCTTGGACACTGCAGGTTCTAGGGTTGATTTACTGAGCTCTGCCAGGTGAGGCTGGTCACATTGTCCCCTGAGAGGGGTGACACTGTGGCCTTTCCTGCCTCACCCAGGCTTTTTCTAGCCTCCTGCTGGGCAGGAGGAGTTGGTGTCTCTGGCAGAAAGTTCTCTAGAAACCTTCTCCTCTCTTCAGTTTCCCGGCCCTGATGTTTTGCCTGAGCTGGGCTTAAGGAGGCTTCAAGGAGGAGACTGTGGCTGTGAACAGACAAACCTGCCCACTGCTGGGAGCAGAGCTGGCCTGGCCAAGCTTCTTCCACCAGCACCAGGCTTGAGCTGTCTCTGCCCTGCTCCTGTTGGAGCTCCTCGTCTGTCCTTGAGCCACACTCGCTCAGCAGCAGGCTGGTGGCTTAGCAGCAAGGAAAAAGATGTATTTAGGGAGATGTGGGTAGATTCTGCCCTGTGTGAGCTTGAGAGGATGAGATTCTCACGTCGGTGTGGGCAAAACAGAGCAGCAAAGTCATGTTTTGAAAATAACGTGGGAACGTGCAACCCTGGCCTTGCAAGAGGAAGGTGCTGATACCTCTGGCTGGCAACAGGGCGACAGTGGTGGTCTTGAACTTCTCAGGACCTTTCTTTATTTAAGGACTGGAAGATGTAGTGGGTGGCTTGTTGCTTTGTGGTAAGNTGCCAGCGGCGGAAACCGGCAGCGCTCATTGGCTCCCATTGGCGGCGGAAGGCGGGGCAGGCGAAGGCGCCGTCCAATCGGCAGGTCGCCCGCCCCTCCGGTCCCGCCCTGACGGCGGTTTCCGGCGCGGCGGCGGCAGGCGGAAGCGGCGGCGGCGCGGACATGGCGTCGGGCGGCGCCAGCGGCTCCCGGTCCCCTTCCCCGGCCGAGCGCCTCCCCCCGCCCTTCCCCGACCCTCAGGGCGCCGACAGCGACGCGCCGGGGGCGGCCGACAGCGACACGGAGGGCGAGGATATTTTCACCGGCACCGTGAGTGCGGGCCGCGGGTCGGGAAGGGGGGGCGGCGCCCCTGGGTGTAAACCCGGGTCTTCTCTGAGGGGAGGCCTGTGGGCAGCGTCCTTCAGGTTTGGTTAATAAAAGGAGAGGAGCTCCAAAAATAAAATTGAGGGGGGTAGTTGCCCTGAGCGATCTCGTTCCTCCCGCCGAGAGCACCTCAGGTGCCTGGGGTGGGCTCAGGGTTGGGTGCTGTGGGGGACTCGGTGGGTGTCCAGGGTGAGGGAGTGGGCCCTGGGGTCCCTCTTGGCTGTGGGACTGTGTGGGGCCTTTCCAGGGTTATAACCTGTCACTTCTTGCAGAGCCTGAGCATTTTTGAAGGAGCCTGTTGGTGTGAAGATGTCCCTGTGTGGCTCGGGCACAGTGCTGGGAGCTTCTCCCCTCCCAGATCAGGGTCAGAGTGACTGGTGAGCTGGCCGCCTTACTCCTCTGGAGCCTGATGGCAGCCACAGCTCAGCATCATTGCTCTGCAGCTTGTGGGGCTTCACAGGGGAAAAGCCCCCTGCTTTCCATCCCCCACTGTCACTTCTTGTCCCTTCAGCATCCAAACGTGGTGGCTGACGTGGTGCTTCGCTGCCTTTGGTTTGACACTGGGGGATGAACCCCTCTGTGCGGTGGGAGCAAGGTGGCAGGAGGCCTCCGATGTCCTTTGCTTATGGTGAGGAGGGTCACCAGTGCTTTGGTGACCTCCTTTGCCTTGTACCAGGATAACTAGCTGTGGGAGGGTGTAGGAAGGTTTGGTATTCAGCAAACCAGGTCGCTGTGGGGCTGCACAAATTCCCTGCTGGAGGTGGAGGTGTGAACAGTGAAGGATTTCAGGACCTTTTCTTGTTTGTAATAGTCTCCTGTGTGTGAATCTCTGGTTGTTGAAGGTTGTTGGTGCTTACTCTTGCCACCTGGGCTGCTGTTTGCTCCAGACAGTGACCAGCAGCCAGGAGAGGAGTTAAACCACTGGCTGGTGCGTTCCCAGGGTGAATCCACCCCCCAGCCAGCCACTGGCCTCAGTTTCTTGGGCTCAGTATCTGCACCAAGCAAGGGCCTCTGCTAGAGGGACCACAGAAGCTGGCTGCTCCATCAGGCTGATTGCTTGGACGCTGCAGGTTCTAGGGTTGATTTACTGAGCTCTGCCAGGTGAGGCTGGTCACATTGTCGCCTGAGAGGGGTGACACTGTGGCCTTTCCTGCCTCACCCAGGCTTTTTCTAGCCTCCTGCTGGGCAGGAGGGGTTGGTGTCTCTGGCAGAAAGTTCTCCAGAAACCTTCTCCTCTCTTCAGTTTCCCGGCCCTGATGTTTTGCCTGAGCTGGGCTTAAGGAGGCTTCAAGGAGGAGACTGTGGCTGTGAACAGACAAACCTGCCCACTGCTGGGAGCAGAGCTGGCCTGGCCAAGCTTCTTCCACCAGCACCAGGCTTGAGCTGTCTCTGCCCTGCTCCTGTTGGAGCTCCTCGTCTGTCCTTGAGCCACACTCGCTCAGCAGCAGGCTGGTGGCTTAGCAGCAAGGAAAAAGATGTATTTAGGGAGATATGGGTAGATTCTGCCCTGTGTGAGCTTGAGAGGATGAGATTCTCACGTCGGTGTGGGCAAAACAGAGCAGCAAAGTCATGTTTTGAAAATAACGTGGGAACGTGCAACCCTGGCCTTGCAAGAGGAAGGTGCTGATACCTCTGGCTGGCAACAGGGCGACAGTGGTGGTCTTGAACTTCTCAGGACCTTTCTTTATTTAAGGACTGGAAGATGTAGTGGGTGGCTTGTTGCTTTGTGGTAAGAGGCAGCCTCCCAAAACAAGGTGACTGCCAACTGCTGCGGGCTTCCATGCAAATAAAGCGTCCCTCCGCCGAAACTGGAGGCTGTTAATAAGCCAAAGCAGCTTATCAGGTGCTTAGTGGTGGTGTTGTTGAAGCAACTGTCATAACCAGTACTTGGCTCCTCTGTGTGACCCAGTGGCTTTGCTTGTCTTGCTGCCCTTGAGCGTTAGAAAAACACTTGCTGTGAAGCAGGGGAGTCACGCTGGTGAGGCAGATCCGCCCGGCTGCTGGCGTTCAGGTGGCTTGACAGCACTTAGCTGTGATACAGGAGCCAGCAAAGAAGTGTTTGGGTCAGGCACAACTCTAGCCAGAGCTGGATTTCTTCCATCTGTGGCAAAAGTTGGGCTGCTGTGCAACCACAGTTCTCTCTAGGGATGCCCTCAAGTGCTGGCTCTTCTGCCCAGATGTCTGGTTCCCCGTGGTAGGTGTCAGGCTCACAGTGAGGGACCTGAGGAGCTTCTGCCTGCATGCATGATGGTCAAGGTGGGCTAAATCAGCCCCCTGAGGTGGCAGATGTTGTGTCATAGATTGCAAAAGAGGCCGTGGCTCTTCTCTAGGGGTAGATGGAGAAGTAGGAACAGGGTGTGGTTTTTTCAATCTTAGAAGCTAAATATCCGGGGCTGTTCAGCCTGGAGAAGAGAAGGCTCCGGGGAGACCTGATAGCAGCCTTCCAGGATCTGAAAGGAGCTCCAGGAGAGCTGGGGATGGACTCTTTGTCAGGAAGTCTAGTGACAGGACAAGGGGTCACGGTTTTGAAGTGGAAGAGAGGAGGTTTAGATTGGATATTAGGAAGAAGTTCTTTGCTGTGAGGGTGGTGAGGCACTGGAACAGGTTGCCCAGGGAAGTTGTTGATGCCCCATCCCTGGAAGTGTTTAAGGCCAGGCTGGATGGGGCTTGGAGCAACCTGCTCTAGGGAGAGGTGTCCCTGCCCATGACAGGGGGGTTGGAACTTGATGATCTTTAAGGTCCCTTCCAACTCTGACCATTCTATGATTCTAAGGCGAACTGAGAATGCAGTCATGGTAGAAAAGCAGATAGTCCTTTCCTGTGTTTGAAAGCTGGGAAGCTCATTAGGGACACTTCAGAGCCTACCTTACCTTTTTTCCACATTGAGTGGGGTTTCTTTACCAGCCTGAAGAGCTTCTGCGGAAGCAGAGGAGCTGAATGCATATAGTGTTAGGATGAGGAGGAGTAGTTTTGCGCTGAAAGAGGGGAGATTTAGATGAGATCTCATGAAGAAATTCTTTGCTGTGGTGGTTGTGAGACACTGAAACAGGTTGCCCAGAGAAGTTGTGGCTGCCCCCCATTCCTGGAGCGGGGGGTTCAAGGCCAGGTTGGATGGGGTTTTGAGCAGCCTGGTCTGGTGGGAGATGTTCCTGCCCATGGCAGATGGTTAGAACTGAATGATTTTTAAGATTCTTTCCAACCCAAACCATTCTATGATTCTATGAATGAGACCCGCTACAAATTTCCCTGGAGGAGGTCCCTGTGGTGTTAGCAGCTGGCTCAGCTGCTGGCTGGAGGAGGTCCCTGTGGTGGCTGCACTCTTGTTAGCTTGGCCACCAGCTGGAGGTCCACCTGAAGGACCCTGTGGGGGTCTAGGTGTGATGTTCTGTGTGGGTCTCTCTGCTCCCCACTCTCCCATCACTGGCAAGTGTAGCTCCTGCCTAGAACTCTTGTGATCCAAGCTAGGAGCAGTCCCTGCTTTCTCCCCCAAGGTGAACATCCTAAAATACAGGAGGACTCACCATCGAATGGTGCTGGTGTTTTATGGACCTGAAGACTTGGGATCTCCTCAAAGAGGAGCAGCGTTAGCTCCGCTTGACTCCTGCAGGGGCAGTGGGAGCTGAGGATGTTTCCTTGTTGGAGGAAGCACTGAGGAGCCTGTCAGTTTGGAGTCACTGCTAATAGTGCTCCATTTACTGGCCGTCAAAGACCTGTTGTGTTCTCTGCTAAGTCGTTAAAGAATAGAGCTTGCTGTCTCCTCCTTGCTTGGAAGAACTTGTACTTGCTTGTCTGCCTGCAAAATGAGGGATGGTTTGTGATGCCAGCATCCATAGTATTTGCCCAGGAGTGCAGAAAGAGCTCTGCCTTCTGGTGTGGTGCCTGGTTGGCGTGTGAGCTCTCAGGTGGGCTTTCACCTTGTCCCCAAGGCTGCTCCTAACAGCGAGGACGGTGTCCCCCAGCGAGGCTGTGTGTTCAAGGGGCTCTTTGCCGTGGCAGAATCCAGCTGTATTGTAAGTCCTGGCCCTGGGGCTCGGGGCTGGCTCGTCCTGGCCTTGTCCATTCATGGGGAAGCACGAGGTCTGGGTTGCACAACGCACCACAAGAGACTTTGTCAACATCACTTTGCAGAGCAGAGCCACGCCTGGCTTTTGGCTGGCTGTGACAGCCTTCTCTCTGCTGCAAGAGGTCATGTAGGATGGGACAGTGCGGCTCCATGAAGAGCAGAGTCCCTGAGCTTCTCTGGCACCACTTGGAGCTGATCCTGCTTCCCATGGGCCCTAAGCAGCCCTCTGGGCAAGGGCAGCTGGGCTCGTGGTGGCGGTGGAACTGCTAGCACCAGTCAGGCTGCTGACACGGCTCCTGTGATCCCCAGCCTCTTGCCTTTGGGCGAGCACGTTGCCATGGGCCTCTGCCACCAGCAGCTTGGCTTTCCCAAGGGATCTCCTGTCTGCAGCGTGCCTTGGATCACTACAGTTAAGCACAGGGGGCTCCCCAGAGCTGCCCGCCAGCCTTGGTGTGGTGTTGGTGCTGGTGTCAGTGCTTAGAAGTGGCACAACTGGGTGTGTTACAGGTGTTGTGAACAGGAGTACTTGTGTGTGCTGAGCTGTCTGCTGCTCCCAACACCTTTAGTCCCTGGTTGGGGACTGGGGCTGTGACACTTGGCCTGTGGGCTGGCACATCCTGGGGTCCTGCTGGCTGCTCCCCTTCTGCTGGAGATCAGGGTTGAAATTGGCTGTGAAGTTTTGTGTGACCCTCAGTGTCACACAAAACTTTTAACATCCTTTAACTGGGATGCTGCTGTACAGCCTTGCAGGCTGAGATGGTGAGGCTGAGGGGTGTGTGGAAGGGGAGCAGGCTGTGATGTCCTTTGGCCACTGTGCTCACACAAGGCTCATAGTAGTGACCCTGTGTGGCAGCAGCTAGGAAGGTGAGCTCTTTGGTCCTCCAGCCTCCCTTCCTCGGTGTGAAGGACCTCCTGTCTATGTGCTTTTAATTCTCTTCCAGAGCAAGCCCACGCCACCGAAAAGGGAATCTCTTCTCCCTGTGAGCAGTACCTCCAAAGAAAATGGGGTTCGTGTAGAGCAAGATGATCAAGACCTATTTGCCGGTGAGTCTGTATCTACTGTGTGGTTACTGGGGATTTCTGAACTCTACTGGAAGCCTGGGGTGATCTGCTTTGTATCCATCACCTGCATGTTGTGCTTATTCTGAACTGTTGCAGGTCCTTATCTCAAAGTTGTATTCCAGTCTGCTCTGGTGGTATTTTTGGGAACACCAAAGTAGCCTCCTCCAGGTCTCTAGCATAATCATGTGGCAGGATTAACTCTTTGGAAGATGGAGAGGATTAAAATGGGGTTTGCTTTAGTTTTGTTGCCTTAAACTGTAAGGTGGTGGGTGTCTTCTTGGAGTTAAAACACTTTTGTTCTGTACCTTCTCCCTTCATGCAGGTGTGGAGGAAGCATCTCTAGTAGATGTGGCCGTTCTGAAGGAATGGGAGGCGTAACACCCCTCAGCAGGGGAAAACGAGGAGGGTCAGGCCTTCTCCAGCCCTAGTGTGGTGGGAAACCTCTGGTAGAGGCATCTGAGGGTCATTTCTGGAGACACCTGCTAACAGATGGAAGTTCTTACTTCCTCTGGGTGGAGAAGTGTACAGGGAAGGACCCTATCTTCCAGGCCAGCCTTTGTGAAGAAAAACTCCAGCCTGGCTTTAGCTGTTCCAGTGTGCAGCTCCTCTGGCACTCAGCAAGGAGATGATACCTGGCTCCTTCTAGGATAAAAAGTTCATTGGGTTAACTTAGATGTTCTCCAGCAGGATTGATCAAATGCTCTTACTGCAGTGAAGTTGTGTGAAGTCATACTCTTCCCAGTGCTTGCAGGTGTCCTCCCAATGGATTCTTTCTTTTTTTTTTTTTTTTTAAATTCAAAGTTAATTAAGACTATTGTTGCTCCCTAGATCCCATGAACCTTTGGGACAATATTGAAATTACCTTTCCAGAAACCCAAAGTAGAGAGGCTGACCCTTGCAAACTTCTCTTGACAGATGCCACTGTGGAGTTGTCTCTGGACAGCACGCAAAACAACCAGAAGAAGGAACTGGCCAAAGCATCTAATCCTGCCCCCTCCTTAGAAGTAGCTGCAAGCTCCTCTTCCAGAAACTCTCCGAAGAGCTATGAAGAGGTGAGAGTTGCTCTGAGCTTTCACACTCACCCTGCTGGTTTCAAACTGTAATTGGCAGGAACCTGTCTGTTTGCTTAATTGTAAACATGCATCTTAAATGATGCAATTAATGTAATCACCATATTGGATGCCATATTTTATCTCAGGCCATTGGTCTGGAACTGGCACAGCTGGAGCAGGGTTTGGGTCAGCTTGGCAGCATCCTTGCTCACGTGGTGGTGTGGGGTTTGCTTCCAAAGCAGAAATAGCAAGTGACTGATCTGGTCCTGAGGGTCAGAACTCTAGCATGCTGTGTTGCTGCAGATGGGGCAAGTGGTGTAGCTGCTCTTGTCCGTGTTTCAAAAAGAAACAGTCTCCTGAGTGACATGAGAGCACAGGGTCCTTAAGTGGAACTTGTACTCTAGTTGCCGGGCCCAGTTAATCAAGTGGTACTTGGCCTAAATCTGCGTTTTCCCCTTGGAGAGACTGAAACTGTTTTGGAGAGAAGGAGGATGGGCCAGGAGAAGTATCTCAGGTTGGTTTCTGACTGGTCAGTGAACCAAAAAGCTGTCACCTTCTGGCTCATGGACCAAAGGCTGTTTGAGGACAGTCTTGGCTCTGCTTTGCTCACTCCTTTGATACCATTCTGCTAACGAGGCACTGTGATGGGGTGTTCAGCCTGGAGAAGAGGAGGCTGAGGAGACCTTCTCGCTCTCTACAACTCCCTGAAAGGAGGGTGTAGAGAGGTGGGGACCAGTCCCTTCTCCCAGCTCAGAGGTGATAGGACAAAAGGAAGTGGCCTCAAGTTGCAGCAGGGGGGGTTCAGATTGGATATCAGGAAAAAATTTTACACAGAAAGGGTTATTAAACCTTGGAATGGGCTGCCCAGGGAAGTGGTTGAGGCACCATCCCTGGAAGGATTCAAGAGACAGCTTGACATAGAGCTCAGTGACACGGTTTAGTGATGGGTTGTAGTTTTATCAGAGTTAGGTTGATGGTTGGGCTAGATGATCTCAAAGATCCCTTCCAACCTAGACAATTCTATGATTCTGTGATGCTTGCTGAACAAACCTGAAGCCTCTGTGGTCTGTCAGAGGCAGTAGCACTTGCACAGCCACCCGCTGGCCTTCAGCAAAGCAGGGTATGATGGAAAGACCCTTTCAGACAAGGTCCATTGGTTGCTGTCCTGGTTCTCCATCCGTGTGTGCCTCCACAGTACAGCTCACCTTCTGCAGAGGTTCAGAACTTTATGCTGTTTCAGATGAGAACTGAAATCATGATGTAAAAGAGCCCAAAGGGAACTATCTTGCACAGGCTGGACTCTGCAGTTTCACCTTGGGACTGAGCAGTTTGTGCAGCAGGGTTGGAAAGACCAGTCCAGTTTAGGATCCTTGGAATGTGTAGCCCAGACACAAGTGAGAAGATCAAGGGCCTTTTAGACTGGCCTTGGCCAGACTGAAGTGCCAAAAATGACTTGGCAGCGTGACGAGCTCACTGTAATGGGTGAGACTTGGTGGTTTGAAGCCTGGCTTTCTAGTTTTAACTTGCTGTCCTTGTGTGCTTCATCCAAACAGCTGGAAGAGGAGGAACAGGAGGACAAATTTGATCTGACTGTAGGAGTGAGTGACCCAGAGAAAGTCGGTGAGTTAATGTTCCTGTCCCGCTGTGCAGTGAAGCACAGTTAGATGAACCAGGCTGGGCAGTGGGGTGCAGTATTGCCTCCACGTGCCACAACTCCAGCTGTCTCTGCAAGCATGGACTTGATCCTGGAGTAAATTCTCCGAGACTTCTTCCAACATTTAGGAAAAGCAGAGCTACACAAAGCGAAATGCCTGGGTCACAAATGAGCGAGGCAGGAGCAGGTTTTGGAAGGCCAGGGAGCCAGGAACAGGTTTTTTGGGAGGGTGAAATGTGATATTTGCAGTAGCAGAGCTCAGTGTCTGGAATGGTGGTGACCAACTTGACCTCCAGGCAGTGCTGTTCTGTGTGCAGGTGGCAAGGGGGAGGCAGAACTGCCTTAACCTAAAGCTCAGGGTGTTGTTCCATGCTCTGACACCTTTCCCTGCAGCTGTGCTTGCCAGGGAAGCAGCTTTGGCTTCAAACTGAGAAGCAGGAGGGTGTCTCCCCATCAAAAGTGGGACCTGGCCAGCTGTGGCAGTCCCTGGGGTGCAGAGAACCCAAGACAGCATCTGATCCCAGCCAGCAGAGAAGCTTCAGAGGACCAGTTTGTTCTCCTTCCACAACTAGTGATCTCTGGAGCTGGGAGGTGCGTTGAGGAAGTATTTTAGGTGTAGCGTCAGACCTCTGAGGTTGCCCTTCACTTGAACTAGCAGGTAAACAAGGGGATTTCTGTGCTAAGCAGAGAAAACTGCCCGTGATGTTTCAGAATCCAACCACATGCAGCCGAGGGGCTGCCTGACTCGCACTCTCTGAAAGGGCTGCTTCATGCTCCGTACAGCCGCCGAATTGTTGTTGCTCGCCCAGCGGATGCGTGGAGCCAGCCCAGTCCCTGTTGGTGTAACAAGTGGCTGATTGTCAGTGTGGGCTGCCCTGGGAAAGCAAAAGGAAGGCTGAGCAGTCAGGTTGGGGAAACATCAAGCAGACAGGAATCCAGGGAGATGCTGCCTGTGGGTCTGTGTGAAGGTTTGGGGCTCTTTGGGGCCGAGGATCAGAACCATCAAGGCAGGCAAAGGCCAGGAGCCTCGTGTTTTGCGTTCGGGTGACGGTGGAAAGAGCTAATCTTGTGACACTGATGCCTTGGTTTCTGTTTTCTGTAGGGGATGGCATGAATGCATACGTAGCCTACAAAGTGTCAACACAGGTATGTTTGATTTGTCACTGCTGAGACCCAGTGCTGTTATTTTTCCATGCTTGCAGGCAGCTGGACTGTCTGCTCTTCGTCAAGCCAGCGGTGACCTAAATAGACAGGAGGCCTGAATGCCTCATTACACGGGATTCAGGAGTTATAATCCACCCCTACGGATCAGAGGAGGAGCCTAACTGAGAGAGAGGGTTTGAACCTGTTGGAAAGGAGGACTGTCTTTAATTTTTTTTAACTTTTTTTAGCCCTGTCCTAACTGGTAGCTGTGCTCGGCATCGGGGTGAGCAGCAGGAATGACATCTGTGAGGGAGAGCCCCAAACACTGGGGCCGTTGCTAGTGATTGCATCAGATTCAGCCAACCTGGAGAGCTGCTGCTGTAGCTGGTGTCATGTCAGCTCTCCTGGGAGTCACAGGAAAATGGAGCCTTCTGCAGCTGCTGCCCTGCTTGGAATTTTGGGGTGAACTCTGTAAAAAAACTCCTAGCTGTCTGTGCAGCCCCTGCTGGGTATCAGGCTCCTGTGCTCTGAAGCCAAGGGTGTGTAAAGAGGACTTAAGGGACTCGTTAACCTCCACTTCTGCTCTGCAAACGCAGTCAGAAGCCACTGATGGCCCCTTGAGGTGATAAAAGTGCGACCTGACAGCGGTCCCTCTCCCCATGGGGAGCAGGGATGATGGGATTAGGCAACGGGCAGGTCTTACCAAGCAGCCTGTGGCCACGGAAACAGCTGCTCTGTTATTTAGTGGCATTAATACTGCTGCTTGGTCCGAGGAGAGCTGTTAGGAGGAAAACTACTGAAAACCTAGTCCCAAGCTTGCTCTGTTCAGGTGTTGCAGAGCTCAAGCTGTCCTGTGTCACCCCTAGAAGTGACAGCAGAAAGAATCCGTGAGGCTGTGGGTGCAGGGGTGAGCTTCCTGGAGTGAGTCTGATCTGAATCCCGTCTCTCCCTCCAGACGAGCATGCCCATGTTCAGGAGCAAGCAGTTTTCAGTGAAAAGGAGGTTCAGTGACTTTCTGGGTCTCTATGAGAAGCTGTCGGAGAAGCATGCCCAAAATGGGTTCATCGTTCCTCCACCGCCTGAGAAGAGTCTCATAGGTGAGTGGTGGAGGTGCAGAGCTCTAGAGCTGGTCCTTCTGGTGGCGAGCTCTGCACCTGAAGCTAGAGGGAAAGCTGCAGAGCAGCCACAGGGATCAGGCATGGAAAACAGTTGGGGTTCCCTGGCACAGGCAAAACTCTGCTTCCATACTTGGAGCTCTGGGCGTAAAGCCTTGTTTGACTTTGCAGATGCCTCCACATCTGCTTGATGCAGGGTAAAACCTCAAGCCCTGTGCTGTCACTGGATTTGCTGTTCTCCTGAGTCCAGACCTATAACCCTTCCAGTCTTGCCTGGCATTGCTCATGTTTCTGGGTGCCAGCTTCTGCTCAATGTCAAGCATAAGCAGAGTTTAAACAAGAGCAAGTAGCTCTTGTTGCTGCGAGGTCTAATTCCTCTTGTAAAATGCCTCTCTTCTGCTGTCACCCTGAGTGTTTGTACCTTGTAACAGACCCTGCTGCCTTGTATGTTGAGTTTGAAGCAGCTCATGAATTGCATCTTCCTTCTTCTGCTAGGGATGACCAAAGTGAAAGTCGGGAAAGAAGACTCCTCTTCTGCAGAGTTCCTAGAAAAAAGACGGGCTGCTTTAGAGAGGTACGGACCCCAACAGCTGTTGCCCTTGCCTGAACTGAGCAAGGCACCTCCAAAAGGTCAGACTGGCTGCTCTCTCCTCCCTGCATGAGAAAAACCATCTGCTCCTGGGTTTACAACAAACCTGGAGGCTGCTGAGGAGTCAGAACTGCAGAGAGTTGCTTTGATGCCATAAAACAACCTCCCTCTTCAAAAGCCTCTGCTGGTGTTTGGGCCAGATCTGGCCAAACTCCACAGACAAGGCAGGGAGAGAACTGAGCTGTCTCAGGATCCCAAAAATCATAGAACCATAGGATGGTTTGGGTTGGAAGGGACCTTTGAGATCATCAAGTTCCAACGCCCTGGCCCTGTGCAGGGACACCTCCTGCCAGACCAGGTTGCTCCAAGCCCCATCAAAAAAAGCCCCCAAAATACAGATGTTACTGTAATTGTACAAACAGTGCAGATCAGGTAAGAAACAACTCGATCTCAAACTTACACCCTGACTATGAAGCCACATGTGGCCTTTGCTCTGTCACCTGTGACTGCTGTAGTTAGTGCTGTGATTCTGATAACCCCTCCCGCCCCCTCTCCACCTTCAGCCTCTGAAAGATCTGTTAAAAGCTTCGTGGTTAAAAATGTAACTCTAATTCTCCATCACTTGGTGTATCAAGTAACTTTCTTGCTATGGCAAGTATTAATCGAAGGTCTGGCAGGTCTGGGCTTGCAGGCCATTCCCACCAGAGTCCACAGGGAGGTAGAACCCTTGGTGGGTGGATGGGAACAGCTTGTTGAGCTTGACTTCTAGCTACCAAATGGTCATTTTGGAGTCAATAATGAGCAGGTTGCAGGTGACCTGCACACGCTGCAGCTCGGTGTTGTGGCTCAGAGCTGGGTTTGCCACAACCAAATTGAAGTCTTGGTGCGTTCCTCTCCACAGATACCTCCGGAGAGTAGTCAGCCATCCAACCATGCTGCAGGACCCTGATGTCAGGGAGTTCCTGGAAAAGGAGGAGGTCAGTAGTGTGCAATAACGTAGCTACAAGTTCTTTGGAGGTAGAGAAGGAAACGGTACCCAAGCAGTTAATGAGACCTGCTTCAAAGCTCAGCGAGAAGCAGCGGAACCTTGTAAAAGCTCTGAAGCAGGGATGATGAGAACAGGGCTCTCTTCTGTGTGCTGGTGCTTGTCTGAGCACTGTGCACTCATAACAAGCTCTGCCCTGGCTTGGTGGGGGTGTGCATTGGGAGCACGGGTGGTCTTTGTGCTCTGAAATCCAAGATAGGTGTGTATTCCACTGTTGGGAGAGGAGGGAGGTCCTGTGCTGGCTTGGCCTGATGCTCAGATGTCGAGGGAGCTCTGGATCTGTACTGAATCGCATGACTGATGTCCCTGCTTCTCCAAGGAGAGTGTGACCATGCCCAGCTGGGCATGCACCTGGCTTGGAGAAATCAGATTCTTAAAGAGCCTGAGCTTCAGGGAAACCCGGAGTGATTCCAGCGGTAACACCAGGGCTCTGGTGCAGGAGCAGATGTCATGGAGACACCTCACTTTGCCACAGAGCAGATGCAGCTCTGTCTGGAGAAGAGTTGTGGGGCATTTCCCAGCATCAAAGCACTGTTCTGGTGTCCCCCAGCAGCACGGACTGCTTTTGGAGAGATGCTCCAGAGCCCTTCTATGTGATCTGAGGCAGTTTGGGCCTCCCTTAGTTTAGGAATTCAAGCAGCATTCAGGCAGATCCTTACAGATCTGCGATACCTTGGCCAAGCAGAATGGACAGTGTAAGGTTTAGGAACTCCTCATTTGTCTGAAAACCACTCCAGTCCCATTATTTGAAAGAGCAGACAGGCTGTTCCACCACTTAGGTGGTGTCTGGCTAATCCTCTCTGGGAGCTGCTGTCAAGGGACCCCCGTGGGAGGATGGTGGCACTGGGGTGGCAGCTCGCAAAGCTGCTCTTATCTCCTGGCACAGCAAACTTTTCTATTTCTTTATAGCTGCCCAGAGCAGTGGGCACCCAGACCCTGAGTGGAGCAGGAATACTGAAGATGTTCAACAAAGCCACGGATGCCGTCAGTAAAATGACCATCAAGATGAATGAATCAGACATAGTAAGTATCAGGATGCCTCTGGGTTGTCCACGTCCTTGCTCTGTGGCTGGGTGCACTCCCTGGCTCAAGCTTTGGGTGTGAGATGGATGGGAAGCCCCGTCTGTGAGAATCAGCTCTGGGTTTTACCTGGTTTTCAGTGGTTTGAGGAGAAGCTGCAGGAGGTGGAGTGCGAGGACCAGCGGCTGCGGAAGCTGCACGCTGTTGTTGAGACGCTGGTGAACCACAGGAAAGGTAACGAGCTCGGTGCTGCTTGAGCTGTAGCTTGGCCTGAAACAGTTAAACCTCGTGTGGTGGCCAGCTGGAGGTCAGGGCTGTCCTGGGGGAGGCTCTTCTCAGAAGATAGGACAGTGCTTCCTTACTGTGAAGGACTCCTGGTCTCTTCATCGTGGGAGACAGAAGTAAAACAGTAATCTCATCTCTTCCATCCAGCCCTACAAGTTTAGGATGATGGTGTTGAAGTGAACCAGCATCTTGCTGGATGAAGGCTGCTGTAGCAAACCCCAGCAGAGCCCATCTTAGTCCTACTTCCCAGCTCTCCTCTGGCAGGGAGCGGGGATGTTTTCCTCCTTCTGCATGTTTTGGCTGACTTTCTGCAAAGCTCTGCCGGTCCTCCCTCTCTGCTGCTTCCCTTCTCCCCATCCAGAGCTGCAGAGCCCTCCTCCCACCCAGCTGCCGAAGCTCTGGGCTGGTTCTTCCAGCAGACATCTCCTGGGGCTCCAGAAAAGCAGCTCCTTGGGCTGAACTCCGGGCTGGGGCTCAACTTGGAGAGCACCCAGTGCAGCAAAGCCCATGGGTTGTCTCTCTTATTCTGTTCCCTAGAGCTAGCGTTGAATACAGCCCAGTTTGCAAAGAGTCTGGCCATGCTGGGCAGCTCTGAGGACAACACAGCCCTGTCCCGGGCGCTGTCCCAGCTGGCTGAGGTGGAAGAGAAGATTGAGCAGCTGCACCAGGAACAGGCAAACAGTGACTTCTTCCTCCTGGCTGAGCTCCTGGGAGATTACATCCGCCTCCTCTCAGTTGTAAGGGTAAGCACTACTTTGGGGCAAGCTCTAGACCATGCTGCTGGTCCATCCTGGCACTCACCCCAGGCTTAGGTGGGCCGTCTAAATTCAAACATGGGGCACGGTGTGCCTCTGATCTGCCCAGGCAGAGGGCAAATCTGCTGCTGGTCCAGTTGTACGTGTGTTGGAGTGGTTAGATCAGAAACATGGGGCAGGGGAGGCCTGGATGTCCTACTGTTCCCCAGGGCGGGATGTGGAGCAAGTTCATGGCTCATAGGGTGGCCTCAACCCTTCCAGAGGTGAAGGCTGTGGCTGCTGTGGAGGCTGTGGGCTGGTAACCTGTGATTGGGGTGTTGCAAATAGATCTGCCAAGCACCTACTGGGGGAGAGTGTGAGTCTTCCAAGTCCCTGCAGCCTGTCTGGTGCACCTTATTGGAGGCTGGAAGGAAGCAGTCTCAGGTGAGCTACCAGCCTGACTCCTTCCTGCCCCAAAGATGTCCTGCCTCTGACCAGTCATTTCTGGAGGCTATGAGAGGCCAGAATGCAGCCTAGTGAGTGGGCACAAGCCTCCTTGGTCTGCCAGGCTGTACTGGGAGGTGTGGTGGGTGCTGGAGAGCAGGAACCGAGATCTCTGGTGCTGCTGCAGGCAATAAATCTGATCTGGGATGTTCTGGTGAGGAGCCCTAGTGTTGCCTCAGACTACCCATCTGGGCTGCTCTGTCCTTCTGACCAGGCTATCAAACACTGCTTTCTGCTGCTCTCACTCTTCCCCACCATCTGGCTGGATGCTTTCAGAAGCCTAGTGGGGTCTTCCTTGCTTGGGCTGGTGACCTGCTAAAATCATTTGGCCTCCTGAAGTGGTGCAGGAGCACATTGTGGGGTCAGCAGGAGCTTGTGGTGAAGATCCACTGTGGGACAGGCAAGAGTAGTTGCTTGGACTGGCCATTCTCAATGGCAGGGACTGAAACAGGCAGGTTAGCAGGGCTTGGGGACAAGTCAGACATCATGTTTGGGATGCTGCCAGTTCAAGGAGGTGGCCTCAGGCCTGTCTGGGCTTGTGCTGAACCGTGTGCGTAGCTGGAGCTTTTCCAGTGACTCTCCTGCCAAACCCTAGAGCTGGTGGCCAGCCCTACATGGAGAAAGACCTCAGAGCTGCTCCTGAAGCATGAGTTGGTTGATGTTGCACCCATGCTCCTTCACCAATAGAGTGAATTCATGTTCTGGTTCAACCTTGGGTACGCTGAGATGGGTCCAGGACCTCGATGATGAAGCAGCTGATGTCCCCCTCGCCAAAGGTGTGGTTGTCACCGTCAGCAGAGCTGAGTCTCAGCTCCTTCCTTTCAGGGAGCCTTTGACCAGCGCATGAAGACCTGGCAGCGGTGGCAGGATGCTCAGACCATGCTGCAGAAGAAGAGGGAGGTGGAGGCCAGGCTGCTGTGGGCCAACAAACCTGACAAGCTGCAGCAGGCCAAGGAGGAGATCTCAGAGGTAGGCAGTGAGGAGGGGCTGGGTCTTTTGCTCAGCTCCTTCCCTCCATGCTCTGGTGGGAAAGGAATGGGGGGGTGTTTTGGAGCTGAAGGGACAAGTGCCTATTGCCAGGCTGGCACCAAGGGGTAAGCCACCCTTGTGAGCCCCATGGGAAGCCACGGAAGCCACAGGAGGGGATGCTCGTGGTCCCACCTCCCGTGGCTTCCTCTCTGAGCTCGTGGCAGGTGGGGGACAGAACTTCCCGTGGGGGTGAGGACCAGAAACGCCGCCGGTCTTTGCACCAGCAGCACCTCTCACGCCAAGTTGTGGTTCCAAAACTCCTTGGAGAGGGGAGTGAGAGCTTCTTCACCTCCCCTTCCCCTCCCCTGGAAACAGCACGGTTCCTCTCTCTGCAGTGGGAGTCTCGTGTGACACAGTACGAAAGGGACTTTGAGCGCATTTCTGCCGTCATCCGCAAGGAAGTGATACGGTTTGAGGTGAGTTTGGCTCGGCCCCCGGCGTGCCTTGGCTTGGGAACACCGGCCTGGGGTAGCCAAGGGTCACCCCGGCTCCTGACCCTGCTCCCAGCACAGCCCTTGGCAATATTTGTAAATCCAAACCCCTGTGGGTTGGGGCATCGCTGCTGGGCGGGCAGGGCTTCCTCTTTTCCTCTGGGGTTGGGAGCTTCTGCACAAAATGCATCCATAAAGATGCAGGAGGGTGGGCAAAGATCCTCCAGTCTGTCCAGCTGTGGCCACCTCTGGTGGTGTCTTCATGAGGAGGAACAGGAAAATCCTGCTGGGTTTTCCTTCCTCACCCCCTAAAAAGCAGCCCTGCTTTAGGGTTTTGGTGCTTTGCTCAGCTTTGCACTTACTTCTCTCTGTGTCCCGTCCCCCCCCTCTTTGTTTTTTTGGTTTTCTTACAGAAAGAGAAATCCAAGGACTTCAGAAACCACGTCACTAAATACCTGGAGACGCTGTTAAACTCTCAGCAGCAGGTGAGCAGCCCCAGCCCCTCCTCTGGTTTTACCCCTTGGAGCTCCACCATCCCAGCTCCTGCCCCCCTCACCTTTTTTCGGGGGGGGGAAGGGGCTGTCCCTTTCAGAGCGGGGCTTTTGCCCCTTCCCAAAATGTTTCTGGGCTGGTGAAGCACCCTGATTCCCTCCCTCCCTCCCTCTGCAGCTGGTGAAGTACTGGGAAGCGTTCCTGCCCGAAGCCAAGGCCATCTCCTAATTGGAAGGAGCACACGAGCGTACCCAAACTTTGCCTTCTTTGGGTTTTTTTTTTTTT
>VXBW01005595.1:116663-153390 GCA_013400375.1 Thinocorus orbignyianus | reverse complement strand
GGGCGCGCGCAGGCGCAGAGGGGGCGGCAGCTATGGCAGGGAAACACACAGACACCAGTTAAATGGCAGCTCGGAGGCCCTAAAGCCCCCTCGCTGGTCCGGGCATGGCAGCTGGAGGGTGAGGCCTTGCTCCTGGTGCAGCTCCCCCACCCCTGGCTGAGCAGATGGAGCTTTGTCCTGAGGGAGACAGCGAGGAGAGGGACCCCCGGGACGCCCCCTTCCTGAGGGGAACAGCCCCAGGACGCCCCCTTCCTGAGAGGAACAGGGGGGAGAGAGGCCTCCAGGACGCCCCCTTTCTCCTCCTCCTCCTGTGGAAGGCTGTGGGATAAAAGCTGGAGAAAGGAGTGAGGGAGAAGAGACTGCAGAGTCCCAGATGTCTCAAACACTAGCCCTGGCCAGGCTGAGAGCAGCAGCAGCAGTTGCAGTATTGCAGGTGCCCACCTTGGAACTGCCTGGGTTGGGAGGGACATTTCAAACCATCCAAGTCAAACCATCAACCCAATGCTGACAAAGCCACCACTGACCCATGTCCCTCAGCACCACACCTGCCTGGCTTTTAAGTCCCTCCAGGGATGGTGAGTCCACCACTGCCCTGGGTCACCTTTTCCAAAGCTTGACCCTTTCCATGAAATTTTTCCTAATATCTATCCTAAACCTCCCCTGGCACAACTTGAGGCCGTTTCCTCTTGTCCCATTGCCTGTTCCTTGGGAGAAGAGACCGACCTCACCTTGGCTACACCCTTCTTTCAGGGAGTTGTAGAGAGTGAGAAGGTCTCCCCTCAGCCTCTTCTCTGGGCTGAACACCCCCAGCTCCCTCAAAGGGTCCCCAGACCCTTCACCAGCTCCAGCCCCTCAAATTTTGTCTCCGTGTCTACTCAGATCAATCTGGGTCAGTGACAATGGCCTGGCACAGACACCTCTAAAGGAACCGCCTGGTGGAGATGTTTCTTTCCCAGGGATGGGGAAAGAAAGGTTTGAGGTTTGTCTTCTTGGAGCAGGAGCGTCCCAAGTCTAATTTCTGGGAACAGGAAACGAAAGCTCATGCTAAAAATATTACATGGGGTGGGGGACGGGACGGGGATGACATTGAACACACAGAGTAAATGACAACAAATGAAGGTTGGGAAATGGAAGCAGAAAGTGTCCTGACAGAGATCCTAGCATGAAGCCGTTTTAATTTAAGAGTGGGAGTTGTGCTGCAGGTTCTTTCCCTGCCTAGATAGGAGTGAAAGCAGGTTGTACAGGAACGTGTCCAGGTGGGTTTGAATCTTTCCAGAGACAGAGAGTCTCTGGGCAGCCTCAGGTCCCTCAGCCTTTCCTCAGCAGAGAGATCTTCCAGTCCCTCATCATCTTCGTAGCTTCCGCTGTACTCTCTCCAGTAGTTCTGTGTCCTTCTGGACAGAACTGCACCCAGTGCTCCAGATGTGGCCTGCCCAGGGCAGAGCAGAGGGGGAGGACGACCTTCCTCCACCTGTGGCCACACTCTGTTAATGACCCCAGGATACCATTGGCCTTCTTGGCCACTAGGGCACATTGCTGGCCCATGGGCATCTTGTTGTCTACCAGGACTCCCAGGTCCCTCTTTGCAGAGCTGCATTCCAGCAGATCAACCCCCAACCTGTACCAGTGCATAACCTGCACCAGATGCAATTCCAGAAACATGGGGAGCACATGACAGCAGGTTTTGGGGTGGGTGACATCTTTGCATTCCAACTAACCAATATTTTTGCCCATTCTGCTCCCCAGGATGCCTGAAGTGGGAATGTGCAAGCATGGAGACGAGAGAAATCGGTGCCACCGTAGCTTGGCCAAGCTCTGTAAGTGGTGAGAAGCTCCTGTAAGTTCCCACACTGTGCACCAACCCCTCCAAGGAGGGCTCAGAGCTTCCCAGAGGAGAGGAGGGCTACCAGGAGAGCCCAGCAGAAGGAAATACAAGTGACATGCTCAGGAGGAGGTAATAAATAGGCCTAATTCATGGAGAACAATGCAGCAGTGCAATGTTTTATTGAAAAACAAAATAATAATAATAATCATCTCACTTGATACCTCAGAAGACTGCATCGCAACGTTGGTGGGCCACACCGTGGGAGAGCTACATCGGGGAGCCCAGCACAGCGTTGGGTGCGCCCCCCGAGAGCCCTCCCCTCGTGCCCCCCTCCCCGGGCAGGGGTGGGTCTCCCGGCTGCTAACGGCTTCTGGTGAGGAGAGGAGAGTTTGCCCACGTGGGCTTAATGCCCTGCTTCCTACCACAGCATGGCTGGCTCAGTCTGGCTCTTGTGTCTCCTGGTCACCTCCCAGCTCCCTGGGGACAGCGGTTTCCTCAAGCACAGGACTTGCTGTTAACCTGCTTTTTTAATTTTTTTTTTTCAATTTTTTTTATTTATTTATTTATTTTCTAAAAGAAGAACCCCCCCCCGCAGTTTTTGCCCTTTTTTTTTTTTTGTTTTTTTTTTGAAGAGTCCAACGTACGATTTTAGTGCAAGAGGGCTTGGTACAAGTGAGCATTACCAGCATGCCGTGGGGGGGAACAGTCCTCCCTCCCCTACAAACACATCATCGTAAGGATTAAAAGAACATCGGTATCTCCGCAGAGAAGCGGCAGTGGGTCACCGTGAAACAGCTTTCAAAACCAACCCACTTAAAAAACAAGGTCAGGAAAGTTTCTAAACAATCAAATACATTCACTTTAAAAAAAAAAAAACAGGAAAAAAAAAACAGGAAAAACAACTGAAAAAAAAATAATTAAGAACAGAAACGGTTGAGATGGCCCCTTTCCCCCCTTTAACCCCCTCCCGCCCTCCCTCACCCTGCAAACACTTACATATGCTGCAACTACAAGCTGCTCCGTCTCCGGAGGCAGCGAGGAATGACCAAACACGGCAGGAGATGCAGAAGGAATCGAGTTCTGGTGACAGGCACTTAGTGGGGGCTTAGGAGGGCAGCGACACAAGTGTCTCGGGGCCTGGCTCCCTCAGCAGCGGGGGCAGGACGGCTCCCCGGGGAGCGCCTGTGCCCCTTCACCCCCCTCCCAAGACACCAAACCATGGTTTCCTACAGCGGAGAGGGGAACGCCTGTACCAGAGACACCGGGCTTCTGGGGGCCGCTGGCAGCGGAGGAGTTCGGAAAGAGAAGGGCGGAAGGCGGCCACGGTCCCTGTCCTTCCTCTGGCAGGAAGGGGACAAGAGGGCGAAGGTCCCCGATCCTGCCCCGGACCACAGCACAGCTGGAGGAAAGCGCTTTGCAGGAGGAGAAAGGAGGGTGCCTGCGTCTCCCGGTGGGCGTGCGAGCGAAGGGCTCCGGTTGGGATAAGGCATGGAGAGAATGCAGCAGAGGAGAATGGCCCAGAGATGCCCTAGCGGGATCCCGGCAAGGAAGAGAGGCTTTTTCCGCCCTGGCACCACACCAGTCTGCCTGCTTTGGGGATGCACAAAGAGCAAGCCCGACAGCTCCCTGCCCATGGTCATCTCCTGCCTCCTATGCCCGCTTTTGCCAAGCCGGGGGAACCAAACCTCTCCTGAGTGCTGCTCCACGAACTCCAAGCTATGCAGACTGTCATTAAAAGAATAAAAGACAACGTGACCTAGTCTCTCCCTTTCCTCTCTTCATGGGGAACGTGGGGTGAGCCAGGCCCAAGTACATGGCGAGCAAAGTCCCTCAAGTGAACAGTCCCAGCCTGGTTGGGCGTCACACGTGAAAAGACAAAGTATAAGGAACCTACTCACAACCTCCCCAAAATCTGCTCGAGTTCTCCCAGAGCCCTGCCACATCTGTGGTGACCCCCGGGCAGCCTCAGCCTCCTTGGAGCCTGGAAACGCTGCAGCAGGATGGAAGTTTTTTGTTGCTGCTGTTGTTTGATTTTCCTAATGTGTGCAGAGCACCCCAAGCCCTTTGCTTGTTACTGGTTTGGCTCAAAAGCGGGTGCGTGAGAACCGTGGCTTCTCCTGCAGGGCACGGTGACATCCCACGTGCCCCCAGGCCCACGCTCGCGGAGAGGAGGTGAAGGCTATTCCAGTCAAACCTATCTGACCTTCATCTGGAGATGAAATCAGTGTTAAGGCAGTGAAGTATCCTCTCCCCTGCCAGGGAAGGCTTGCTCCTGCTAATGCTTCCTCGCAGAAAGTTCACAACCATCCCGTCGGAGGGACTGGAGAAGGTTGCAAAGTCGCCCACACCGAGAAACTCCTCCGCTTTGGGAAACGGCTGCCTCCCTGTCACCTTAATCCAGATCTACCTCTTCAACCAGCACGAACTCCTCCAGCTCCACAAAAGCTGACACAGCTCCCTCCCGCCAATGCTGGGCTACAGTCTCCCGTCTCCCGGCCGGCTGGGTCAGGCACGGTGTAGGAAACCATGGTAGGGACATTCACCGGCAGCGAGAAAGGGTGATTGGAAATTCAAGTATGCTTTCCTCAGCGCGTGGCCCAAGGCAGGCGTTTGGGAACCCCAGACTGGCACGAGGGTGGTTGGGGATGTGGTGGACATCCCCAACTGGAGGGCACCCCACCGTCTTCCCAGCTGAATGTCTGTCAGCGCTGGCACCGCCCGGCCAGGCAGAGATCCACAGATACAATGTGCATCTGTAAATGCTAAAAATAATAAAAAGTGCAAGGACGTCAGCTTCTTTAAAACAATCCACATTGCTCTGTTACCGTCAGAGGAGGGAGGTGTCAAGGGAGCCGGAAAAAAAAACAAAAAAACAAACCCTAACTGGAACAGTAGATTGCAAATTTCTCACAGCTTGCGCATTACAGTGTAACTGTTCCCAAGGAGCCGAAAAGGGAACCTGTCTGGTACTGCTGCAGCAGCCAGGCCCTTCTCCCAGGCAACTCTCCTGCCCGCACCGCATCCTCCTGCCCTCTTCCACAGCCAATCCAGCCTATGGTAGTTCTTCGCTTAATTTCTTCGCTTAATTAAGGAGGGAGGAGGACGGAGGAGCAGAGAGCACAGGGGAGGTGGTGGAGGTGGGGGAGGAAAGTGAGCAGGAACTAAGCACAGTCCTCAGGTTTGCGTGAAGGATGCCTTCGCCGTAAACAAGGGGAAGGAGGGTCAGCCAGCCAGCCCCCCCTCCCGGGGCAACCAAGACCTGAGCCAGCCACAGTCCTGGTCCCAAAAGGAGCTTCAGGCTTGGAGTGAACGAGGGAGACCATTCAGCAGATCCACCCCAGAGTGGTTTGTTTTGGAACGTTTTCTTCTCTTTTTGGTTTAAAATGTCACTTTTCCGGATGTTTTGCGTTTTTTTTTTTCTTTTTCTTTCTCTCTTCCTCCTATGCCTCCTCCTCCTCCTCCTCCTCCCCCCTAAAGAGAAGCCCCTTCCAGTGAGACAGGGCAGGAGCTGCAGGCGTGATGGTTCCTGCAAGGCCCAGGAGGCACCGGTCACTTGTGACGCTGAGCCGTCTTCTTCCGTTTCCTCTTAAAGAAGCAGCAGCACCTGGAGCACAAAGGACAAGGCAAGTCAGTCCCACACCCGGAACCCCGGGAAGGTCCCTGGCCACCCTGGGCTCCCCTCTGCTCAGCTGCATGCAACAGCACCTCCAACGCGCCCGGCCCACCGCCTGGAGAGACCTGCCATCCCATGGGATGGTCGGCAAGGCCGGCGGATGGGGGTGGGTGGCTGACACCACCAGTCTGGGCTGATGGACCAGCAAAGGCAAGTTAGGTCCATGAGAGGGGTGATCCCACCGCCCAAAGGTGGTGGGTGACAGTGGGGCATGACCCCTGAGTGCCAGGAGCTGGGCTGTCTCCCTCCCAATGCTCGACTGGGGCAGGAACACAAGGAGCAATCTGGGAAAGCGGGAAAACAAGGATCCAGAAGCTCCACTCCCTCCGTCCAAACCCCAAAGGGAGCAGATGGGGACGGTGTGCCCTGACAGTTCTTCCCAGCTACAAGACACATGGGTTTTCCACCACCATTCGCTAAAAAGACAGGTTCCAAAGAGACCTCAGCTCAAGGACCAGGTTTCTTTACTGAACCTTTCACGGTAACCAGAGCTTCCACCCTGGATAAATCATTCAGTGCCAATGCAGAACCCCTGCTTCTTCCCCCATCCGATGTGAGGGAGGTGCAGAGCGCCCAGGGATCAGGGGAAGCCAGAAGGATGGAGAGTGGAGGCTGAGGTGGGGAGAAAAAAGCCCCTTCCAGCTGAACCGTGAAGAGTGGTGGTTTCACTGGTGGGATACACTGACAGCAGCCACCCAGGTTTTTCTAGTCTTGATGGATCCCTGCAAAATTCTTTGGCATTTAAGGTGTATCTACCTTTCTACCCTCAGCCCATTGCCAGGAAACCTCTGCACAGAAGAAAGGTAGTTGTTCTGTGCGAGTTCTGCTCCTGAGCTACTTGTCTTTCTCCTTCTGCTGTTACAGCCATCTCCAGAGAAGCCCGGGTGATGCCGAAAGAAAACTGTTTCAGGCTGATGGAAGGGATGCCCGGCTGAGCAGCAAGAGCGGATGTGAGTATGCAAAGACCCTTTTTTCCTTAACAAGCATCTTTTACCAGCAGCCAGACAAAAAGCATTCAAAACCACTGTAACAACTTCTCCAACTTATTTTCCATGGGGTCCTTCGTGGCTCCAAAATCTCAGCATTACACTTCTGCCCTCTCCGAGCTGGAGGAACAGCTTGGTTCTTATTCACGCCCCAGAAGGTGCTTGCCCCCAGATGCACGAGCCTTACTATGGGGAGCAAACTCCTTGGGTGACCACCACCACCACCACCTCCCCCGTGAGCCAAGCCTGCTGGCACAGAGAGAAAGCCCCCACCAACCATGGAGAGCTCAAACAGCCACTGCAAGAGGAGGGCCACCTCCCTCCTCTGGCCTGTATGGACTAATGGCCAGGGGAAGTTCAACATCCACGATTTGTCTTTCAGTTCCTAAACAGGCCCAGTTTGGAGGTGAGCTGAGAGAAAACGCTTGTCCTTGCAAGACCACGGGCTTGGAGTGACCTGTGATGACTCCATCACCACCCACCTGGCCTGACATCTGCAGCATGCAGCCTGAAGCACCCCCCGACCCTGGCTCTTCCACACTATCACTGCCCCACTCCACCACTGCTCTTGCATTTCATTGTCCCGGGCTATCTGCCACCCTCTCCTGTCTTAACCTGTCACGGTATTTCTCTCCCACAGCAGCCACCTTCCTTCATGACTCGGGCAATGGTGAGTGAGGGGGGAGGATGTTACGGGGAGAGAGGATGGAAAATGCAGGAGTTATGAGCATGCAGTGGGGTAAGGGAAGAAGGGGGCTGAGCAGCGCTCGTCTCCTCGGGCACCGAACAAAGGGAGCTGACTGACTTCTGGCTGGTTTTCCTTGTGACTGTCTTTTTAGACTGTTACTCAGGGAAGGGTTCAGGAAAGTCCTGGCAGTTCAGACAGGCAGAGGCAAAACACCAAAATAAAAGAATAAGGCAGGCCGACAATTACAGAACGTGATCTCTCTGCATGCAGACAATGCCCAAGAGAACAGCCCCAGACTACGACATACAGAGAAGCCAGAGATGCCAGAGGTATCGGAGGCGATGCCTATGGAGAGCAGGGCAGAGGCGGTCAGTCTCCCATCCAACAAGGACATTCCTCGCAGCACACAGCCTTTGTCACCTCCCTCCATGGCTATTCCCACCCATCGGCTCTCCCTGAGACCTACAAACTCCTCACCCAAGACTCCACTTGGTCCTCCACTGACTGGGTATGTGGATTCCTGAAGGACACCCTCCATGGGACACTTTGAGATGGGGACACTACAGCTGAGGCTTCAAAACCCTGATAAGACCTTACATGTGCCTGAGATCCCAACCCCTCCGCCCCTTCTCTCCTGGAGTTCACCTGCACCTCTGTCTGGAAGCTGCAGGGTTTTGGGAAAGAATCCATCTCTCGCCCACCCTTTCCAAGTAGGGGCTCTGTCACTAACGAGGACTCCATGGCCACATCTTTCCATCCTCTTTAACGATACAGGCCAGTGCTTCTGCAGAGGAGACTCTCCAAGGAAGCGACCGGCGCCCTCCCCTCGATACCCAGTGTGGGGTTTTCCCTTCCTAACCGTCTGCCTGAGGAATTCCTGCAAGACACGTGGCAAGCCTGGTCCCGACTCTGCCCAGCTCCAT
The DNA here is from genome assembly GCA_013400375.1 of Thinocorus orbignyianus. Classification (NCBI taxonomy): domain Eukaryota; kingdom Metazoa; phylum Chordata; class Aves; order Ciconiiformes; family Thinocoridae; genus Thinocorus; species Thinocorus orbignyianus. Next base: position 145,295 of record VXBW01005595.1, on the reverse strand, counting down.
CAGACATCATCTGCTCACGGACGTAACACCTTGGGGGAGATGGTAAGCCAAATAGGAAAAGATTAAAATCCATCTTTTGCATCCACCAGTTCAGAGATCAGCCAAATTGCTCGGCCTAATGCGGCCGCTGAGCCGTAACCCACACCCTCCCCAATATTGCCTGTGGTCCTCAGCACAGTCCTAAAATTAAAACAGCTCTGGGTTGGCTTGGACTTTGTGCCTTTCTAGGGTTTGCTCGGTTTGATTTTGCCAACCCCAGTCTAGTCTGGTCCGCTCCCCCTTGCATGTGGACTGGAGAGAGGGACTCACCACAAGTTGAGCATTTTCAGGCAGCTACAGAGAGTGTAGAGAAAAAACACAGAAAGGAAGAAAGAGCAATTAGTTCACAGAGGTGGGATGAAAGCATGTCACTGCAGCCATGCAAACATGCAGTGCAGACTGGCAGACACACACCATGCCTGCCCGCCGCCCGCCCCCAGCCCTCATACCACCTCTGCCCTTGCCATGGCGCCGCTGAGAACTGCCACCTTCTCCAGGGTCTGGAGGCCTCTGACAAACACCCCCTATCTTCCACGGAGGCCCCGTGAGGTTTTTATCTGGGGGTGGGATCAGAAAGGGGCTCAGGGCCACCAGGAGAGGAATCTCTGCTCTCGTTCCCTGCAGCTCCAGCGGCAGAAGGGCCACAATCATGGCACTACACCCAGGATCTGCCTTTCAGTGAAACCCACAGCCGGGATCAGGAGGTTTATGATCTCCAGCGTACCCTGAAGCAGAAGCATTTGCACAGCTCCTCTGCCTGCCCGGAGTGCCAGGGAAAGACCTTTCTGCATCTCGTCTGGAAACACAGAGCCCCACCTCCAGCTCCTTCTAGCTCCTTCTGGCCCACTTTACTGCCCAGCAGACTCCAACAGTCCTTTGCCCTCCGCGTGTATCTGAGGGGCTTTTGATGGCAGATGCAAGGGAAGATGCAGCCAGCCTTCCCCGTGGCGGGAGGAACGGAGCAGACTAAACTTGGGAATTACAAGATATCCCACTGTCAGTGCAAAAGCAGCTTGCGCTCCGCTTCCCAGCACCTCCAGAACCCACGTGGGGCCACACCAACAAGGGCTGGAGGGTGACAGAACAGTTCCATGTGTCAGGAGACACGGCTTGGGCATGATGGCCCTTGCCCGCTCCCTTTCACCTGTCCTGACACCTCTCCTGTGCACGGGTCTGGGCTCTGGACCCCGGCCTCCCTGAACAAGGCGCTGCACAAAGGGGTGGAAGGTGCTTCCATCTTAAAAGCTGCCTCTTCCTTGCGTTGGGCCATTGTACTGAGGACTGTTAAGGGTGGCAATCTGCCCCATCCCTCCTAGGGGCAACTTGAAGCCACATGCCCAGGCAGGGACCTACTTCAATCTGACCACGACACAGCCTGTGACACCAAACTGGTGGCCTCTGCAGGCCACATTACCCATATCTAAGAGGAGCGTTGCCCAATCCACCGGTTGCACCTCAAGATCTCCCCCACCTTGCCGTACTTGATGAAGAGCCTGCACCAAACCCAAGGCTTGCTCCTTTGGTGGGGAGCAGAAGGTGCTACTCGGGTACGTGGCTGCCAGGATGACGCCCAGGCGAGCCACCAGTGAGCCAGACCACGCACAGGTGCTTCCCAAGGGACAGAGGAACAGACAGCAAAAGACCTTCAGGACAACCAGCAGTGGCTTCAGACTGACCTTCTCCATCAACACCCCCTTTCTCATGCCTACCAGTTTTCATCTTCACCCACCCACAAGCCATTCCTAACAGAGGTCCCGAGACAAACCATGTGGGACAAGTGACACCAGTGTCATCCAGTCAAATTATAACCAGGCAGTTGGGCAACGTCACAGCATCGACCAGTTCCGAGGCAGCCCCGGGGCCATCTACCCCTCATGTGGGAGTGTCAGGGCTACACCGTGACCTGCTCAGGTTGTTCAGAGGCAGCGAGAAGGTCCCGTATTGAGGATCATGCAAAAGGTGACATGATGGTGGTGCCAGATGCAGCACGTGTGCAAAGGAGGCCAAAATAGTCAAAGCAGCAACTTTGTACGTCAGTTCTCCCTTGTGACCACCAACTGCAGAGGAGAGGTCAGCTCAGAGGGAGCACGCTCTTCCCCACAAGCAGGAGGGCTGCTTCTGGTGTCTCTCACTCAGCTTCTGTTGGGCTGGACCAAGAGAATTCACTGAGAGAACTACCTGCAAGGGGCCCTGCATGGACCGTTCTGGACACTTCTTGCAGCCAGAGATAAAGTGTTAAGTTTCAGAGCAACCATCTCCTCAACTGAGCTGTGCTCAAGCTACTCCTACACTCTCAGCACGAGAGTACAGCGCGTTCTCCTGGAACAGGAGACACTCACTGGGATTCCTGAAATCAATTTGCCTTACTCTGGTAGTTCTGCTACTGTCTGTCTTGCAACACATGCTCTGAGTAAGAGTTACGTTCTCCAGCCACCACAAAGTGTATCAAAAAGAAGCAGCAGCAGCAGCAGCAGCAGCACCGAAGGCACCATGCACAAAAGCAGCAATATGCAAGGAAAAGGGCATGGGACACGAGCACGGAGTACTTCACCACGGGTAAACATCCCCACTCGTTTCCCAGGAGGAGGATTAATGCCCACACCAGTGGAAAGCCTGTTTATAAAGAAAACGTACTTCGCTTCCTCCACCACCTCCACCTCCGCCTGCGCTGTTATGGGCGCGTTGGAGTGTGCCCCCGTCGGGTCGTCCACGTTCAGCTCCCCGTTGGTCGAGCTGACCACCTGCAACACAAACCAACGCCCTGTTAATGAGTGCCCCGTTAATGAGTGCCCCCTTGCACACGATGTGGTTCCACCCGCCTGGACAAGGGATGCTGTGGGAATGGGAAATCTGTTTGCTCCTGTCTCTTTGCACCACCTCAGCAGGCTGTCAGATTCCCTGGATGCCTTTGAATCATGTGCCTTGCTTGGAGGAACCAGTTGGCTCATCCCAAGAAGAACAGCAGGCANCATTCTATGATTCTATGATTAATTGACAGCCCTATAAACACAGGCAAACTGAATTAGGTTGATTGTTTTTTCCTGACACTTCTACAGGCGAGTGACTCAGAGCCTGCCAGTGCTGTGGGGAGAAGTCACTCCAGAACCCCCGGAATCTCACACCTCATGCAGCCAGTTTCTGGAATGACACCCAAAAGCTCGCATCTCCTTATGCTTTAAAGCTGACATTATGGCTCACTTGAGCATCTCCATTATAAGGATGACCATCCAGATCCCTAGCTGCTCGGCATTTGCCAGGAGAGCACGTGCTCTCCTGGATAATTCATCACTGCTCTACTGCCTCAACAACCACCAAAGCAGCCGAGGTCCGGCCGGCTCCTCCACGCTCCATCTGGAAGACAGGACAAAGCTCCTGCGTGTTGCTGTGAGAGCCTGGAGCTGCTCCTGGCTCCAGAGCCTTACTACAAGGTAAAAGGAGATATCTCCCATGGCAGGGGGTGGTGGTGTTAAGGTGCTACCCACTGCTCCTGCTGGCCCTGGATGAGCTAATCACCAGAGGTGAAGGGAAGGAAGCTGTTGAAGCAGATGTCCCCTCACTTTTAAATGCATCTATCCCCATTTGGTGTTTCTGCAGATTGAGTCCCATGGCTGGTCTCTGCCAAGACAGGCCAGGACTCTCCTCATGCAGTTTTCAGGGTTCTCCTCAAGTGACAGCCCCTTGGGTCCTCTTCACACCCACCTTCCCAGACTCATCATCCCGTTGGCCCATCATCCAGGTGCTCCAGACCCTCACACTTCCCACACAACTCTGCAAAACACTAGCACTTAATCGTGCTATTCCCAGTGATCTTCTCACACTTCCTCCAGCTGCTTGTTAAACTTCATTTTACAAAAGGCTTTGATTTTTCTCCTCTTTTTTTAATTTATTTTTTACTTGCCACCACTTCATTTTCATGCAGCAAATTCAACCGTTGCCTCAAAGGGAACAGCCACTTGGAAGCTCCCAAGGATTCAGCATGAGCTGGGGCATCTCCTGAGAAGACAATTTAAGCAGCTGCAGCCCAGAAGCCAGGCACAACACGAGATTTCCTCTTTTCTGCTGCAGGTAAGAAGAATTTTAATGCTTATGGTGGCACGCACAGGCTTGTGAACTGCTCAGGTAGGCAGCACTCCCAGGCAAATCCAAACTGGGACTGCCTCATTGCTGGAGACACTCTGGCAGAGCAGAGTTTGTGGGGAGCTCACGCTGTGCAAGGAAACTATTCTCTTCACATAAAAAAAAAATAAATAAAAGCACCTACTCTGTATTTTTTCTGAGAGCTGAATTCATAGAAGAGTTTGGATTGGACAGGACCCAGCCCCCTGCCACGGGCAGGGACATCTTTCCCTAGAGCAGGGTGCTCAAAGCCCCTTCAGCCTGGCCTTGAACACGTCTCCACTTTAGTGTCTGCTCACATCTGCAATCAGAGCTAAACACACACTAGTCCCTCCTGATCTTTCAGTTTCTCTGCTACTCAGTAAAATATCTTTCCATGAACAAACAAAGGAATGTGGCTAATGAAGCCACAAAATCATTGTATCCAACCAAGTGTCAGGAGTAAGTAAAAATGTCAACCTACTCTGCATTTCACCCAGGGGCACCCTGCGCGTCCTGGCTCTGGCCCACTCCAGGCACTAAGCCCTGTTTCACCAGAGCCAGTTTCCAAAGTCTGACATTATGGCCAGCTCTTGCAGGCAAACCTCTACCCAAAAGTTCACCTCACCAGCAAATTGGACACTTCTGGTTTGCTTGAGTGACTTTTCCATCTTCTCCCTAGCACGTGCTGCCACATCACTATGGCAGGAACTCCCTTACTCAGCCCAAGTGACCACCAGAGGCATCTGTACCGCCCACTCACACCCTTCCCCCGTGGGTTTCTCCAGTCTGACACCCCCAGATTTCCAGGAATTTGACCAGAATCCCACTTCTCAAACTGCCCAGTGAAATTGCTCTCCCGACTGTTATGTTACTGCAATCTGAGAAGAATTCCAGGGATTTAACACGGATTCTGGCATCAAGGAAGAGGTACCTGTACGGATCCTCCGTGCCGATCTGCAGCCAGATGAGATGTCAGGTACGAGGTATTCGTCTGCCTGCTTGGCTGGATCTCCCAGTCCCCTCGGCGATCCGATGTCGCCTGCTCAGGAGTTTGGAAGCACGAGAGAAACAGAAGAGAGGGCAAAAGGTGAACGAGGGGAAGACATAAAAGGCCGTTTGTTAGTGAGTTAGTTTCTTTGCAAAAAGCAAGACGTTTTAAACTTTCAGCTGGGCTAAAACGTCTCTTCACCAAGTGCACCTCACGCTTTACGTCAGCGGTGTCTGCAGCAATCCACTGCAGGAGTGGATTTCTTCTCCTCCAGCTGCTAAAAGGAGAGAAAGCTCACATCTGTTCAGGAAGTTATTTCTTTCCACGGCTTCACTTCCATGGGTTTCGGCACAGGAGTCAACACACTGACAGCACGTTCAGCTACGCCTGTCGGCTCACACACACCAGAGCGCTTGGCACGGCAGCAAGATCAGAGACACAAGCTCAACCTCCTTAAAAATACTTATTTTTTAGCTCAAACGTTTGTTTGCAACGTCAAACAAAGCCACATTTTATTTCACCAAAAGCCAGTTCCACACACTGATTCACCTGTAGGGTGCAGAAGGAAATATCCACCACACCTGCTTGACGGGAGAGAGGCTTGGTGGCTTTTTGGTTTTCTGTGGAAAAGTAGATAAGAAACTTTTGCTAATAGTTTCTTCTTTACCCCCAACAGATGCAAACTTTGGGCAATTAAATTATCAGCATTTTATTTGTTTCATTAGAAGAATGAAACCCCTTTGTACTTGCATATGAAGCTCCTTACAGGTTGCCCAGCTCTGATGACAACACATTCAGCATTTGCCCCAGACTCAGGAGGACCTCAGCACCCTAAACCCAACCCACCAGCTGGAGAAACACATCCTAAGGCTGGGAAGTGCAGGACAACCAGGTAGATCTGTGCTGGCCTCAGGACAGAGTCAAGCCCGAAGCGACTGACATTTAAAAGGTGTCTCCCTGGACACTGTATAAAAAATTTAAGCAAATGTTTCAAAGCTGAAGCACAAATTTTAAAGAAGAGGGGCCAGAGCAGCAGAGTCCCCCTGTGCACGTGCAGCTGCTGAACAGACACGCCATGGACCTGGCCAGGAAACCAGAGGCTCAAGTTTATAAATGCCAGGTTCTCAGTGGTGAAGCTGAAGAAGCTAATCAAAGAGTGGTGCCCAGGTCCAGCCTTTCCCCAGCTCTGCTTTGTGTTACTCCCTGCAGCCACTGGTGAGCAACCTGCTCTAGGGAGAGGTGTCCCTGCCCAGGGCAGGGGGGTTGGAACTTGATGATCTTGAAGGTCCCTTCCAACTCTGACCATTCTATGATTCTATGATGAGCCTGAGCCCTGGTCTCAGCAAGAGAAAAGCCACTGGGCTTCAGTGTCACTGTAAAATGAACAAAAAAGGCAAAGAAAAGGACCTCAAGCAGCTCCACACGGGAGACTCAGAAACTTCTGAATAAACTTCAACACTAACTAGTAAGTTGTCACCCAACTAGAGCAGGAGCATGTGCAAAAAGCAGGAGAATAAAAAAAAGACTCCTGGCATTTCATAAAACATTCGCTATCGTTCCCTTTGCACGTGACCTCTGCCTGCCCCCCGGAGTGACCCACTGCGCTGCTCCTCCTGCCACGCAGGCACCAAACCCAGTTCACAGCCAGCATTTCCCTGGAGGTGGTCTTGTCCAGGTTTGTCCTAGTAAATCTTCTTATTACATGTTCTTCCCGTCAGCCTGAGATGCTGCTTACGCTTTCTGCACTCGCTGACATTCCAGGGAGAAGCACTTCCCTTGGAATATATTTTTAATGGCTGCAAGTCATGAGATTATCAACGACAGGAGAATTTAAATGTAGGCTTTAAAAGCCAGTAGAAGACACATCTAGAATGTGCTTCCTCCAAAGCACTATGCCATCAGGTGGCTTGGCGAGCCCAGGTGATGAAGCAGGACCAGGAGAAGCACCTTCTGCCCAGGAGCCTGCAAGCAGTTTCTAGGAAAGGTTCTAGTAGCCACAAGAACCAGATTTTTCTCTTTTAGCTCCACAGTCAGGGATGTGATACAACTGCTTTTGAAGGAGGCTTGAGCTGAGCCACCCAAAACACAACCCAAGTGATGACACTGAGGAGGTGATGCCTGAGAAATCGGAGAGCATCAAGTTCCCCTGAACACTCATCGCCTTCCCACCAGCTCCCACATCGCAAGAGAAGACAGAGGGGACAGGGCTCGCCCATCTTTGATAGATAGTGAAGTGACTTCACTTCTAGAGGAAAGGGCTGCAAAAAGGACATCACTCCCTCATCAGCATCCTGACTGGGATAAAAGAGAACCTCCAGTTATTATACCCAGGAAACAAAAATAAAGCAATTAAATCTGGAGATCAAGGCAGTTACTTGACCCAAACCCACGCCTCCAGTTCCCTGCTCTAGACCTTTATTTTTTTCTAGTTTTTCCTACAGAGAAATTACTTGCTCGACACTTAAAAGGAACACCCCTTGGAAGAGAGTTGCTGATGTTTTGGGGAGCAGAAACTGATTCTCCCTGCACCTGGGGAACATTAAATAATTCAGCATCCTAAGTAATGGTTAGGTTAAAAAAACATAAAAAGACAAAAGCTGCCATGCAAGACAGTGTCAGGACTACCTGAGAGGCTCAGAAGAACAAGGACTGAAGGCCACCTGCACATTTTGGGAAGAGGAGAGATTTCTTTGGGCTGTGTGCTATAATCTGTGAACTGATGTGCTTGAAAATGGACCAGGTGTCATTGTCCATTAAAGGAAAGAAGACGCCTCATACACACACAGCGTGAAGGGCTGCTGTTCAGAGTGGACAACTAGAGACTGCCATCCCCAAAATCGAGGGGTTAATGCATTAATCAGGCAATACATTAATTGCAGATTATTCCAGCAGTGCTCACAAACCAGCCCATGCTAGCCAGCGTGCACAAACACAGCACTGCAGGCGTGCTTCAAACCAGCCAGCTCCCCGCGAGCAACGCTCTAACGAGGGGTTTTCATCCTGATTGCAGCCCAGTGCCTTTGGATGTATTCTAGTCTACATTAGTGGCTCTTCCCTTCACAGCCCAGGTGTGTGGAAGAAGGAAAGCTGAGCCCTGGACAGGTTGTTACACCTCACACTCGATTCTGTGCCCAGGAACCCCAGGGGAAGAGCCGGCAAACAAGGAGCTGGAACGGCACACAGCGGTTAGAGGAGTCCCAGACCACTCACTGGCGAGTCTGAGCACCAACAGCTCTAGCCAGGAGCCAGCAGGTGGAGATCTACTGAACTTCTCATCAGTTCTGTTCACACAGAAAATCCAAACTCTCAACACCAACCAAATATTACAACTAGAAAAGAAAAAAATGGGGAAATTCAGAAACCAGCAGGTTCATCTGGACTGTGACGCCCAGCCTCCCCGAGGGCCCCTACCCTGGTGGTCCTTTATGCTCTGCAAACCCCTTGCTGGGCACCCCAAGAGAGAGAGAGATATTTTGAGCAACCTGCTCTAGTGGGAGGTGTCCCTGCCCATGGCAGGGGAGTTGGAACTGGATGATCTTTAAGGTCCCTTCTAATTCCAACCATTCTATGATTCTATGATATTGTGTTCATGGGACCTGCACATCCCTGTCGCAGCTGCACAGTCCATCATGGGAAGAGGATGGGGGCAGGCTGCTGTTACCACAACTGCTGGTCCACTCCACGGTCCATGTGCTACAAGTCAAAGCACCCCAAAGAACACCATTGACCAGGGTAGGTCAGGTGCTCCCACCCTTGGGACACAACCCCAAGGAATTCTGCTGACCAACAGTATTCCAGCATCGCCTTCCTTTGTCAAAATTCTGCTCAAATCCCCATCCCTAAAGGGGGCAGGAATTGTCCTTGCCACGACCAAGGCAAGAACCATCCCTGGCAACCTCTGATAGCCTTCTCCAGACCCAGAGGAATTCGGAGAGGAGCCAAATGCTGCCCAAGTGGCTGTGAGCGACCCACCTGATTGCGAAGGGCCTGCTGCGAGGGTCGGTCCCGGTGGACGTGGCTGTCTCTTGTTACCGCGGACGTCCCGGAATCGACATGAACAGATCCCACCGGAGTAGGCTGGAAAGCAAGGCAGAAGCAGGAAAACATCAACACACCACCAAAGGTACTGACAATAACCACAGAAAATTACAGCTGGGGCTATAAAATCCCCATGATTTGATGGACACGTGGCTTGATGCTGGACAGCAGCACCAAACACCTTCTATTAAAAAAAGTAATTAAAAAGAGGCAGTTAGGGATCTGTATCAGTGTCAGATCACACCTAATGTGTCTCCCAGAAGACTATTACGACTGAAAATACACAGACTTGTTTTCCTCGTCTTGCCACTTCCAAAAATCAGGCTTGCACAGAAACAGGACATGTTAAAATTAAAGCTTCGCCTGCTCTGTTCTCACCAAAGTCATAATCCCTGCTCACAACATCAACATCTCCATGGCAACCAACTGCAGTTGTCAGCAATAGCACGCCTGTCTTACAAGGGGCTTTTTATCAATTGCCTTTGTAATTAAGCAAAAATGAGGAGAGAAGTCATGATTCACAAAGGCAGTGATTTCTTATGAAGTTGAACTGTTTTGGGCACAGCAAACCCTGGCAATGCTAAATATAGTTGGGATGGTAAATCACCAGCAAAGGTACCACGTTTGGCACTGAAGGCATTTGATCTGGCACTGGTGACAGCTCATTTACAGGTGGCTTTGCCACTGCTGGTGAGCGGCTGTTGGCAAGAAGGCCACCAAGCAGAAGGACACAAAGCCCATCAGACAGGCTGCTCCACAGACCCAAATCTGACAGGCAGCCAGCAGATTTAGACTTTTCTATGAGATTTCCCCATAACACATCTTTTGGCCAAGGTCTTCTTGAGTATAAATGGCTTTTGACAATAGAAATGACACAACGAGGTAATGATCACGGTCCATCTGGTGTCATGGAACTGCTCAATGGAGCTTGGTTACTCCCACACTTCCTTGCTGTGTGCTATAAAGAGCTGGTTCAGCCATTGGAGTAGGGTAAGCCCCAACATCTCCTGAGCTCAAAACTGGTTTGCTGTTACCATTCATTGAGCATCCATCAGAGCCCTGCCTAAATCTCCTGTACTTCTCCATGAGAACTTGACCATTGGAGAGGCCTTCCACCACTCAGTACTGAGGTAGCAAGTATCTTCTCCTGCTTTAAGATGAATGTCTTTAGATATTGGTGTCAAATGCTGTGCTAAGCTAGAGGAAATGAAGCCTAGTCATATCCACTGCCCCAAGGGGGAAAACCAGGTTTCACTGCCCCACTGGGGCAACCTCAAGGCATCCTTGAGGTAAGAACTCTCTGAACCTGAACCCCTTACCCTTGAGGTAAGAAACCCCTGAATGCAATGTCAGGACACCCAACTACACTGAACCCATGTCAACCAGAGAGCAGAAGTGAATTGTTTGATCTGGAGCACACTGGCATTAATTGAGATGATGAGGAATGAAGAAGCAGGTGATGGGGGAGCAGCCCCTGGCAGGCAAAGAGCTGCATTTCCCAGGGACAACTCACAATGGGCCTGCCGACCCAGTCATAGGCGTAGTCAAAGGTGTAGCCTTTCTTCTCAAACAGCTCTGTGAAGATGGTTCGGAGATAATCGTAGTCTGGTCTCTCAAAGAAGTCCAGTCGCCGAACATAACGGAGGTACGTGGCCATCTCCTCTGTTGGAAAAGGGGAGAAAAGCAGCCACGTCAGTTCTGCTGGCACCAGAGCTCCATCACCTAGAAACCTCTCAGAACTGACACAAACACTGGAAATATGCTTTTCAGTTAACCCCAGCGAGGCTCAACATTGGTGCCAAAGCTGGGCAGAGGGCCAGGCTCCCACTGCCACGGGTTCTCCAAGCTCTGCTCGGTTCAGGTGAGCCAAGTGGACTGAGAGAAGCTGAGGATGCCCAACAAATCTTCCCCCTCAGTGACCTCCCCAGCGGTCTTTTACTGCTAGATGAATCTCACTCAGCTTCCCAGAGCCTTCCTGCCCTGCCCGAAGTCTAATAATAATAATAATCTGATTTTATTCTGAATCTTCTGAATGAGTTGTTATAAACCAAATGGTTCTAAATTGGAAGAGGGGAGATTTAGATGAGATCTTAGGAAGAAGTTCTTTGGTGTGAGGGTGGTGAGGCACTGGAACAGGTTGCCCAGGGAAGTTGTTGATGCCTCATCCCCTGGAAGTGTTTAAGGCCAGGCTGGATGGGGCTTGGAGCAACCTGCTCTAGGGAGAGGTGTCCCTGTCCAGGGCAGGGGGGTTGGAACTGGATGATCTTTAAGGTCCCTTCCAACTCTGACCATTCTATGATTCTATGAAAGCCTGTTGTTTTAGCACTGAGCATCATTCTGTGAGAGAAAGGTCTGGGCTGCCGGTGTTATCTCTGGCTTTTCCTGCAAAAGTAGTGGGTTTTAGTAACAGTCCACCTGGCAAATCAATTCAAACGCTTCCCAAGCAAAGCTGGAAGTCCCACCTCTGCTCCAGAAAGCTGCTGCTCCACCTCAAATCTGAGTTCCACAGGTAGATTTATTCCATACATTTGTGTAAAACCAAACGCTAAACTAAACCACGTTGTACAACAAAGGCCAACTCATTGAACCTGCCACCAGGACGTCCACGTGTCTGTCTGCTGACACAGACCCTGAAACAGCCATGGACTGTGGGCTCAGGTGGGGAGGGCAAACTGGAGATGCTGGTGGGCACCCCATGGACCCCCTGAGCTCCAGCACCAGCTCCGTCACCCAGTGCCCCTGCGTCAGTCACGGCCCTGAATATTCCAGACAAGGCTTCCAAGGGGAGGCTACAACATGAATTTACCTGCCACTCACAGAAAACTTGTTTGTTGTTAAGCTGATTAATCACTTGATTAATTGTATGAATGATATATCAGCAGAGCCAGCCTTTAGCTGACAGAAGTAAGAAGAGCATCCCTCAGCCATACTGAACTCTGTGGCTCGCAGCTTGCATGTAATGTTGAGGTAAAAAAACCAAAGAGAAGGAGAAAAAAGCAAATTCCCTCTTCCTGCCAGTATCTCTGACAGGTGGAGGACCAACAGGCTTCAGCCCAGCCAGGAAGAGAAACAAGCTCTCTCATATCCCTCCAGCCTAGACCTGCAGCTCTGGGGAAGGAGTACTGGGGAAAGAGTTGAGAACACCCAACCTGAAGATGTTCTGCTTGGAACTAGGTGCCTTTTGGATGCAAAAACTTGGGGAATTAGCGTGACTTGAGTGAACAACAATCCCCTTCCAGGCTTGTTGCTCCTTATGCTGGGAAAGAGCCATGTGACACAACAGCTCCTACAGGAATGGGACGAATTGTGGGGACTTGGGTGTTCTCCCTGGTGTCAGGATCTCCACTTCCTAGAAAAAAAAGAATACCAAACCCACTCTGTGAAGGCCACCAAGTACCTGGGGAGGGCTTTGCCTTCATACTCTGCTCTCCTAGCTCCAAGGTGGACTTTTGTTTAACTGGAGAACAGGTGCTGGGCTTAGCTAGAAACTCATCTTGAACAACACCCTCCTCAAAACTGTTGTCAGAAGGTGGAATCCAATGACAGACGCACCATCTTCTAAGCCCGACACCTAAAATCCTAACAGCTGTAAAACCTTCCATTTGGAAAAGAATTAACTCAGTAGATCCAACACGGTCACTTGGGAGACGGAAAATAAGGAAATAACAAGGCTCTCTTTTGGAAGGAAGGCAAGAAGCAGAGCAGGAACACGAGGCACTTGAGCATTGTGCAGCCCCCTTGATGAGGAGAGTTATTTTAACCCACAGCCACAAGCTCTCAGGCACCACTCATCTATAGCAGCAGCTCCAGTTGTCTCCCAACTTGAGGAACAACATAATGAATAAACATCATCCAAACCCTTTCTGCTGGAGGAGCTCAGAACCACTGTATTTAACAAGGTATGTCCAGCTGCATCCAAATGGTCCCATCAGGGCTTTACCTGGGAAGTTCTCACAGAGAACTTCAACTGGAGTGTTCCTCTTTGTGTCCCCGATCTTCTGATACCTCTCTTTCAAGGTGTCAGCCTGTGGGGCACAAAGACAAAAGAGTTGTGGAGAAAGAGTTCAACCATGTGATCAATGACATGCTGTATGGGAAGGAAAACAAAGTATTTGATACAGATTTTGGGTGGTATTAGAAAATGTTGCTTGAACCTGAACTACATCCTAGACCACACCCGTGGGAACGCTGTCTTACCCTGCTGTAATTCTCGCTACATGTTTTATGTGCTATTGGCAAAGAATATCCAAGGACATCATCAAAACATCTTCAGTACTGGTAAGGAAGAGCACTGGTTAGTGTCCAAGGTTAATTTCTTACCAGTCCTGAGCACCGAGTAGGGGAGCTTTTATGGGAAAGGAAATAAAGCTGCACAAACTATGACTTGAAGGACTTGGGAGTGCTCATGGATGAGAAACTCAACATGAGCTGGCAGTGCGCGCTGGCAGCCCAGAAAGCCAACCATATCCTGGGTTGCATCAAAAGAAGTGTGAGCAGCAGGGCCNCAGGCTGGATGGGGCTTGGAGCAACCTGCTCTAGGGAGAGGTGTCCCTGCCCATGGCAGGGGGGTTGGAACTGGATGATCTTTAAGGTCCCTTCCAACTCTGACCATCCTGTGATTCTATGATTCTATGACTGCACACCAGTCCTTGGCTTAGAGCCACTGGCAACCCCAACACCTTCAGAAACAGCTGTAAAAGCAGATACACTGCAACGGCAATTTGGGCACGAGGGATTTTTCCTGTGTATCACAGAATGCCACCGCACAGACACCAAGTTTACATCAGTCACACTCCTCCCAAATCCCACACCACCTCTCCGTTCGCCCCCAAAGTGTCTGTCGCTCAGGCAGCACTGATTAAACAGCTGGTCATCAAAAGGAATGAAACAATTTTCAGTTAGGTTTTCCACCTAAATGCCTCTTGAAGCAGAGAACTTTGCTTTAGTTGGCACCCTAAGAGTGGGTTTTCTTGCCCCCTTTTCAAAATATGCCAATTAGACCTGCCGGCAGCATAATTAGCACAGTAAGATCATAGTAAGATGTTCTCTCAGGACAATAGAGACCAAAAGTGTAAGCTGAGGAGATGCAGCGGCGTGAAGATGACACGTTCTGGATGAAGCTGAAGAGTCTGTGTTTGTTCTGGAGCTGAAAAAATCCAGGACTTCAAGAAGCAGCCAACTAATATTTATCAAGTCCCAGCAGTGAATTGAGGAAATTCTGTAGTCTTGTTTAAATCTGGAATTGTTTTTGAACAATTTACAGGATTAATTTAAAGCACATGAGTACCACTCAGCCAGAAACAAAATATGTAGTGGAATAACACACACTTAGAGAGGTGTGAACTTAAAGCTGGAGAGATTCTGATTTCTTTCAGAATCGTTTTCATGCTTGAAAAACCCTTTCTTTGCTTTTAGGAGTTGTTTTTGCCAACATTTCTGGCACACGTCCGATAAGGCTGAGACTAACTCTGGATAAATGGTGACAAAGCAGCTTTTGGGAGGTCTCTCACTCCAGCCCCTGCCCCTGCCCGCAGCAGCACCGCAACAGCACTCACAGGAGCTGTTGCCTTCATTGATGCCCCATCCCTGGAAGTGTTTAAGGCCAGGCTGGATGGGGCTTGGAGCAACCTGCTCTAGGGAGAGGTGTCCCTGCCCATGGCAGGGGGGTTGGAACTTGATGATCTTTAAGGTCCCTTCCAACTCTGACCATTCCATGACTCTATGATTCTATGATTCATAAACCTTCTCCTAACCCGACCAAATCAGATCCCTTCACTCGCTGCGGTTCCAAAGGTGAACACAGCAGCTTCATCATCAGGAAATCGATGGAGGAGAGGAGATGCAGCTTCCAACAGCTTCGGACCATTCCGATAACTCATGCAGTTAACCCAGCTGAGGGCTGTTGCTGCAGCTGCTGGAGCCCGAGTGCTCACAGCCCTCCACATTGTACGAGACATTTCATAAACTTCTGAGCACTGAGTGTCCAGAGTCTCTGGAGGGAAGCCAAGCTCAGTGCTTACTGCCAGAAAAAACCGTTTTGGTTTTGTGTTTTCCTTTCAAGCTGAAGTCCATCTGCACATCTAAAACCATCAAACTGCTCCCTGTAAAAACATGTTTCTCAGAGGCAGCTGGGGGACTGGGGCGCTCTAACTGGGATTTCATAAACAGCCTCTGTGTCCCAGTCACCCTCCAGCTCTCTCAATTGCTGTCCTTGTCCCAGCCCCTCAGCTTCCTCTGCTGCACCATCTCTCCAGACTGGTACCAGTTCAGCTACACTGATGGGAACTCGAAGTGACATCTAACATGTTTTTATCTTAAACCATTTGCTGTAGGTGAAGCTATCGCCTCATCATTAGACTTCAAGGACACAAAGCAGATAATGGTGTTTCTGGCTGGATTTTGCAAATGTTTCCCCACCCCACCAGCTCCTTGTTTGGACAGAGACCAAAGTTTCAAAGGGCAAAAACCCTAAAGCTCAAACCTACCTTCAATCCTTGCCAGGGCAGGCTGCCTCGGAGGAAATACATAAACATATGGCCCAGGGCTTCCAAGTCGTCTCGACGACTTTGCTCTAAAACAGAGGAGATGACAAATTATTGCTGCAGCTGCAGGAATGGATACAAGATCTGATCAGCAGCCACACTCATTCCTGAGACAAAGGCATCACAGGGAAGTTCACTCGCTGTTGGTAACTCAGACTTTGTGCAAAAGTTGGTTACAAAAACTTGTAATAGATGCGACGACAAGAGCAACCAGAAGGTAACAGAGGAACTGTCAGACACTGCCCAGCCTGAGGCAGAATGGACAAGAGGTGGAGGTGTTGATTTCAGAGGGATAAAGCCGTTCCCCAGCATTACTCTGGACTGCCAGCGCTGATGGGGCGGCTGCCACGTGCTGCTGGATGCCATTATTTCCTCTGGATTATACAGGAACAGGCAGGGGGATGCTTGTGACCAGCTGTGGGGAACTACCACGTTGCAGGGCGTCAGCCTCTTCCCAATTGCTCCTGCAGCTCCTCACACCAGAGCAGATCAAAAATAGCTCTTTCCAGAACTGCTTTTCCTTGTGAAACACTCGCTGCTGTTGCCATGCAGATGTTACGATCCTAAGTGAGGGGAGGGGAGAAGTGGGGCCTGAAGCCAAAGGAAAAAGCATCCTTAAAATAATCAACCAAATTGCATCAAAAAATCCCAAGGGAGGATACAAGACAGAACAACAAATCCGGAGCGCACAGCGTGGGACCACGCCATGCCACCATGCAGACGTGGGTTCCCTGGGCTCACAGACCCATCTGATGCCACATCCCTCCCCCTCCTCCTCCAAACCCTCCTCTCTGCAGGCAGGTGACACGCTCCAAAGCCACGATCCCGAGCAGATGGAGTCACGGAGGAGCCCCCCAGACCTCAGGAAACCATGTGAGCTGCATCTGGTGCTGCAGCAGGGCTTTGCACAGCAGGACTTCGTCACGAGCAGCAGCAAAGCCAACCCTCCAAAGATGCTGGGGGTGAGAACATACAGCAGAAGGGACCTGAGGTGACAGTCCCTGCAGGTTACCCTGATATAGCTGTAAAAAGCGTGGGGGAAAAAGAAAGATGATGTCCTGGGTAATTTAGTGCAACCATGTAGATGAACTTCTCAGGAAGATTGTTGAGTGCATTTATCTTTCAGAAAAACTGCAGCCTCCTTTAGTTTGCTTGGTCCTGAAACGTGAAGGGCCTGACTCCAGCTGGGTTGGCCTCGCCAGCAAAGCATCAGCCCAAAAAACACCACTGGGCAGAGACAGCCCCCTGCAGAGCTGGCAGCCAACCTTCTCCTCAAATACAACCCCTAGAAATGGCTCTTCCTCTGCTCGAGCCATGGCCTGAGCTGCAAAACCTGCAGGGAAAAGGGTCCTCCTGCATTTCAAACACAAGCAGATCTTTCCAAATCCAGCACCGCCAGTTCCCTGCTCCCACTGGAGCTTCCCATTCCTCCATCCCCTCCTGACTCTTCACCAGCTTTTCCAAAATTAGAAGTTGGGCTAATCCTCCCTCCTGATCCCCAAAGCAAGCAACCTCTCCAGCGATACCTTGATCCCACAGCTGGGATGCTACTCAAAGACTACTCCATTATCCTACTGCTTTTATGATTTTAAGTGAATATAAACATTTCATAAGTTCTTTTGCCTTTCAGCCACAGAAATGTAATCTTCTGCTATGAAAGCAGGTGGTGAGGAGAGGAGATGAAAGCCAGGTTTCAAGGCAGTTAAATCATTCATTTTCTCCAACCAATTATTAGGTTAGGGAACATCCAACTCTGAACACCTGAAAGGGGAAGGTACCGGTACAGAGCTGTGCTATAAAAATCTACTTGGTCACCATTTAGTGCAGCAATTACCACCTGCCTCCTTGCCTTTTATCAGCACAGGGTTGCTACCAGTTATAGAGCTCCTAAAACACTGTAATTACAACATTTCCAACGTTTCAGCTGTCTCAATCCTTAAAACAGGGGGGAAAAAAGCCTCACAACTGCAAACAGCATCACGGCACCGAACGGCTTACAAATAGCTCAAAAGGCATGGAAGAGCCACCATCGGAGCTCTACAGGACATGGCACAGTCAGCTCCCACCAACCACACAGACCTTTGCCAAGATGAGTGTTGATGGACATGTATCTCGCCGTTCCAGTTAAGCTCTTGTGTTCCCTGTAAGGTATGTGTTTTTTGGTTTCGGGGTCAATGTATTCCTTCGCCAATCCAAAGTCTATGATGTGAATGACGTGCTCTTTCTTATTGCCTTGCCGGCCAATAAGGAAGTTTTCTGGCTTGACATCTCGGTAGATGAGGTTCTTCGAGTGCACGTACTCCATCCGAGATATCTGCAAAACCAGGAGGCACAAGTTAGTTGCAAGCAGACCAGCTACAGCACGCTCCCAGCTAACAAGGTGGCAAGGTTTTGTCGGCCCATCCCTAAGTGTCTTCTCGGTGCTACCTCAAGAGTTGAGCTACTCTAGGAGGAACGCAACCACAGATGGAGCCAACCAAGGCAGAAGTTACAAACAGAGCTGGGTTGTGTCCTCTGATGCAGAGCTGGAAGACAGACCTGCCATAGAATCATAGAATGGTCAGAGTTGGAAGGGACCTTAAAGATCATCAAGTTCCAACCCCCCTGCCATGGGCAGGGACACCTCTCCCTAGAGCAGGTTGCTCCAAGCCCCATCCAGCCCGGCCTTAAACACTTCCAGGGATGGGGCATCAACAACTTCCCTGGGCAACCTGTTCCAGTGCCTCACCACCCTCACACCAAAGAACTTCTTCCTAAGATCTAATCTAAATCTTCCCTCTTCCAATTTAAAACCATTCCCCCTCGTCCTGTCACTAGACTTCCTGACCAAGAGTCCCTCCCCAGCTCTCCTGTAGGCTCCCATCCCCTCCTTTCTCCAGCTCCCGCATTGTGCTCCCTGATTTTATTGCTAAAGAAATTGCAAAGGCTGTTACTGAAATGTGAGGCCCCATCTGAAGTCTTGTCTCCAGTTCTGGGCTTCCCAGTTCAAGAAGGACAGGGAACTGCTAGGGAGGGTACAGCAGAGGTCCACAAGGATGATGAGGGGCCTGGAGCATCTCTCCTATGAGGAAAGGCAGAGGGACTTGGGTCTTTGTAGTCTGGAGAAGAGAAGGCTGAGGGGGGATCTGATCAACACCTAGAAATACTGCAAGGGTGGGTGTCAAGAGGATGGGGCCAGGCTTTTTTCAGTGGTGCCCAGTGACAGGACAAGAGGAATCAGGCACAAACCTGTACATGAAAAGTTCCATCTAAATGTGGGAAAGAACTTCACTTGGAGGGTGTCAGAGCCCTGGCAGAGGCTGCCCAGAGAGGTGGGGGAGTCTCTGTCTCTGGAGATGTTCAAACCTCGCTTGGACACGTTCCTCTGCAACCTGCTCTGGGTTGACCTGCTTTGGCAGGGGGGTTGGAGTAGATGATCTCCAGAGATCCCTTCCAACCCCGTATCACTCTGTGATTCTGTGACCCAGCTCTTGGAAGGATTCTCCAGGGAATTGCAGCAGCCTTTTTGCATTGATTTTAAACACACTAAACTGGTTACCAAGAGCTTTTCCTTTGCCCACAACCTTCCCTTGTTGCTCTGTGTCTTACCACCTTCCTCCCTCGACCCATATGTTGTCTTAGACACGCCAGATTCCTCATGGAGGGGGATTTTTGGGCAGGCAGAAGCCTTATGATCCTCAATGCTGACTAAAAGGAATAATTTATCTCATCGGTTGTCAACTGGGAGTAGCTGGAATGTTTTTCAGCTTTTGACTAACATTGTTCTGGCAGCATGACTGAGAAGGGAAGGCAGAAGAGCAGGAACCCCACTTCCAGGGCAAGGGGGGGGCATCTGCCCTCCAACAACACACCTTAGTCAGATGCTTGTCCTTCTGTTGCTTTTGAATCTTAATATATTGTAGGTGAAGTGTGAATAGGTTGGTGAGCAGTCGTCCTTTGTGTTCCTAACTTATTAAGTGACTCCAATTGGAAATCATTCCCAATTTAATTTCATTTATTACCTTTGAATTTTTGAAGGTTTTAATCAAAAAAATGTGAGTTCCCACTTATGGCTGCATTGGTCCATGAGTGTGGATCAGCTTTTTAAAGGAAGATGCTTCTTTGGAAAGGACAATCTACCCACCTGCTTTCCAGCCTGCGACACTACAAAACCATCACAAAGCTCTCACAAACTCCTAATTTTGCACTAACGAGCGTCAGTCCGCAGAGGTCACTGCCACACCGTTGTGGTGGACCTCACAGCCTGATGCTGTGAGAACTGGGGAACATCTAAGGTGAAAGCCACCAGCCACTCACCCCCAGGGACCTCCCTGTGGTTCCCAAGGGGTTCTGCACTGGGTTCTTACTGGGAAAGTGGCTCCTCACCTCTGGCATGGGGCAGGCTGGAGCGTAGGCTGCTGTAGATCATCAAAACCAGCTTGGTGACCAAACCCCACGTCAGCCCTTCCAACAACCCCCCTCACCTCAACCACGAGGGCTGATAGACCCCGACTACTCTCCAGATACACCCTCACTTGCAAACCCAGATCTCTCTTTTCTTTACAGATCTTGGATCCACACCTTGCTGAAAGCTCCACGCACATGGGGTCACTCCATCCTGCTCCCAGAGGTCTACCAGAGACCTTATTCATACGGCAAATCTGCTGCATTTCCACCACTTGGAAAGAAGTAACCGGCAGGAGGGGGCAGCACTCCTTACAAAATACAAAATGTTGTACCAGGAGGGCAGGAGACAGGAAAAAAAAGCAACTGGTTCAGTCTTAAAAAGCAGGACTTGCTCAAAGGCTCTTCAAAGAAGGTAAGAGCACGTGCTGCTGGTCCCCTCCTCTCTAAGTAGTGAAGCAGAGAATGGCTGGAGAGCAGCCCTGAGGAGAAGGACTTGGGAGTGCTCATGGATGACAAGCTCAACATGAGCCGGCAGTGCGCGCTGGCAGCCCAGAAACCAACCCCAGCCTGGGCTGCAGCAAAAGAAGCGTGAGCAGCAGGGCCAGGGAGGGGATTCTCCCGCTCCTTTTGGGGGACATCAACTCTTCCGTTTGCAACTGCTCTTGGTGTTCCCCTCCATCACCCTAAGCATCTGTTTTTCAAACTGGTACCAGTGTCTAGATGAGCTGCCAGGCCAGCTGAGGTCACAACATCAGCAGATGATGCCAGTGAAGACCATCCAAGCACGGAGCTAATCTGCAGCCCTAGGGCTTGGCCAAAGGCAGATGGGACCTGCTGTGACAATCTCCAGTTCCCCAGCAGTCTCACGGGAATAAATTCCCATCTTTATATTTTACATCTTTACAACCAAAAGGTCACACAAGCTACAGGCAAGCTTCGCCATCTGTTGCCACTTGATTTAATTAAAAACAATACTATGAACTGGTTTTCCACCAGTGCAGGAACAATCAAAGCCAACAAAACTGGACTGCTCAGCCGCAGGAGGACAACACCATGAACCCAACACCAGGCAGGCGCCGTTCGAACTTCTGCCTCTGGGACCTCAGTTTGCCATGTGAGATTCTGCTGGGGCAAACTGGTTGATTTAGAAAGGATTGTGTTCCCTACTCCCTTACAACCTTCTCTTTATCTCAACAGGAATAAACAGTCCCACCTCTGCTGAGCAGACCATGGGCTGAAAGCCAAACTGAAAGGACAACTGACCGGCCCTACCCTCTGGTGGAAGCTCACTCACCACATTCAGTATGTTCAGTTTTCACATCATCCCCTTTCAACACAAACACAAATCCCAGCTACCCCTTTCAGCGTAGTTTCCTTCTGTTTTCAGGCAAATCAGGAGCTCTGGGACGCTGCTCATATATCTACTAGTTTCCAGTTGTTACACGTTTAAAGCTGTTGGCCAGTTTTCACCAAATTTGACCAAGACAGAGACCCTGAGTGTTGGTACTTTGGGTAAGGAGAGCTCAGCTCCCGTCACTCCGAGAGGTTTCAGCCTATGAAGAGCACCAAACCAGTCCAACTGGTAGGAGCCTGGGAGGGTGTTGTGCTCCCTGTGTCCCGGGGAGAGGGGAAGAAATGAAATGTTCTAGGGATGTCCAAGCAGGAGAAGGAGGGAGCTGGGGTAGATACTGGGGCAGGGGTGTGTAGGGGACACGGGAGGGAAGTCCACAGGAATCCAGCTTCACTGGTTCTGCCACACAAGGAACAAGTTTGCTCATAAGCATAATTTGGCCTTCCCTGAGTAAGCAACAGTTCTCTCAAACCTGAGAAGTTTTCTTTAAGAAAGATGGAGAAAGACTTTAGCTGGGCCTGTAGGGACATGGGGCAACATTCTTAAACTAAAAGAGGGTACATTTAGATTGCACTTAAGGAAAAATTCTCCACGCTGAGGGTGGTGAGACACTGGAACAGGTTGCCCAGAGAAGATAAGGATCGTTGGAAGCGTTCAAGGCCAGGCTGGATGGGCCTTGGAGCAACCTGGTCTAACGAAAGATGTCCCTGCCTGTGGGAGGAGGCTGGTCTAGATCTCTGAATGTCCCTTCCAACCCAAACCACCCTGTGATTCTATGACAGAAGAATATTCTCTCCAACCAACAGACATTCCCAGACCTTGCACCATTCCAACCCTTCCTTCAGCTATCCCGGTGCTGACAGAAACACGAGTTGGCACCGTGGGGCCCGCGGGCAGAGCCCTGCCCACCGTTACTCACCAGCTGGATGGCTATCATTAATACCGTCTTCAAAGTGAACGTCCTATCACAGAGGTCAAATAAATCTTCCAAGCTAGGACCAAGCAGCTCTAGTACCATGGCGTTGTACTTTCCACATGGTCCGAAGTAATACACCTGGGGAAGCCCTTCCGCTGGAAAAAATAGGAAAAGAATTGAAATCAGTCAACGGGACGTTAGTACTCCTCTTCCTGAGCTTAAACCTTTCGCTGGGCAGAGAAGAAAGATCAGCAAAGACCTAAAAAGAGCAAAAGAAAGAAAAAAGAGTAAGAAAGAAAAAAAGAAAACAAGAATAAAGAATACATGGAGAGGAGGGAAAAAGTCCTGAAAAGGAAACAGTGCGGCATTTGTCGGGACAGGGTCTAAGGAAGCAATAATCACTCCTAAAGCCATCCCACTAGAGCGTTTGTACAGACACACACTTTGCAAACTGAGAGTCACAAGTTTTCTTTTTGCCTTTGGTGGGACCAGAAGCAGGTCAGTGGAGGGACACTTGACCCTCACTCTTTCAGACAAGGTGAACTCTTGTTTTGCAAGACTTTTTTACAAAATTTCTCCCCTTACAGGTGCTTTTGAGGCCTTCTTTTTCATATTGCCCAACTATTTTCATATTTTCACCTCTCGAGTGTCCTTTCTGATTGATGGTGCCCAGCAAGCAATAAGCACGTGAAAAGAAGGCCAAATCAGTGCAGGCTTTGCTCAGCTACACTCCCAAATACACAAACAGATTTCAAAGCAATCACAGCCCTGCATGAAAGCATCGAGCTTTGGTGGTGTAAATGCTTGGACTTCACCTAACGAGACACAGAGTTCCCTCTGTCACACTCAACAACCAGGCAGAGCAACAACCCCAGCTGCGGGCTGGCACCCGGCTGAGCTGTTGGGAAGATGACAGCCCTGGCAGAAAATGATCTTTAAGGTCCCTTCCAACTCTGACCATTCTACGATTCTATGATTAGAGGCTTCCCTGCATCTGTAGCAGGACTCAGAGTTCTGGTGTGGCTGACACCCTCCAGCTTTTGTGTTTCTCCACTTCACTGCCTTGACTCGTGCTGGGCTGAGCTGCCCGAGCGCGCCGGGGAGCAGTACAGCACCGTCCACTTACACAAGCCCTTTAATTCTGGTGTCTGCCCATTAGTGAGGGGCTTTGCTATTTTTAACACAGATCTCTTATGTAAATATAGGTGCATGTGTGTGTTTACTTAAAACATGCTGTAAAAATGTATAATCCTTGTCCTTTGAGGTCCCGGGCTGTATAATTGATGCTCTTCTGTGTGACTGTGAAAATGCTGTGTACATAGCAGGGCTCCCCACGCCGAGCCTTTGCACTGAATAGCAGGGTGTCGTGGCTTTGTGTGTTGAAGCAAAGATGTTTTGACATAGAACAAAAATCTTTATTTCAAAACAAACCAAAAAAAATACCCCTTCCATTCTGTTTTGGAACTGGTGATGAGATGTAGACTGGAAATACATCACAATAAAAAGAGTTACACAGCTTGATAGTGATGCCAGGACTCTGAGCGCCCGTGCTAGATGCTGATTAGAACAATTTGCAGTTAGCCCTGTACTGGATTCCTGCCCCAACGGGCTGCTCTGACTGTTCTTTTGAACTAAAAGGTAGTTCCAGGAGTGCTGTGCAGCTTCAGACACCAAGGCTGGAGTTTTTCCCTCTTCTGATGCCTTCAGAGAGCTAATTCAGGCAAAAAGCCACTCTCGGCCAAGTATAAACATTGGCTGCTCTTGCTGCTGGTGGGAAGGGGATGCTCTGCCTCCCACTAGTTGGGCATCAAGAGGTTTGTGTGTGACTTCACAAAACAGTCTGCACATATATTTGCTTAATGACCATGATTGCTTCTTTTTGTGTGGTGATGGGTCAAAACATAAATCTTTGCTCTTTTCATAGAATCATAGAATGGTCAGAGTTGGAAGGGACCTTAAAGATCATCAAGTTCCAACCCCCCTGCCATGGGCAGGGACACATCTCCCTAGAGCAGATTGCTCCAAGCCCCATCCAACCTGGCCTTAAACACTTCCAGGGATGGGGCATCCACAACTTCCCTGGGCAACCAGTTCCAGTGCCTCACCACCCTCACAGCAAAGAACTTCTTCCTAATATCTCACCTAAATCTCCCCTCTTCCAATTTAAAACCATTCCCCCTTGTCCTGTCACTAGACTCCCTGACAATGGCCCACATTAACTTGCCACCACTGAAGTACACGCAGCGCGGAGATTCCTAAAGCTTAAATATGACAGAACTTAACACTCCCGTGTATTACTCAAAAAGAATAAAATGCAACTTGATATAAAACATTACCATCGGATGGTTTTAATCTCATTAACTCACATGCTTGGGAGAATTGTATTAGGTATCAGTCCTTGGGATGTATTAATGAGATATTACAGAGTATTGCAGGAATTCCCAGTTGAACTGGAGTTTTACGTTTACCCAGTCTGGTCTGGGGAGGTCACTGCTCCAAACAGGGCTTCACGGCTTGGGAAGCATCAACAACCACTAAGAAAACAGGATGGTTCCATGCAGGAGCAATTTGGAAAGTTGAACAACCATGGGATGTAAGCCAGGCAGCTCCAAAACATGTCCAAATATCCCCCAAACCAAGATGAATGATAGTTCAGTGCTACCAGCTTAGTGCAGAAGGCTGGAATAACTACTTGAAGTAACTCACGGTGAGCTGCTGAGTTTTCAGTAACATCTGATGAGGACGTACTCACGTTACCTCCAACACCAAGATTGTTGTCTCTACTTTTTAAAGAAAAACAGAGAATAATGGAACAGAGTAATGGAATATTCTATGGAAAGTTTAAAACCAAGACCGTTATAAATTCAGGACACACACACACAGTCGAGTGCTTCTACCACAATTTCTACATCGGGATAACAGCCTTGAAAAGTGCAAATCAGGAAGGAAACCACTTGGTTTGGAAGTGTGCTAATTAAGGAATAGGGGAGAGTAAAATTGGAGAAAGGCTCTTAAGAAAGGTGAAGAATCCCATCTTCAAGAGCAAAGGGAAAGGAGCAAATTTCCAGCCTTGCTCAGTAAAGAGAGGGCATTGCAATGAAAATTAAATTCCTACTGGACATAAGAATGAGGAAGACAAATTGCAGCAAGACTCAAACCATGGGGATTTCAACCAAAGCCTCGCCAGCCCAGGGCACCCCGTGACCTGCAGAGCCATCCTCACTGCTGCTGGGTGGGGTGGGAGCTCTGCAAGGTGAAGCTGTAGCCAAGAACATTAAAAAAAGAAGAAAAAAAAGGCAAAAAAAAAGCACCCTAAGTGCCAGCCTACAGAAGCCATTATTAGTTTCAGGTGTATTTTTAGGGTCTGGTTTTTCTCTGAGGGTTTTCAGCAGCGACACTGCCAGCTCTGCAGGCAAGAGCTTACCCCTTGGCTTTGCTAGAAGAGAAACCCTGTAGTGGATATCTCATTTTCAGACCCAGGCTGCCTTGCTCACCCATCCTAGACACAAAGAATCATCACCAACAAACCCTTCAGAGCCTCCCAGCCCAAGCCTGGTTACTGCAATAAAGTTATGAGGGACACAGGGTAAGGTACCCTCAACCACAACTCAACATGTAGCATCATTTTAGGAAGCTGGAGAGAAGCTGTAAGCTCAATGCAAGTATTAAGGCTTGATGCCTGCAGGATCCAGACGATCTCAGGGTGCTTCTCTGCAAACTTGAGCTCCGGGCACCTCTGGACTCTATCATCTCATGAAGAGGAAAAAGAGGCAGCCTAAGAAAATCTGCATTACATTTTATTAAATCTCAGCCCATCTGCATAGCTCAGGGTGCAGTCTGGCTCTGTTTCAGCAAGAAGCAACATCTCCTGGTCCTACCGAGCGAGTCCATTGCCACAGTGAACCACAAGAACTTCACAAATATCCTCAGCAGGTCTGCAAATACTTAAGAAGGACGTTGCCAACAAAAGAGATTGATTGAGGAAAAATTATCTTCTGTTCAGGCAGTTGAATTTGAGGTTTTTAATGGCAAAGCAATTGTGTCAGCAGAGGACTGGAAAGGTCAAGCAAAGCCACGGTGCTGTGAAGCATCTGTCCTAGATGAGCGGTTCTGGATTCAGAGAGTGCAGGATGAAGAGCCACGGGCAGAGCAGAGGTCTCCTGGTGAGGATCCGAAGCTACAACTCACCGCTTGGAATACAAACCATCATCAGTTTAACACGATTAATGTATGGAATGACATCTACCATCACTGAAGGGAGCCTAGAGGAGAGCTGGGGAGGGACTCTTGGTCAGGAAGTCTAGTGACAGGATGAGGGGGAATGGTTTTAAATTGGAAGAGGGGAGATTTAGATGAGATATTAGGAAGAAGTTCTTTGCTGTGAGGGTGGTGAGGCACTGGAACAGGTTGCCCAGGGAAGTTGTTGATGCCCCATCCCTGGAAGTGTTTAAGGCCAGGCTGGATGGGGCTTGGAGCAACCTGCTCTGGTGGGAGGCGTCCCTGCCCATGGCAGGGGGGTTGGAACTTGATGATCTTTAAAGTCCCTTCCAACTCTGACCATTCTATGATTCTATGATCTAAAGAAGGAATTTCTCCGTGGCATTAAACACAACCAACGTATTAAGGCAAGAAAATCCAAGCATGGCATTCCCAAGTTCTCCTTGGGAGAAAAAGCAGCCTGTTGCAGGAGAGGCTGCTGCAAGCAGAAATCATCTGAATTTGCTTAACAACTTCAGTCCTGCTGCTGAGCCATTTGGCTCGGCTGCACGTAAAAGGCCCCACTCCACCCTTGCTCCCGTGGAAAGTTTATCACCCCAATAAACACCGACTGATCACTGCACTGGAATCCAGAGGCAAATTCTGCTTTTTCAGCAGCGCGATGTCTTGGAAAAAATTCAAGCTGAGCACAGCAAAAAACCCAGCAGAGCGTTCCAGAGATGAAAGCACCGTGGCTGGAAGGAGAGCAAATGCAGACATCAAAGCTGGAAACTCCAACGCCGCTTCCACCGCGCTCCTGTGCAGCCGCACGGCTCCAGCCTCGGCTCTCCCGAGAGGCAGAAACTCTCACTGCTCCTGTGGGATGCCACCAACAGGGACTGTCCCACCCTCACTCATCTCATCGCCTCCCTGTGCTCACATGGCAGAGTGATAAATTGGATCAACTCAAAAACAAAAAGCTTGGTGTTTGCTTGAGTTTGAAAGTAAGAACGGGAACAGTAACAAACAGCAGGACCACGGCTGCTAGGGAGAGCTTCATCTGAGCTGGATTAACACCAGGGAACTGCACCTTTCAATGAATTCCACAGAATCACAGATCTTCATGGTTGGAAGGGACCTCTGAGATCATCAAGTCCAACCATACACACACAAAAACCCCAACAAAACCGATCCCCACAAAACAAATCACCCAACCCAACAATCTCGGCCACCAGAGCATGCCCTGAGGTGCCACATCTGCACCTTTCTTAAACACCTCCAGTTATGGTGACTCCACCACCTCCCTGGGCAGGCCATTCCAGTGCCTGACCACCCTCTCAGTGAAGTCATTCTTCCTAACATCTAATCTAAACCTCCCCTGCTGCAACTTCAGATCATTTCCTCTGGTCCTGTCATTATTTCCTTGGGAGAAGAGGCCAACATCCTCTCTACACCCTCCTTTCAGGGAGCTGTAGAGGGCAAGGAGGTCTCCCCTCAGCCTCCTCTTCTCCAAATCAAACATGCCCAGTTCCCTCAGCCTCTCCTCACAGCACTTGTTCTCCAGACCCCTCACCAGCTTGGTGGTTCTCCTCTGGACACGCTCCAGCACTTCACTGTCCTTCTTGTAGTGAGGGGCCCAGAACTGAACCCAGCACTCGAGCTGAGGTGCCCAGTGCCCAGGACAGAGGCACCATCACTTCCCTACTCCTGCTGGCCACGCTATTCCTGATCCAGGCCAGGATGCTGGTGGCCACCTTGGCACACTGCTGGCTCACGTTAAGCCAGCTGTCCACCAACACCCCCATCTCAAGGTCAGGCATCCTGCCTGATCCAAGTAGTGCTGATTTGCTGCCACATGTTTCATGGCACTTACCTCTGCTGTGAGGACAGGCTGAGAGAGCTGGGGCTGTTCAGCCTGGAGAAGAGAAGGCTCCGGGGAGACCTTAGAACAGCCTTCCAGGATCTGAAGGGAGCCTACAGGAGAGCTGGGGAGGGACTCTTGGTCAGGAAGTCTAGTGACAGGACGAGGGGGAATGGTTTTAAATTGGAAGAGGGGAGATTTAGATTAGATGTTAGG
>VXBW01005595.1:46684-116561 GCA_013400375.1 Thinocorus orbignyianus | reverse complement strand
TATGACTAGCAGCCACAATAACCCATCAGACACCCAGCACGCCCCGAGAAACCCCGTTAGTCCAGGCCTCGGATGTACAAGTCGTACAGATGGTCCAAAAGGCATTTCCAGGAGGGTTTTGAGCTGGTGACTGGCAGAGAGATGCCAATCAAAGCTATGCCCAAGGGAAATCTGATTTTGCAACATCTGCCTCATGTGAAAGGTGCGGGAAGCGGAAGCCTTCTGCTGTGCCAGAGAACATCTACCGATGCTCTGTGTATGAGCATCACGAGAGGTTATGAATGAACCTCATGCAACAGCAAGCGACCCAAAACGCACCCAAGGAGAGACGAGGCAGCGAGTGCAGGAAGCTGCATCGGTTAAGGCACAAAAGTTGAGTCCTCATACATCAAAACACCTGGAGACAACCACGACTTGTGAAAACCAAACGATACTGGGAGCTTCTGAATCACCAGTATTTTTTTGCTCCCGTGGGAAATGGGTTTCTGCTGCCCTCAGATGTGGCGAAGAGGAGCTGATGTCTTCAGTTTCAAGGAGAATCAGGGAAGAATTTCATAAGCTCTCCTCATGCAGGCTTCAAAGCTGAGCTCAGCCGCAGAGGGGGGACACTCCTATGGAACCCCAGATCGGATACTCCCAGGCAGAGGTTGGGGGCAACAATCCAGTGTCAAGCAAAGGGCTAAAGCTGGGTGAGGGAACGCTCTACGCGAGCGGGAAGGACTATTCTTCAAAGAAATGGATGCAGAGACACGACAGCAGCATTCGTGCACACAAAGTTCTGCAGGATTTTAGAGCAGCACTGATGAATGGGACGTAGATTGTCACCAAATTGTCATTCAGAGCAGAAAGTTTATTTTTGCAACTCACAGAACACAAAATTACCCGATAAACAGCATAAATAGCAACTCTGCCAGAGCCGAGCATCTACAGCTAAAATTAAACATCTTCCAAACAAATTAAACAAATTGCTTTAGAGTAGTCAACCCATTTAAGCTGATTACACTAATGAGGATCTACCCTTCTCTTAATTTTCAAATCGGAATAAAATCCTGGCTGAAACAGAAGCTTTGCCATCAGCGTCGACTGGGCCAACA
This sequence comes from Thinocorus orbignyianus, assembly GCA_013400375.1. Classification (NCBI taxonomy): domain Eukaryota; kingdom Metazoa; phylum Chordata; class Aves; order Ciconiiformes; family Thinocoridae; genus Thinocorus; species Thinocorus orbignyianus. Next base: position 115,467 of record VXBW01005595.1, on the reverse strand, counting down.
TCTCAGCTTTTAAACTCCTCAAACACGCCCTGTGATGGTGGGTTTGAATCCCCCCAAATACCTCATTTAAGGGGCTACGTTCATGAGCTGGAATTACAAAGTCTTGATCTGACCTTCAGGTTCCTGAATAATCTACTTCAAAAACAGACTGAGGGGAGAAAAGCTCAGGCAGGCTTGTTACTTGGGATGAAGTTAGCTGAAAGATCTTTCAAATATTTGATTTGTTTCAGAGATGTCAAAAGCTTGTCTGTACAGCCCTTCACCTTCAGCCGTAACTGGAGAAGTTTGGGGAAGGACAGAGATTTTGGTGATTGAGAATATTTTCTCTTTATATATCCCACAGTTGTGATGCAAAGGATAAAGAGCAGAAAACACACTTTCTGGCTCCAGCACCAACTTGCAGGCAGAAAAGCGGATGGCACAGGGTCCTCCAATCACTCCAAGACTTTACAAACCTCAGACTGGCATCAGATGAGGGAAACAACCTAAAAATAGCACGCTGATCCAACACACGTGCAGAAATATCAAGGTACAGAAGTGGGACTGGAGCAGGGCTGTGACTCAGCGGCGAGTGCAGGCAGCGGGTGGGCAGGCTCTGCAGCACCTCCCTTCCCACCCCGCGCTGCTGGAGATCAGAGATGACCAACCTGATGGGAATCACAAGAGTTTTCAGCCCACCCTTAAGGTTGTAAAACTCCTGGATCATTTTCTTGCTCTCCTGAACTTTGATATTCTGATTTTAGAGCCCACGATTAATTTACCCTTAGTTCTTCCTCGCTCACCTGAACAGGGTGAAGAGCACTTGGACCTCTTCTGAGCATCTGGCAGTTTCCAACCATCTCCTGCCCTCTTTCCTGCTGTGCTGCTGGGGGGCAGCTGGGTCACCCTTGGCTTCTCTGGGAGAAGGGACCCTCAGTGGAGCGCGGCTTAGCACAAACCAGTCCCAGCTGCTCCTCTCCTCGCCCAAAGGCCAGCAAGGAAGGCAGCAGAGTCACCAAGGTGCCCAGCAGCCACCTCCTCAAACCTCAGCTGGCTGCTGTGCTGGCTCTCTCTGCTCCCAGCCCCATTTATTCCAGATCTCTCCTCTGTAACTGCTCGCCCTATTCCAGATGGCATCTCAGCAGCCCTTTCACGGTGTCATCATGAGCTCTGCTTACTCATGCTCCCCCCCGAACATCCTCCTGATCCGTTTGCTCCAACTGCTGCCAGACACCCAGCTTTCCGCTGCCAGCTCTTCACATCTTTCTCCTGCTTCAGCTGGGCAGTGAATCATCTCCCTTCCAGCAACCACTGAACGCTCCAGGCGTGGCTGCTGAGCTTAAGGACCTTCCATTTAGGCTGGTCAGGGGCGAGAAGGGCGCAGAGCTGCTGCTGAGGGAGAGGAGAAGCAGGACAAGGCGCTTCTCCTGCCCTTGGAGGTGGAGGAGACCCAGCTCAAACGCTCTCTGAACCCAAGAGGTGCTTGGAAACAAAGCAAGGGAGAAGGTCACCAGCTGGATCAATACCTTATTGCCTGATGGTCATAGAGCAATCCCAGCTTTACTGGGGAGAGCTGACACCCGGCACACAACGGCACAGCAGCTGTGTACAAGCCAGAGGCAGACAGAGCTACACTCATCTCCAAGGAGTTTGCTTCCAGGCAGACTCCAGCTTCACTCCAGAAACCCCACATAATTTAAGCATCTTCTCAGGATACACAGGAGGCACCGAATCCCTGCTGTGTTTGGAGTAGCTTGGTAGTTTGAAACCACCACAAAAAAAAAAAAAAAAGAAGAAAAAAAGGTATGGGAAAAGGAACAGAAGAAAAACAGACATGGGAAGGACAGAAGGAAGAACATATTTGTTCTTGCTGCTGGTAAAAATCCAAATGATTTGATTTTGACTTCAGTTGCAGAAAAACAATTTTCACAATCATCGTGTTATTAAAAGGGGGTGGCATTTCATTTGCCTTGAGTTGTACAAGCTGGTTTCCTGATAGCGTGGCCTGACTCTATAAACACCCCTCACACACACAGAGAAAGAAGCTGTTTCAGAGGGGACCGAAAGAACGTTCACATTTGAATTCATAAACATAAAAAAAATTGGGAGGAGAAGACTGAGCTGCAAGAAGACTTCCAGAGTCAAGGAAATGTACCCAGAAACACCCATTCACAGGCAGTTTTTTGCTGTAGCAAGAAACCTACAGTCAAGTGAAACTGTTTCAATTCTTGACAGATACAAAAGAACAAAGTACAAGGCAATGAACTGCTTTTTTGGCAAGTTTCAGGAGAGGGAATTCACATTTCTAGGGCTCAAGGGAAATGACAGCTCCCAAATCTCTGCATTACTGTTGGGTTTTATGGCGATATGTCCTTTTGCAACAATTTCTTGTTCCAGTGACGATGGCAGCTGGCACGTAAAACAACACCTTAAGAGAAGGTTTTAGAAGAGTTACTTTAAATTCCTCCCCCCAAAAGTTCTCGCCTAAGTTCTAGCTTCATTATCTACCTTTTCCCATGCACCTGTGATACAAGGACAAGGGCAGAAGAAAATACCAAGAGGTTTTGTTTCACATAATTATTCCTGCTTTGCTCTCTGGGTTTCTCTGGGCACTCAGCTGTATTTTTTGCTCAGTGGCGTGAGAAGATGAGCTGCTGCAGGGTTTGAACTTCTTGAGGGTGAAGAGGGGGAGACAATTTATTGTCCCCCCACAGGGACAGCCCGTGTGGGACCCTGCGAGCGCTGCGGCTTCAGGAAGGAGGGAAGGGCTCAGGGCTGCGGCACCGGGGCAAGGAGTTCTGAGGATCACAGCCATCAATGGAAAGAGAGAGGATTTCTCAGGGAACATTCTAATTTCTATGGAATGAGCCACTCATGGTGTGAAATAACACTGTTGGCAGCTTGGGTCAAGTGCCCGGGTCTCATTCCTCCTCATCCCCGCACCTGGGGAGCTGGACAACACCAAGAACTTGAAACCCACACCCCAGAGCTGGCTGTAAAGTAAATATTTCCACAAATTAAGAGACTAGAGTCTCATAAAAGTGCAATTTTCCCCCAGCATCAGAAGTTAGTCCTGTGTGGCTCAAACCAGGACACTGGTGCTATTGGCAGCCTCCGCAGCTGGGGTCGTGGCTCTTGTGGGATGGATCCAGCAAGAAAGATGCAGCAGGTCACCTCACTGGGTGAGTTTTGCCAGCTGGTGCAAAGCTGAATCATAGAATAGAGTTGAAAGGGACCTTAAAGATGATTGAGTTCCAACCCCTTGCCATAGGCAGGGAGGGACACCTTCCACCAGCCCAGGNCTCCTCATCCCCGCACCTGGGGAGCTGGACAACACCAAGAACTTGAAACCCACACCCCAGAGCTGGCTGTAAAGTAAATATTTCCACAAATTAAGAGACTAGAGTCTCATAAAAGTGCAATTTTCCCCCAGCATCAGAAGTTAGTCCTGTGTGGCTCAAACCAGGACACTGGTGCTATTGGCAGCCTCCGCAGCTGGGGTCGTGGCTCTTGTGGGATGGATCCAGCAAGAAAGATGCAGCAGGTCACCTCACTGGGTGAGTTTTGCCAGCTGGTGCAAAGCTGAATCATAGAATAGAGTTGAAAGGGACCTTAAAGATGATTGAGTTCCAACCCCTTGCCATAGGCAGGGAGGGACACCTTCCACCAGCCCAGGTTGCTCCAAAGCCCCATCCAGCCTGGCCTTGAACCCCTCCAGGGATGGGGCAGCCACAGCTTCTCTGGGCAACCTGTTCCAGTGCCTCACCACTGGGCAGGGGTTGGAACTCGATGATCTTTGAGGTCCTTTCCAACCCAAACGGTTCTATGACTCTATGATTTTTCAGATGAGTAGGAAAGCATTACCCACACGGTCCTTCCAGCCTGATGGAAAGCCTCCCACTCCCTGTTATCCCAGGAGAACCTCCTGTGATGTTCAGAAACAAAACAGAAGTTCAGAGATGCTGAATAAAGTACAACCTCCAGAGACCATCTCTTTGTTTTACTTCGAGATGGTTGAGTACGAGCAGGGAGGAACAGAGTTTTGAAGGAAAAACTGCCACTTTCAGACTGAAAAATTATTACCAAACTGCAAGTCACCACCCAGGGCAGAGCTTGCTGAAAGTTCTTCTGGCACAGCTGGATCTGTGACAGATTCAGGGGCAGAGTCTACACCTTATCTTTCAGAGATGGGAGGAGATTTATGAATAGCAGGCAGGGCACGGCTGGGAAATGCAAACTCCATGTACCAGCCAGTGCAGAGGGTGGGCAGCCCTGTGCCCCAAACCTCCCAGGCACAGCCCAAATGTCTCCTTCTTTAAGGAGAAGAGCACCTTAAAAACCTTCAGCATGCACAGGGTGCTTCAGGAGCACCAACGTGTGAAAGGGATCCCACTAAACCAGGCACCCACCTTCTAAAAGTGAACCAGTTTTGTGTGAATTGAGGCCATATCCGACACCTGACACACCAGCCCTCTGGAAAATGAATCCATTTTTACAGCCCTAGATCTCAACCAGCTTCTAAGCTCAGCATCCCAACAGCTTGGAAAATGTTCATAGAAGGGCTAGGAAAGGGGAACAGGCAGAACTGGCTGCTACATCCTTATTAATTATCATGGTCCTAATTGCCAAAGTGGATTTTCCATTCGATGTCAACGTAAATTCCAGCATTTATCTTCAAAACATTGAGTATCTCCAGCTCCTCCCTCAAACGGCGGAGGCACAAAGAGACCCAAGCACAACCCAAGCACAAGACTCAACACAATGTCCTGGAGAGGCATGAGGTGTCTCAGCTCAGGGTTTGCTGGAAACCACCAGAAGGAGCATGAAGACCTTTATGATCCACACGGCAGCTGGGCCATGGGCACATCACTCAGCAGGCGTTGCCATCATCCAGCAGAGCCCAACGAGGCACCTGGGGTGAACTCTGATGACTCCAACAGCTACAGATTTACCACCACCATTGCAGGACAACTTGGGCTTCAAGGAAAAGTGTCTGTAGGATCCAGTCGCCCAGCATCCTGCTGTCCCCCTCTGCCTGCTGCCCAGTGTCACTGGGTCTGGATTTGTGATTACTGCAACGAACACCAGGAGAACAAGAGAAGCACGAGGACTTTTCCAAATATGAAGAAGGAAGCTGCCCTGATCTTATATTCAAATATTGATGGCCTTGCTTTAAAAGCATCCGATACCTTCCGATTGACAAAGCCTAAATTTAGCCCAAGGAACCCAAAACTTCTGATGTTAAAAGAGATGCTGAAATGTGCATATTCAGTATTTTTAGGTAGTAAAATACTACTCCCCAGAGACCACCAGCGAGCCAGTTTTGAAGGCAGGCAGGCTTTAACGGGGCGTGTTGCAGTCATACACTACATTTCATTCTGCCACTCAAAAAGCTCTGAATTCAGTCAGAGATCCCTCCAGTTCAGAAGTTTGTGGGACCACCCTGATTTTATAAGGAAGCTGCTGACCATCCCTCCTGAAGGCTGCAGCAGAGTGTGAGGGACCTCCATGGGTTGTGCTTTCTGTTTCAAGAGGCTGTTTTCAGATGAATGAGAACACATCTCCTCACCAACACGTCGCAAACCTACCGCCAACGGCACGTTGCTTTGCAAGGTTTGAGAATGAAGGGAAAAGAGGTTTTTTTTCCTCATGGATAGAAAATTAACCCAACAGCTTAAAACAAGCACGGGGGTCTCACTGCAGGGATCTGAAGTAGGGAAATCATAGAATCATAGAATGGTCAGAGTTGGAAGGGACCTTAAAGATCATCAAGTTCCAACCCCCCTGCCATGGGCAGGGACACCTCTCCCTAGAGCAGGTTGCTCCAAGCCCCGTCCAGCCTGGCCTTAAACACTTCCAGGGATGAGGCATCAACAGCTTCCCTGGGCAACCTGTTCCAGTGCCTCACCACCCTCACAGGAAAGAACTTCTTCCTAAGATCTCATCTAAATCTCCCCTCTTCCAATTTAAAACCATTCCCCCTCGTCCTGTCACTAGACTTCCTGACCAAGAGTCCCTCCCCAGCTCTCCTGTAGTTCCCTTCAGATCCTGGAAGGCTGCTCCAAGGTCTCCCAAATGATTAAACATGAGATGTGACTCAAAGGCGCAAGTTGCTTTCCACACTCATAGATGTCGAGTTTTTCTCATCTCGCAGAGATAAGTCACTTAATAACTCCTTACAGTAACCCAACACTTACATTCTAACATAATTTCTAAGTATTTCAGAGGAGGAGGCTGCAGTGCTCCTCCAGATTGTTGCAGTGACAGCTGTGAACAAGCCTTTCCCTGCAGTGAAGGAGGAGGACACAAATGTTCTGGTGGTGGCCACGTGTCACTCCACACCAGCACGAGCCCACGTTGGGGCGCAGAGGGTCTGTCCCCACCCCATGGCTCTCTCCTGCCCCAGACCAGCACCCAAGCACCAGATGATCTTCTGCTGGCTCAGCTCCCGGCCTCAGCAGCGTCTGCATCAAGGTGGCAAATCCTAGTGGGGATTGTGAAGATTAAAACGACCACAGCACCAGCTAATGCCTATGTTCACACTCCTTAATTAAACAGGGGTGTAGACGTCTTGCATTAATCCTCAGTTACGTGGCCTGGAGTCACTGCAGCTCCCCTGGGGAAAAGTGCTGGGCATGGGGAGTTCCCTGTGAAACAGCTGGTACCGGCCCCATACTCCACCACGGGGACTTGTTTACAGCTCCCCGTACAACGAGTCTTACCCAAATGACCTAATTGCTACATGAATGACAGTGTTGTGCAACCAGCAGGAAAAGGATTCCTTTCTAAAGGACACCGGTAGGTACAAAGTGTGCAGCAGGTCATGAGTAAAGTAGGAGTAACCCAGGGATGGGAAAAACACGCTCGACGTTGGCAATCCCCAAAAGCCAACTCAACAGGCAGCACGGAGTCACAGACAGCTCAGCTACAGCGAAAAATACATATGCAAATATTGAGCACACTATGGAAAAAGGCTCAGTTATTTATACCACCTTCATTTTCCTTGGTCCTACTTCCTGACAAGTAAACAGACTGCTCCGCTCCAGCGCGTTGTGCAACAGAGAGAGGTCCAGAAGTAAACACAGACTCCATACTTTGTTGGAGGTGAGCTTGTTTAGGGAGCAAGAATTAGAACAAAACCACAGAATCTGTCAATATTCTATATGTAAGGACAGATCCCTCCCTGACTCAGTATATTCTGCTCCAACGGTGTGACTCATCCGTTGCGTGGGCTGGGGAGAGCAGAGAACTTCTCGGTTTCCTGGGATTCTCTGGCGTTGTCAGTCTCCTCTCCTGCTTTCCACCACCATAGAGGCTCATAATGCTTGACATCCAGATGCCAATGTCACCTGCCCGTCCCGGGGACGTGTGTTGACTGGTAGAGTGGTGGCATGAAACTCAGGGCATGTTGACAGCGGGCGGCTATGAATCACACGTGCCAAGGTGGGACCGCGGAGGAGCAGGGGACAGTGTGACTCATCTGCCAGCTGACACAAAAATAAGCTACTACTGAATCAAAAACGCATGACTTCTTCACACCCTGCGCACAGGCAGAAGCTGTCACTATGCGGGAACTCGATCATCAGCTCGGCACAGCCAAGAGAATCCTGGAAATAAGCAACACTCCATTCTCCCCCTCTGCTCTGCGCTTGTGAGACCCCACCTGGAGTCCTGTGTCCAGCTCTGGAGTCCTCAACATAGAAAGGACATGGAACTGTTGGAACAGGTCCAGCGCAGGGCCACCAAGATGCTCAGAGGGCTGGAGCAGCTCTGCTATGAGGACAGGCTGAGAGAGCTGGGGCTGTTCAGCCTGGAGAAGAGAAGGCTCCGGGGAGACCTGAGAGCAGCCTTCCAGGATCTGAAGGGAGCTCCAGGAGAGCTGGGGAGGGACTCTTGGTCAGGAAGTCTAGTGACAGGACGAGGGGGAATGGTTTTAAATTGCAAAAGGGGAGATTTAGATGAGATCTTAGGAAGAAGTTCTTTGCTGTGAGGGTGGTGAGGCACTGGAACAGGTTGCCCAGGGAAGCTNCAGGGAAGGCCTCAAGTTTGGGGACAAACATACCTTGGGGAAAAAAAAAATTAGTTAAAGCTTTGCAAGTATAGATCAAGGCAGCAGAGGTGTCTGCCTCTAATTCTCAGCAAAGCAAGGCTTCCAGAAAGAGATCAGCATTTTTGTCCCCTCCAACCAGCACAGCTGGAGAGAAAGAGAAAGCTTTTGGACAAAACTCATCTTAAAGCCGCAGCATTTGGCTTCCATTTCTTTCACGGATCCATGAGCTCCACTGGATGTGACAGCAGCTGGATGAGGAGAAGCATCAGCTCCGTGGCTGCCCAGGCAGGTGCCTGCAGCATCCACACGTTCTCCTGCAGCACATCAAGTGATGTGGAGTGGCTCCACGGGCAGGAGACAGGGAAGCCCAGTGGCCCGGCTGCAGATGGCTTACAGCAAGAGCCTAATTTTGGGCAATACCCAAATCCCACCTGGACTTCTTCTGGAAAACTGTTCTGCTCACATTCATACGCAGGTAGCTACTATCCAGCAAGAAAAAATTGAGGACTGGCATACATAGACAGGTCATGCCACCACCAGAAAAGTGAGATCCTGGGGACAGGATCACCCACATCTGCTTACATGGACCTCACAACAAAGAGCAACCACGAAACAGTTCAGTCCAACGCCAACATCTTAAAGGACTGATGACAACTAGTTTGCAAAGAGATTACTAAAACTCCGACTATCTCGCTCAGCAAACGGAGCGTATCCCAGACTACCTAAAACCTGAAGGAATTCTCATCCTTCCCTGAGACACCCTGTGGTTTGACCATCAGGTCTTGGACTCCGTGCCTGCTCTTTGCCTTTTTTGTGTGTGTTTGTTTGGCTGGTGACATGAAAGCAAAGCAGTCATAGGCTATTTTAGGTTATTAAATATTTAATTCCACAGTGAGACAGAAGAACCCAGCAGATGGTCACTGCGCAGCAGGCCCTTGCCTCTTCTTTTGAGGGGGCAGAAAAGTTCAAGGAAGTAAGAGGAAAATCCATTTCTATGAAGAAACATCCCGCCATTCAGAAGGACAAGGTAGGAAATGACAGGGGAGCTATGAGCTTCTGGTGCTACAGGGAGGCAATGGAACATCAGAGATTGCATCAATTCCTACAGAAGCACATCAGAGACACTTGTTTGTTGGTTCTTCTGACCCAGGACTGTTTCAATCAGCTACTTCTGAATCCATTTGATAGATCCACTGGTACTGACCTACTCTGAGAAGCACCAAAGAGCTACATTCATACAGTTAAGATACACTAGAGCAAAAGTTTCATAAGGAGATCTGATCTAGTGTGAGATACATCTCAAGATGGACAAGACACAAGAAATCCAGTCTTCTCTGCTGATCCAAGCTGATGAGTGATCTTCAGCCAAATCACGTGGCAGACAAAGACACTGGTACCGATGGGAGGCAACATGAAACTTGGGTGCCTTGTCAGAAAGTCTTCTGTGGGCACTGTGGGTACCGATGGAGCGTGTGGCACAGGATGCCAAAGGAAGAGGCAGCCGCTGCCCAACTGTGTTGCTTCCTCCGTTCACGTGGAAACATCTCACATAAAGAAAGACTAATTTCACCAGTTTTTGGTGATGGCAACACGTGAAGCAGGTAACCAATACTGACATATCCCCCCCTTCAGGCATTCAACTGTAGAATTGTTCTAAAATTCCGGGGCAAAAGCCCTGCAACAGCCCCTAAACACTTCAGGATCAAACTCCAGAGCCAGCGTTACAGAGCTAGCTGCAAATTCCTCTGCAAAAGCATGTCCCACCACTTGATACATCCTCAACATGACTGGTTGGGCTTCTGCAGAGGTTTTGAGGCACAAAACCTCTATACTCCTTCATTTAGAGGTTGTGCTTCTCAATCTGGTACATTGCAAGTGAGTCATGACCAAGTCTTCTGTGATCTTTAGCATCTAAGACCATTCTCTTGGAAAGTCGACAGCCACAAAACACTTCCCTCCAGGCTAGTCCCAAGTTCTTCATGTGGGTACAATCCAGTCATGTGCTAAAGATGAAATATCTTTTCTGACACACACAAAGCTATCCTGTAAGAAGGTTCCTACTTGATCCACGGCCAAGGAGGTTGGCCCTTTCCAACATAAGTTGGAAACTTATCCAAACTAATCTTGGATACCACGATTAGTATCCAAGAGTAATATACTTTAAAAGCGTTTATTCTGAATATCCAGGAAGAAGGAAATCACCATCAAAATTATTCTTATTAGGAAAAAACCCTGTTTTTCTCCAAATGCTGCAGGTGATGATAATTTTGATGTCTCAGAGACCATCTGGCTGTACACTCAGCTGATGGCAGCAGTTCACTAAGGAGAGGACCTCACTGCTACTGCAGTGTTACAGCCAGGCTTTCACTCCTCTGACGTTTCAGACAAGCGGTGGGAGGTTCACATCAGCCACGCTGTTTGGCAAGAATAATTGACTGATTTATTGAACAGTATGTCTGTCACACGTAACACTGCTGTTGTTCTCCTCTGCGTCACAAGCACCATGGGCTTGGACACTTTCAGTCCTCATTTGGTGAGTCTACGATAACTTCAAGCACCCAGTCCTGCTTATTGGAAGTTCATGGCTCTCTGTTGCTGAGAGTTTTTAAGTTTAAACTCAGCTGAAGTTTTTAAGCAAGGACCATCCAGGGGAGCCTGAAATTATCAACATCACTGAGAACAGACCCATCTATTTCCCCAAAGCACCAATCTGCACAGACAGACGGTCTTCCCCTAACTCTCAGCATGGTGTGCACACATCAAGTTAAGGCTCCCTGGTCCTGGCAGTCTGACTCCACCAAAATTCACTTGGTTCAGCTTCTAAATCTTGTGGTGAGACCAGAGATGTGGCTCACATCCTCTGACTGAGCTCCTGGTCTATTTCCAGTTGTTTTAGCAAAACTCTAGCACAAGAGCTTCTAACAGCATTCAACAGATTATCATGGCTGGGTTTGCAATGCCCGTGGGAGGGAGGGAAAGAGGGAGGGAGAAATAAAAGTCTTGTTGTTCATGTGGCTTCTCAACAGTCTCTTGACAAATACTGGCAGAAAGGCTTGGGATGACAGTCAGTGCCACTTCCCCCTCGGAAGGGAGGAGGAGAGAAACGTCCTGAAGGCAGGATCTCCTTCCCTCCTTCACTGGAGGGGAGAGAGGTCCTGAAGGCAGGATCTCCTTCCCTCCTTCACTGGAGGGGAGAGAGGTCCTGAAGGCAGGATCTCCTTCCCTCCTTCACTGGAGGGGAGAGAGGTCCTGAAGGCAGGATCTCCTCATCTGACAGCAGCACATTCAGAAATACTTCCTTACATTAGTGTGCACAGCATCAGAGGGCAGAAATGCCCTGCTGGGGTGAGTAACTGCTAGAGATGAAAAGTTTAGAGTCATCAGGAACAGAAGAAACCCCATTAAAAACACTTAATCTAAGCAAAAATAAGGCCAAGCTCCCAACATTTGATCGGTTTTAAAGTTCCTCAATAACACCTTTAAAGAGGAGTAGGAAGCCAACAGGAGTTAAAAAACAGACTGGGATTTATTTGTGCATCATGAGACACATGCATAAACACCAACAGAACTCAAGTAGGGAGGGAAGAGCAGAACAAAGCACAGCACATGTTCTGTGATCCTACATTGGATTTATTTACTCCATGGGATTCAGCAGAAATGCCCAAAGTCTCAAAAGCACAAGTAACTGGAGTTAAGTGACAACAGGAACCCATTAGGAGCTTTGTGCCTGGGACCAGATGCTACCACTAGAATGTAAAATACATAGAAAAGTGCACTTTATTGCAGCAGAAAAGTACTGCTAAAAACAAATAACAACAATATTTTAGTGCTTCCAATTCCACCAATTTACTTGGTTCCCACATCCCAGATTTTGCATCCTATAAGGAGCAAAGAAGCCACAAAATGCAGAGTGCATTCACACCCAATCTCCAGAGGATGCACTATGCAAAACTAAGGAAGCCAATTAGAAAAATTAACTGGAACAAGCAGAAAGGGAAAATGCAAGAGGACTGCTCAGGCACTGTATATTATGAGCTCAGAACGAGTACATATTTCATTCTGTTAGTATTTTGGAAATATGAGAGCACATCCTCTGCCAGTGGAAGGGCCATCCAGGGAAAACCGAAGAAAATCAAAACAGAAGGAAGTGTAAAAACAATTTACAGTAATGTAGGAAACTTGCCAAAGCCCAAGGTTAATATAAGACCAAGGCACAGTAGGAGCAGAGAAGGTTTTGCTTCAGAGAGATTTCCTCATGCAGTGGGCGATCGAGGCTGTGGAGATTCTTGGCATGGGGAACAGCACATGCTAAAAGTCTATATAGGTTCAGAAAGCAGCCATAAATTTAGGGGAGAAAAGTCCAAACACTGTAAGACACAAGCTCCAGCTCTATATTAGGGAAATCAGAGAGCTTGCCAGGAAAAAAAAAGCAATAACCCCCCACCACCACCTTTGGCTTATCCTTCCCATATTTGCCTTAGACTGTGGTTGCACAAAGGACACTGAGTCCATGGGCTTCCAGACACTCTTCAGATTTAACAAATATCAATGAAAACATTATTTCAGGCTTTCATCAGAAAAGCTTTATGCTTTTCCACAATTTCCTAGATTTGATGACTTTATGTCACCTTTTAAAGGCCGTCATTTCATACACAAATAACTTTCCATCCACTGACACACTCGCACGGGTATTTCCCACATCAGCCAACCCTCACTTATGCAATATCAGCTTACAGATGAGAGTTTCTAGCTCCAAATAATTATCCCCTATCATCATGACATTATTCCAACCAAATCCCTTCCAAAAACTCCTGAGGGACTAAGAGTTTGTCCAGATCAGTCAGTTCAAGTCAGTCACACAACAAATACGATGGCAATATTTGATTGAACCAAGAAAGCACAAACTTTCCGTAAGCTCACGGTAGGTTTACTCACCCGCACTCCCAAGTTGTTTATAAAACCTGTATTCTAAGTGAAGCTGCGGTGCACGTGATTTTATTGGTTCCTGGAACAGAAAAAAAGGGACAAAAAAGTTGATTAAACATCCGCTTGACTGATAAAAAAAGCTATATTCTATACTTGAAGTTTTGTGACTGTACATAACACTTCGAGTTTCAAGATGAAACACCCTGGGCTGGAAGTCAACCACCAGACTTCACTATCAGATGTCATTGAAGTCAGCAGGGAACAAAAAGCAGAAAGACTTGCAACATCTACTCTGGAGGGGAAAGAACTTCCTCCCTTTAAGCACAAATGGCAGTGAAATTCAAGATTCCTTCAAACAAAGCTCTTGGTCCTTGAAGAATGACCCTGGACGTTGGCAAGAGGAGAGCCAAAGCTGCAAAAGATCAAGTCCCAAGTTCACTTTGGGGACTGTGGTTGCCCACAGGATTTTTTGCTGGTTGTCAGTCTGTATTTTTGAAAAACGTTGAGTCATAGATCTGTGTTTTATGTCAGCCCACAGTTGTATCGACCTACAATCTTGCTCGCAACAAGCGCTACGGTGCAGCCAGAGATCTGGTAGAAAGCAAGGAAAGAAGCCTCCCTTCTCCAGTAGCAGGTGTCAGTCAAACATCTCAAAGCACTCAAGAATATTCTATTTTTATACACAGATGCACCGTTCCCACAGCATTTCTCAACTGTTACTTATCTGCACTTTGCACACGAAATTTAATGCCCATGATCCATAAGGTGTTAACAAAGCTTCTAAAAATATAAAGTTAAGATGGAGAGGATTAAGAGATGAGAATTACATTTTCAATGAAACTGTGCACTTGGGGCAGGCAGTAACGTGGATGCACCAACTGCCCAGACATCTTTGAAATGGAAGTTAACAACAGCCTCAATTTTTGTCAGTTTTTGTTTGGATGTTGCTTACTTTCCTGCTTTGGAGAAAAGAAACATGCTAATGCTCGAATTATGTAAAATTCATAGCACGGTACCAAAATTAGTCTGAATTTTCAGAAATCTCCTGAACAATCCTCTATTTGGAAGATAACTCATCATCTAGAAGTTTGCCTAGAAAGGAGCAACACAAAAACCCCCCTATGGTTTCACATCAGCTCCTTTGAGTTACAGTAAGAGCATCCAAAAGAGGTTGAACACAGCCAAGGTTTGAGCCAACATCCTCCACACGGCAGAGGAACTCCTGTGCCTGCACAGGAGGACACGAAGGCTTTCACTGATCCACTCATCTTGGTTCATCTCTGGTCTGTATGGTAATGAATGTCCACATTTGGCACGAACTCCCTGTTAAAGACATCTTTTAAAATCAAAAGAATCATTTTTGTACAGGAATTCCAGCCGTTCGACTTCCAGCCAAGCTGGTCATCACCAGCTCACATCCCCACCGTTTGCCAGCAAGGGGAAAAAATACTCCTGGTTCCTTCTCCACTTTCTGATATTTAAAAGCTCCTGAAGTCACGTGTGACCAACTACTTTGAAAACTATGGTGAGAAATATTATGATGGCAAAACTGAATCTGGATAAAAGTAAAAGGATTAATGTACCAGGATGTGAGGAAGCTCATGACAAAACCAGGGAAGGGAAGTCCAAGCCACTTCTGCATCAGGAGCTGTTGGAGCCGGAGCTCTGGACACTTGCCAGAGTTGTGGCAGCTTCTGAGAAGATCATACCAGAACAGATGGTTGTTCTGTAGGCCAAGGCCTTAAGGATATTGAGATGTTGTGTTTGTAGCAAAAATAACTGAATTACTACTGCCTAACGTACAAATCCCACAGCTCAAACCAACAGGCAGCACCATCATAGGAGAGGGGATATCTGTCTGTGCTGTGGGCTGGTTTCATGTGGGGAAGAAACTCCAACAGTGTGAAACTCCACATTAAAAACCNGTGTCCCTGCCCATGGCAGGGGGGCTGGAACTGGATGATCTTTAAGGTCCCTTCCAGCTCTGACCATTCTGTGATTCTATGATTAAACCAGTAAATATGGTTGAAGCATTTCAGAAGACAAACCCCTCCCCTTATCCAAATAACACCCTGCTGAAGAGCAGGGCAAAGAGCTGAATGGTGACACCACACAGGTCAGAAGACAGGCAGTATTTTTCCCTGTCAGCAATCTCCCAAGATGCTGCACATTCCTCTCTCCCCAAAAACCACGAGACGTTAGCACTGCATTTCACAGCACTTTCTGATGGGCTCTTTGGCACCCATCACACAATTCTCTAATTTCCCAGCTTTACCATCGTGCACAAATTGCTGAGACAGCAGGGCTGCAGTTGTGGAAGATGATCTCATACAGCTAGAAGGACTTTCTAGGAGTCCTAGAAGGAGTTTTCACTTGGTCCAATGATGCAGGCAAAAGAAAAGGTTGCCTTTAAGTACCTTGAATGCAGCTACTCTATCATTAGCCCACAAATTATTGGAAAAATAAAGAAAATTAGATGTAAGTACACATATAAGAGAAACAAACTCGCTGCTGAAGTGGCAGAGTAATTTTTACTCCTAGGAAATATGGTGTGAGATTAGGAGCCCCCCCAAAAAACCCCCATCTCTTCTACTATTCCCTCATTAATTTCTCAGAAAGGGAGCAGGTATGCGAATGCCTAGATGGCCACCACATGGGAAGGAGCAGAGATTTTGAAGCATGAATCACAACAGAGGAAATAAAACTGGAGTCTGCTGCAGAGTAAGTGCTTTAATGCTCAGATTATTTTTTTTGGAGGCAGAAGGAGAAAGAAAGAATGGTGTTAGAAAAAGTAGGCAAGATTAAGGTGGCAATACAGGTCACACCATTCAGCTCTGCCCTAGGGCTGTTGAAAGGTCTCAGGTTACTGGGCGGTGTCACCGCAGGCAGTGTTGTGAGAGAAACAAGCATCCTTTGGACTAGCACAGCTGTGTTTTGCCTGTATTATTATTACTTCCTTGTGCCTTCCAATGTTATAACTTCCTAGGATTATCTTTGAAAGCAAATGAGAAGCATTACCAATTCAATAAAGCACCTTGTCGGTGCACACAGCACATTCGATATCCTCAAATCTGCCCAGCAAGCAGCAGTCCTCCTTCCTGATGTGGATCCATACCAAGGACATCCTAAACTCCACTGTGGGAATTTATTTATTTATTTTAGGGAATATCTTCTGACATTTGCCAACAGGCTTGTAAACAAGTCCTTCCTGCAAAGCCCTAATTATTTTTCATCTATGATGCATTGTGTGAGGAGAACACTAGAGAGATAAAATCCACAGAGCCTGAAAACGGTGAGAATTAATGCAGCGAGTCCATCCTGATCTTCATAGAATCATGGAATGGTCAGAGTTGGAAGGGACCTTCAAGATCGTCAAGTTCCAACCCCCCTGCCCTGGGCAGGGACACCTCTCCCTAGAGCAGGTTGCTCCAAGCCCCATCCAGCCTGGCCTTAAACACTTCCAGGGATGGGGCATCAACAACTTCCCTGGGCAACCTGTTCCAGTGCCTCACCACCCTCACAGCAAAGAACTTCTTCCTAAGATCTCATCTAAATCTCCCCTCTTCCAATTTAAAACCATTCCCCCTCGTCCTGTCACTAGACTTCCTGACCAAAAGTCCCTCCCCAGCTCTCCTGGAGCTCCCTTCAGATCCTGGAAGGCTGCTCTCAGGTCTCCCCGGAGCTTTCTCTTCTCCAGGCTGAACAGTCCCAGCTCTCTCAGCCTGTCCTCATAGGAGAGGTGCTCCAGCCCTCTAATCATCTTGGTGGCCCTGCCATCTGAGAAGATTGGAGATGTCCAATTTGAAAACCCCAAGAGACAAATGGAAATCTTAGTTTACAGACAAGAAAAGTTAAAGCATAAACACAAACTACTGGGACATGACTTTGTAAATTTGGCAGAGCTCTGACTTGGAGAGCTTCCCACCCCCTCGACTCCTACTTCAAACCACTGCTGTCCACAGTGTCTTCATGCCCTGAAGTAGTCTTCAGAAGAAGGCTTTTTACCTGGACCACTGGCAGGGGAAGATATAAAAACATGGAATTTGTCCCTATCATGTATCTGGGAAGGGCTACATTGACTGCTGGGCAGAAAATAACTCCATAACTGGTGCTGAGGCTTCTAATGTTGGGTGAGAAAACAGCTGTGAACAAAACCTCTCTCACAAATTCTGAAGTTCACTCCTGCTGGGCTTGGGATTCTGAATGCAGCTCCTGCAATACTTTGGTGGGCCAATTTGGTTAAGTTTTACCATCCTGTGACACAAAAGGAGAAAATAATTCTGAAGATGAGATGGAGATATATCCTTGGCCACCCAAATCAGCCAGAGGAAAGACTGACCGTCGCTGAACTGGATCTTGTTTTGCCTGTTGCATCTGCAGTCTCCCAGCATTGCACCAGTCTGAATTGGGCTGTTTTCCCCCAAGGGAATTTTAACCATTGGAACACCCCCTTCTCCTGCCTCTTGATTCCAAAAGCACAGAAGAGCAGTCTGTACAGTGCCACTCTCCTAACCAAACCCTCTGACAACAGCCCAGGGCCAGAGGGAGGTGAGGGGCTGGAAAACAGATAGTGTGGAACAAAAAGGCACAACCCAGGGAGAGGGAAGAGGCGGCAAATCCGCAATCAGTGCTGCTCACTGGGACCTGGCAGCCAACGTGGAAGGAACAAGGAACAAGGCTCGCACCGGTATAAGACAGCTACAGGTCATTTAGGTCCCAAAAACATTCATCAGGCAGAAGGATGTATTCTTTCCTCATTTTGAGTGATCTCAGTAAGTTCTCTTAATTTAAATAAGTTATTCCAGCTGAGGGCAAGAGCAGCATTAAGTCTGAAGTGAGAAAGTTGCTTTCTACCTGAGTTTTTAAGATTAAACACAAGCCAATTAAGAACACTTCAAGCTTCGACTTACCAGTTTAATCGCTACATATTCATTGGTGTAGAGATTTTTACCTGTAAAGGAGAAAGAAAAATCTGTTAGTTCCACATTCAACACTTGCAGGTAGAGAAACAAGGCAGAAGAGCATCACTGCTGATGAAGAGGAGCTGCTTTTTTCTCAACTCCCCACTCAAGGTCAAGCCTTTAACAAAGTGTAAGTCTCAAAACAAGCTGCAGCAGTTCACCAGGGCAGGCAAACTCTATCTTCCATTCAGCATAAGGTCACCAGCTTTCATAGCAGCCCGTAATGTTCCACACGAGTGTCTGCAAAGGTAAATCCCTAGTGTGTCTGGGATAATTATCCACACTGTGCCAAAAAAAAGTCTGGGGAACAAAATATGAAGAGTCAGAGAGTCATTCCTTTCAGACATGGCTTGGATCTGCTGAACAATGAACACTGAACATTTCATCCTGTGCTCTACAGGAAACTTCACCAGCTTCATTGTGCTGTGACTACTACAAGGAGGCCTATGAAAAGAACTTCTGCACCAACACATCACCTCTATTTCTTCCTCTCTGACCAGGCAGGCAGTGTGTATAAAATCACAGCATGCTATGGAGTTGGAAGGGACCTCTGGAGTTCATCTAGTGCAACCCCCCCAGCCAATGCAGGTCCACCCACAAGAGGGTGCACAGGAACATGTCCAGGTGAGGTTTGAATGTCTCCAGAAACAGAGACTCCACCACCTCTCTGGGCAGTCTCTTCCAGGGCTCTGCCACTCTCAAAGGGAAGAAGTTCCTCCACACATTTAGATGGAACTTCTGATGTTCAAACTTGTACCTGTTTCCTCTTGTCCTCTCACTGGGCACCACTGAAAAAAGCCTGGCCCCATCCTCTTGACACCCACCCTTTAAGTATTTAAAGGTGTTGATCAGATCCTCCCTCAGCCTTCTCTTCTCCAGACTAAAAAGACCCATTCCTCACGAGAGAGATGCTCCAGGCCCCTCATCATCTTTGTGGTCCTCTGCTGTCCCCTCTCCAGGAGTTCCCCATTCTTCTTGAACTGGGGAGCCCAGAACTGGACACAGTGCTCTAGATGGGGCATTCCCAAGAGAGAGCAGAGGGTGAGGATGACCTCCCTTGACCTGCTGGCCACAGTCTTCTTGATGCAACCCAGGATGCCATTGACCTTCTTCGTCACAAGAGCTCATGGTCATCCTGTTGTCCACCAAGACTCTCAGGTCTTTTTCCTCAGAGCTGCTCATCCATGCACCAGTGACAGAAAGACAATCCTTGAAATCTAATAAGGCCAATAACTCTCAGTTGGAATATGGTACCAACGATGGTGGTACCAGGCTGGATGGGGCTTGGAGCAACCTGCTCTAGGGAGAGGTGTCCCTGCCCAGGGCAGGGGGGTTGGAACTTGATGATCTTTTAGGTCCCTTCCAACTCTGACCATTCTATGACTCTATGATGTTAAAAAAATATACTGCAAAAACAAAAACCATTCTTGAGACCCCAAAACACGCAGCAGAGCCTGCTCTGTTACCAGCCCTGGCAAGGGTGAAGGACAAGAGCCCAGGGCAAGTAGAACCTGGCAAACACGCAGCCAGCTGCCAGCGCGGTGCAGAGTGATGACTTTGAGCCAGAACTGACACCTGTGTGTGCTACAGCTACAGCTGGAGGTGAAATTTTCCTCCAGGAACCCGTCTGGGTTTGAATCGAGCCCTTGGCCTCCCCAGCGATGCGTGGCAGAGATGCACAGCCACACGTGTCACCAAGCATCCCTCTGCGTGTTCTGAAGCCGCCAGTTACCATATCACTCAATGTCCTCCAGTTCTTCTGCCAGGTAATTCAAGCAATCCCTCCCTGCTCAGCTTCTCCAGGCTGCTCACGACTGACAGCAAACTCTCCCAGCACAGATACCACCAGGGAGAAGGGGCTTGTACCCAACCTGTGCCTTCAACCTGACATCTCCACTACCTTTCTGACCTCCCCTAGTTCCACCACATCCTTTGAGGAAGGCAGACCTTGCTACACAAAGCTTCCCAGGGTTGAATACAGGGGATCACTGGCCTCCTGTGCTCACCATTGCTTCCACTGCTACAGCACACGTCATGTTTTCATGCAGTGACTGTGCAGGTCCAAAATTCAACAGCAATCTGTGCTGGAAGTTATCTGGGTTCGTTTGTAGCATCAGCTCTGCCCAGCTCTGTTACACGTTTGCTCTCCAATTCCCAGTGAGAACGTCCAGGTTGGGGAGCAACATATTTCAGAGCAGGCAGGAGTCTGGACACACCTACACGACACCATTAAAAACATGAGACAGCTCCAATCCCTCCAGCATCTTCGCTGGACTCTCTCCAGTAGTTTCCTATCTCTCCTGAACTGGGGAGACCAGAACTGGAGGCAGTCTTCCAGTTGTGGCCTCACCAGTGCAGAGCAGAGGGAGAGAATGACTTCCCTCAACCTACTGGCCACACTCTTCCCTATGCGGCCCAGGATTCCATCAGCCCTCTCAGCCACAAGGACACATTGCTGACTCACGGACAGTTTATGTTCTATCAGGACCCCCAGATCCTTCTCCTCAGAAGTGTTTTCCAGCAGTTCCAGCCCCATCCTATATCGGTGCCCAGAATTCTTCCTGCCCAGATGCCTCAGGACTTGCTCTTGTTGAACCTCATTAGGTTCTTCTCTGCCCAGTTCTCCAGCCTGCCCAGGTCACACTGGATGGTGGCAGAGTCCTGCGGAGCATCAGCCAGTCTTCCTGGTTTGGTATCATCAGGGAACTTGCTGAGGATACACTCTGTCCCCTCATCCAGGTTACTGATGAATATGTGGAACAAAACTGGTCCAAGTATTGACCTTTGGAGGCCATCACTGGTTAATGGAACAGGGTCAAGTTGGAGGCCTGTAATCACAACGCTCTCAGCCCGGTCACACAGCCAGCTCTCAGTCTACCACAACATCCCCTCATCTAGCCCACACTCCCTCAGTTTCCTAATGAGGATGTTATGGGAGATGTTTACTTCTCTTACTTTGTTAACCACTTCCAATTTTCTGCACTCAACTTCTGATGGCCTGGTGTCATTCTGGCCTCTGAATTCCAGACAGGGCACTCCCAGAGCAGACTCGCAGTGAGCAGATTGCTCTAATGATCAGCAGGAAGCCAAAACGATTTATGGAAAGCTTCTACCTGTTACAGTAACTGTCAATGCTGCTTAACGCAGGGCAGGCCTTTAAGCGTGAGATTAAATATCCTTAGAGGAAGCATTTTATGCAAGCAGCTGTGTAAGCTGAGCTCCAGCATTAACTCTTCCAACACAGGGTGGTTGGAATCTATTCCTTTACATCTTTCCATAAAAACTATTATGTCCAAGCTGGAAATGAAGATGTATGAAATAGGTTTTGCAGCTGCACCAGGAACACTCAAACATTGGGAAGTGGCTTGAAAGCACCGAAAGAGCTGGAATAAAGAGCAGGATAAACTGCTTCACCCTTTGAGACAGGGAAAAGGGCTCTGGGCTGATGCTACAGGGGGAGCACCTGCACAGATATTAAGGGAAGGCAGCTTAAATACACTTAAATTATCTGCTCAGTGTCAGCTACCAGCAAATGAGTCACACCAGCAGCTCCAGCTGCAGGTCGCCCACTGGCAAGCCCTCCTCCCTCCTCTTCACAGGGACCCAACTCCTATCAAGATGCTCAGTTTCAGACTGAGAGAAGCTCCAGCATGAACATGTGAGGAAATCAGATGGCTTTAAACAGCAAAAAAACCCAAGAAGGGAGATGTGGGAATGCAATCCCCAACAGATCCTACATCCCTCCACCCCAATGTTGCCGAGATACTCTATTTCATGGTAGTTTTGGGGCTCAACGTGCATGGGTGTTAAGTCCATCCAGGGTGTGATGGCCCACGACCTTCCAGCAGCACTTGTGCTCTTCCACTGATGTAGGATAACAAATACTGGGCAAACAGTGCTCTTCCAAGCTCATTTCAAGACAGAAGAGGATGCTGCCAACACCCTCCATGTGTGTGGAGCTATAATCCAACCTATTACAGTTCATAAGGCTGAGGACTAGAGAGAAGATAATCTTGGTAGCAAAATTCCTCAGTTAAAAAACTGGAATTAGCAAAACGTTAGCCTGGCATGCCAGGCAAATGAACTAATTATTTCCCCTTCAGAGCATGAACTATGAACATGAGAGGGTGCAAATGGGTCCAGCTTCTGAACTCCAAACCCTCCCCAAAGCTGCAGCAGGAGATGCTTGTTTTGTCAGCTACGATGGGACAACCTATTACAACAATCTCTCCGTTGGCTTGCTCCAGACTGAGACCTGCCCCTGGGAGCTGCTATCACAGTATCCAAGGTGCAACGGCTTCTTCTTCCTCCTTCTGGAAGGCATCAAAATAGAAGAGGAGAGGGAATGCTGCTCGCAGGAGAAGGTGAATCTGCACAGTACACTAAGCCGTGAATAGAAGCTGCATCTTATCTAAGTAAGACAAAAGATTTGTAATACAGTGGAAATGATAGAGCTGTGCTAACAAAAGCCTTTCAAGTTCAGGCAAAGCTTTTGACGGAGCAGTGATTAAGTTCATGCCTCAGTTTTGGGTAGTTCCACTGACAATTATGAGCTGCGTATTCTAAATGAGAAGAGCTGCATGAAGTCACTGGCATTCACGTGGGAAACCTAACAGAGAGCATTTCTCAAGCCCTGGCAGTAAGATGTGCCCAATTTACAGACTTGGGAGCCCAAACTCATCAATCCCTCGTGTGCACTGTTCCCACAGGTCAAAGTTAAGAGCCACAAGTACAAACCCTTCACAAAGACCATGAATCAAAAGTGCTTTGGACCCTTCCTTCTAGCTTGTCGCTCCGTGCACGATAGATTCTGATGTGGGGAAGGAAGCAAACACCCAACTATTTGTCCCAAAAATGAGGTAGAGCTCAGCCCTGATGGCACAGCATCTGCAGCAAGACCAGAGCCCAGCTGGAATATGAGTTCATGTTGATTTTGTGGTGCTGGTTTTGCTGCCCCTTCCAAGAGCACGTGTATCCCAGTAACAGCTCCCGGGGTGGATCCTGCACAGGATCTACTCTGACCCACACCCTCCACATCAAGCATTATTCTAGTCCGGATTCACGTGATGATTTTGCTACTTGGGAAGCAGAGACAAAGCCAGCCCCAGTACAAGACACTTTTATAACTTTTTTTAATATATTTAGTATTTTTTAACTGGTTTTAAAGCAGAGCTCCTGCCTTCAAACTGCAGCCTGGGGGTCAGCCGGGTGGTTCTCACTCTTGGGGGCACCTTTGCAGATCTGATCAATCCACTCTGACTGGGTAACCTAGAAATAAGCAGCTTTTCTTCTCATTTGGGGCTTGCTGCTCACTCCTGAGATGCACTGAACCTTCATGAGATCTCTGGGTGAATTGTGCTGACATCTGACTGCACACAGTGTGGAACTTCTTTGGGCAGCACACAAAAACACAGACTCCTCCAAAAATCCCTTCGGTGTAGTAGCCAAAGGGACAATACAAGCAATGGGATCTACAGCCCTCCTTGTGGTTGTCTTTTTCCCCATTTGCTCCATGCAGGGAGAAAATTTGCATTAATTGTCANCTTCCAACTCTGACCATTCTATGATATGATTCTATGAACAGGACTCGGCACTGCACGAAAAGGTGATGAAACCCCATGGCCACAGAGTCCAGCCCAGGGATGGAGTGCAAGATACCCAGCTCTTTGCCTGAAGGTTGAGTCACTTTGGAAATCAAAGTTCTCAGAGACCACCTAACCTGCAGCCTGTCCGAAGAGACAATTGGTTAACCCCATCTCATCTAATTACTTAGAATCAGAGTGGTCAGAGTTGGAAGGGATCTTAAAGATCACCCAGTTCCAACCCTGCTACCATGGGTTTGACACCTCCCACCAGACCAGGTTGCTCCAAGCCCCATCCAGCCTGGCCTTGAACCCCTCCAGGGATGGGGCAGCCACAGCTTTTCTGGGCAACCTGTTCCAGTGCCTCACCACCCTCACAGGAAAATTTCTTGGGGCCAAAAACTGAGTTTACATTCATCTTCCCACTTCACCTCCTCTGGAATCCAACTGTGCTGCTCCCAAGTACTACAAAAAAGTAACATCCCTGGGGCTGACTGCATTTGCAGCAAGATCAGCCCTCAGCAGCGAGCTTGATACTTGAAAAAAACAGCTTCTGTAGGTATGTGCCATCTCCCCCCCTGCACAATTAGCCCTCTGGATCACTGGAGCATGATCGAAGAGCAGCTCAGAGTGAAAACAACACCCGAGAAAAAGAGAAATTCTTCAGAGAATTGGAAAAAAAAGACATTTTTTCCAATTCTCTTTCCAAAAGCAGAGGGCACACCATTCATCTTTGCAGGACAAAAGCGCTATCAGAGCCACGTTCGCCTGTATTTCAGATGTGCTGCCTCTCCTTCCCCCCAGCACAACCCAGCACTAGTTAGCATCACATCTGTGCAACAGAAATATCTGATATTTGAGCAAACAGGAGTTCTTAAAGCCACATTGACTGGCCAAAAGGAACAACCACATGGCTTCTAATAAGGACCTTACACCTAATTGCTGTTGGCAGTGTTTATTTGGCCCGTTGCCCAAGTACAGTGGGCTTAGTTAATCGGTACCAGGAAAAAAAAAACACCTACCAGTGTACCAATAAAACAACAGACACTCAATGAACAGGTGGTGCTTTTCCTTTAAAACTGAATATTCTCTGTAAATTGTCTTTTTCAGAAGCGGAATCTCATGAAGGATGCATTAGTCAGAAATCCAATACTGTGAAAATTTTGAGAAATGTGAAAACCAGGAATGGCAGAACCAGGATGAGCAGTCAGACATCAGCCCAACCAATGCTGGAGCTGTTAGCCTGGAGGTGGATCCACTACAGCTGCGGAACCTTTGAAACAGAGCTTGGATTACAAAGCAATTCAACGTCTCCATGGGAATCCCACGATCATGACTTGCTGTTGGGGTGGGCTTTTAAAAATGCAATGCAGTTTCTGATGTTACATTATTGTAAGAATGCAAACTTATCTTCAGCTGCCAGTGATGCTCGTGTTGATAAAGGTGGGAGGTTTTGACCCTGCCCTTGGTTTCTCTCCACTTTCAGAGCATTACCTCTGCTCCTGCAAACCAATCCAACCTCTCTGATGTGACACTGACACCAAAACCACCCTTTCAGCAAGGCAGATCGTAAACCAGCTGGTTAAGCTTCACTCCAAGAAGTGGCACATGATAGAGATGCG
The DNA here is from genome assembly GCA_013400375.1 of Thinocorus orbignyianus. NCBI lineage: Eukaryota > Metazoa > Chordata > Aves > Ciconiiformes > Thinocoridae > Thinocorus > Thinocorus orbignyianus. The sequence goes on along the minus strand of VXBW01005595.1, from coordinate 90,347 downwards.
ATAACCAAACATCAGAATCAAAGATCACATGGATTAATCTAAGATGACACGGATCCTGCACAGGAATCTACAAAGAATCTATCAGTAGTTACGTGTTACAACCCCTTTGGTTACCTGAGCAGCTTCCTGACTGATTTATTTATCATCCCTTGGGCCTGATGCACAAATTATTTTAATTTTGGTTCTAAATTCTTACTAATTTTCAGGCAAATGGTATTTATGTCAGCCAACCCATTTTCCACACCCCTCAAGTTCGCTACCACAGTGATCCAAACTCGTTGAGCGTAAGAGGAGAGAAAGGCAACCATTTCAGTTTGGTCAAGAGATCAANGGAAGTTGTTGATGCCCCATCCCTGGAAGTGTTTAAGGCCAGGCTGGATGGGGCTTGGAGCAACCTGCTCTAGGGAGAGGTGTTCCTGCCCATGGCAGGGGGGTTGGAACTTGATGATCTTGAAGGTCCCTTCCAACTCTGACCATTCTATGATTCTATAAGCTGCTGATGATGATCCACAGCAACTACTCCAAAACCACATACTGGGAGCTTACGTGGATGTAATTAAAAACACCGGCTGCTTCCCCCAGCTTGTTTCAAACAACCACCATCGTTTGTTTAGGAGGACTTAAGAGCCCAACGCACTGCAATGCAGTGCGTTGGGCTCTTAAGTCCTCCTAAACAAACAAGGCATTAGTGTAGCCATCTGTTTGGGTGACCAGCTGCAAGATGTGTGGTTAGAAGACCAACAGACCACAAAAAAAAGAAGAAATCACGGGCCACCGAGCCGGTTGAGCAGCTGAAAGGCAGCAGCCAGATGGCCAGTGGGGCACAGCCCACTCTTCACCAGTGAGTCACACACAAGATAGATCAGGGAGAGAGTGATGGGGCTGAAACTGAGGCACCCAGGTTGGTGAAGGATGTGGAATAGAGAAGACATAGTCAAGTGTTGGCACTCTAGAACAAATTGAGAGCAAGAGTTAGCAATCCAAGCAGTTTAAAAGATTATTATTATTTTTTTTTCACCTTAGGCAAGACATTCAGCGCTGAGAACAGTCTTCAATGTTGGGATTGTTCAAAATTTGCATCTTTGGCCTCTCCAGTGTATTCACTTTGACTTTATGCAAATACAAACAACGCTAACAGTTACATCTTCTGAGTCAGAAGCTTCAGGTAAAGCAGCTCAACACTTGGGAAACAAGACAAACACACCCATTTCTCAAGTTTTATATGTATTTATATTCCAGTGGCAAAATGCTAATGGGGATAATGGAGGCCACTAAAACGGTTACTTCTTACCTAGTCTGAGCTCTCCAAAGTTCCCACACCCAATCTTCTTGCCCACTCTGAAGTTGGGTCCAACCATAAGCACGCCAGAAGACGCCGATGAGCTCGGTCGAGACCCGTGCCCGCTCCTTCCCGGCATCCCTTTCGTCGTCCGCTGCCTTTCATCCTTTTCCCTACTAGGATGGTCCATGATCTTAGCGAAACCTCTCTGCCAGCGAGCTGGCAGAAAGGAATCAGAGTACACACTCTTCTTCTCAGAACAGAAATATATATCCAAAAGTATCCGAGTCAGGGTCCCAGAGAGTCATGGAAACACATGGAGTTCTTTTGGCACCATATCCAGTTTCCTAATGCATCTTGATAATGTACCAAGTGGTCGATGACGTTCTTGAGAACTCAATAAAGGCAGGTTGCTTTTGGTTTCTTACCTGGGGAAAAGAAAAGAGATATATGAAATAAAAATCATTACTCTAAAATAATGAGCAAGAAATGTACAACAGGGCCGGCGTCCAGAGCAATCCTCGAGGAAATTTAACAGCTACATGGGAATTTTTCCCAGTTTCTTAACAATTTTCTGACAAAAAGCCCTGATGTCAATATGATATGAGGGTAGTCCATCCCCTGCTTGCCACTGGAATTACCAGGACTCATACCACCTGTATTAACAAAAGCAACTTCAGTTACATCAGAACATCAGGTGGAAACCACCAGCAGATCACGTCCCATCTCTAAGGCAACTGTGAAGCATAAAGTTTGTTTTCTTCTCACTTAATGTATTTATAAAGTATTACACAAAAAAAACAGTGGAAAAATACAAAGTGGGAAATGAAAGGTGTCAGGAGAAGAAAGTACCAAAGCACACTGAAGTCAAATTCTCCATTTTCCATCTTTTAAAGTTGACCCCACATATATTTGCTAATTGTAAGTGTTGTTTTATAGAGATGACAAAAATTAGTAGCCAAAGCAAGACGTGTTCTTTAAAAAAAGCTAGAAGCTTCCTGAAAGCTGTATCAACATATGGTTCGTGGTACTAACATGATTTAGTTGCCAAAAAAAATGAGGTTTTGGGAAAAAAACAGATGTTATAATGGAATTGGGTGCAGGACTTAAGGGCTGAGTTCTTCTCCAGCAGCCTGCATTCATGAGTGGCAAGTGCAAGTTATGTCAGAGAAGGACACCTTCCTCCCACACATCCAAACTTGCCACCACCATAACCCCAAGGGCAGACAACTCTGGGCTACTCCAGACAGCACCTCATGAGCATCAGTCTCCCAATTCTGTCAAAAGAAGATAAGAAATAAATACATGTTTCTCAACCCATGGAGGTCGAGTGGTTTCTCTGTGCCCACAAACCACCTAAAAGAGACAGGCAGAAGCTGCACAGACGCAGGAGGTCCAGGGAGTGCAGGGAAGGTTGACACCTCACCATGAGAGCTTTCCTAGGACATGAATTCATGCTGGATCATTAGAGATTCACCATGGTCTCACTGCAGTCAGAAGAACTTCCTACCACTCAGACATGAAACCCTGAAGACTCTGTAGCAACAGACCTGATGGGACAGTCCAGAGGTACCAGTGGTGGAGGATGAGCCTCTCCTCATCCCCCAAGCGATCAGCAGGATGAAGGGAAAGGCTGCTACACCAGGAGCTGACGTTAAACAGTAGACATGAACACTCTGGAGATGTTTGGAGTGCAGTTCTTGCTTAAGAATTAGAATAAATATATTTGGAGGTACCCCCCCACATCCCAAGACCCACACGTACTGGAGTGTACTCCTTTAGGGGACACCACTACATTCATGATTTCCCAGATGGGAATGGAAGAGCACCTGAATAACTTCAGAAACAAGGTTTGCATCCTGCTTTTGTGTGGATGCCTACAGTTGGAGCACCAACGTTTGCCTGGAAGCCAGCAAACACCTCCAGAGTCAGCAGGGAAGTGCTAAATGAAACCACCGTAACAAGAGTCGTTGCGGAAGGACATCAGCAATCAAGCAGGATCAAGTACGCCCAGAAACACAAGCGTATTTACGAGGGTTCAAAAGTTCCTCAGGCAGTTAGCTCAGCCCTGCTGTAGCAAGACACTTGGAGAGGATTTAGCAAGGATGAGTTTCGTGAGATTCTGAAGCAAACCTACCTACTAACCAAAAACATGAGACAAGAACGATCATCCATCCACCAGCCAGTGGCAGAGAAGAAAAGCATTAGCCCTCATCAAACACAAGCGTGCTTTCCCTCACCTTTAGCTGTGGCATGCTTATATTTCTGGAAACTTCTGTTTTGACCTAAGGCACCTGTAGACAAGGCAGAAGCCATTCACAGGACATGCAGGTGGCTCCAGTTGGAAATTCCAGCTTCTAAGTACTGAAAAAGTCTGTTGTTTCTGAATATTTAGCACAACTCCCATCTTTTCTATCCATTTCCACTGGAAGTTCTGTGTGTCTGCAGGAGAGAGGGCACAGTTCTCTCCAGCCTCAGCTTCCTCCCAAGATTGTTACTTCTCTCACAAAAAGGTAAAGGTTAAATACAGAGAAGGGACAAATCTTAACACTGCTTTACAATCACTTTCCACTGCTTTTGTTCAGATACTGTTGCATCAGGCAGAGAGCTTGCATGACTCTAAACAGACTCCATCTTCACAGGAAGGATGCTGTGTCCCTCACCAGTGTCTGAAGACCACCTTGAGGAGCTAATAATAGCTTAGAGACATCCATACACTCGAATGGATGCTTCACATAATATAATAATCCCACAATCCACCCCTCACCCTCAATCTTTAACTTAATTTCATCCTAATGCTCAGATCCCAGCGTAGGTTGCAGAGGTTACAACACCCAGGGGATGTCACCCAGCCCTCTTCTCTAGGCTGAAAAGCAGCTGAATTCTTGTTGCCACTCTGCACAAAGGTGGGTCTCCACAGAAGAACATCACACAGCACGCTTGCAGCAAATCTAGGAGGGCTGGAAATCATCAGGCCATCTGAGAACCACCAGATCATGTCCATGCTCCCAGTTTGGCCACACCAATCCAGACCCTGCAGCATCAAGCTCCCAAAGAAGCACTCAGGAACACATGAAATGCCATTTGTGACTAAGCACCGCTGGCCCAGCTGGAGATAACGGAGTTGGAGATGTTCACATCCAAGAAAGCCAGTATTCAGTATTACCAAGCTTTACTTGTGCCTCTAATTCAAGATTTAATTCTTAAAAACTGCATATGGATGAGCAGGAAGCACCCGTTACAGGCAAACGGGACAAACTGGTTTTTCATCACAGACATCCCAACATACTTTCAGTTGCCACGTTCATTTTGAGGGGGTGAGTTAGGGCTGTTTCTCAAAGCTGTTTGCATAGATGCACGCTCGGTTGTAGCTGCTGTGTGAAACCAGCTTGCAGGGCAGCAATGATGCTCCACCAGATATCAGCAAAGCCCTTTGGTTGGACCCCACCCCAGCGTGTCCTGGGAGGAGAGACTGGTTTCAAAACAAACCAAATACAAAAGGACAGCCATTGAAACTACGGGACTTCGTTGCCAAACAGGAGTCAAACGTGAGGATGATGATCACAGGAGCATCAGGAAAACTTTCTTCAATGAAAGGGCTGTCAAACATCAGAAGAGGTGGCCCAGGGTAGTGGTGGAGCTGGGCAGACTTGGTGCTGAGGGACACGGGTTAGTGGTGGCTTTGTCAGTGTTGGGTTGATGGTTGGACTTGTAATGGACCTTTCAGATCATCCAACTGAGACAACTCTACTTTTCAGCAGCTGCAGGGCAGGTGATGCTTCATCAGTGCTCAACGACACAAGCACATCATTTCTCAAGGGCTGCTCAAGCTCCTTGTGAGCACAAGCTCCCTCCGAGCCAGGAAGCAGCTTCCCCTTCTCCTCTGGACTAAAGTCTGAGCTAAGCTCAAGCCCTGTGGGCCAAGTTTTAGATCTGGTATCAGAAATATAGTGCTTGATTTGACCCTTGCCCCATCTTGCTCAGATGGCACAAGCAACTCCAGTCTTCTCAGGCAGACTCAGCAGAGAGCTCTCACACACATTTCCTGGCCAGTGAAATAAGATGTTAACGGTTACAAGCCCCCATCCTTCCCCTCTTCCCTATCTGTAGGAGGTCTCCCCCGGGAGAAGGATGGAAAGGTCACGCCTCACAGTCTGCAAACACTAATCCTCTTCTCAGCTGAAAGCCTCCTGCAAACAGGAGCTGAGACCTGCAACGAATGAGCAGACCAAGTGTTTGATAACCTCTTCATCAGGGCCAGCCTCGGGAGCACATCCCTGCTCCTGCACAGGTCTTCCACTGCTGCTACTACACACTGAAAACAACTATAGTAAACATGGCATCAAGTATGGCTTTTGAGGACTAACAAAACTCTTGGCTTTGGGAAAGGAGCGGCAGAAGAATGAAGACTAGACTGTAATTTGAAGTCAGTCACATTAATATTTAAAGACTACTCAACGCCAGAACTATTTCCTGCCATGATTTGAAGGTTTTTCCTAACGATTTTCCTTCCTACCTATCCACCCACTCAGCAAGATCGCTCCTGAAAGTTACTTGCATTTAAACAACGCTGCATGGAGATATTTCCCTAACGGTGACTCAGTCCAATTCCAGTATTCATTTCACTACAGTAGAGCTGGAGACAAGGGAACAGTTATTTAATGAAAGATACAGGCTTGAAAGGAAACTACTTACAGCACACTTAGCTAAGTAAAAAAACAACAACAAAACACCAACAAAAAAACACACAAAACCAGCAACAAAACCTAACAACTTCATATCCTACATGCTTCAGAACACTTATGAGCCAAGATCTAATTCATGGCCTCTCCTCCATCAATGAAACCAGCTTCTAGGAGGTGTTGAGATACTCTGGAGACTTTTCCAAGATACAAAGAAATGCTGTCAAAGGCTTGTTTTGTGGCACAATTGCAGAAAATCTGTCCAAACTGAAATTGGAAACGAACCCCCTTTTCTTCAAGTTAAAAATCAAGCCAGGTCTCTGCATGTTTTGATTCACGAATGAGTCCGAAGTTGCTAGAAATCAAACTGCAAACACTTGATAGCAACAAGCAGAAGGAATCAAGCCCTACAGTTCCTTTTCCCTCCTTTTAAGAGGATACTGTCAAGAAAGCCCCGATTTCTTTTGGGATGGGTGATCTCATCCTACTCTCTACAGAAACAGGAACTCAATTTCTCAAAGCAGCTTGAAGATCAGTGCTTCAGCGCAAGACACACGCGATCTCGCTGCCTTTTCCAATGTCCACCCCACACACTCGTGTAATACTTCTGCTAAATCTCTTAATCTGGAGAAGCGCTTCCCAGACAAGATCTGCTACTTCCCACATAACTTCAAAAACTCTAACATCCTCCAGGGCTCTCAACTGATGTATTACAAACACATGGATGTGAGATCATCAACTTCCACACTCATTCAGTGCAAGAAGTAGAGCCTTCAGCAGCAGAAAACTTTGCTCCCTTTATCACAGATCAGGATAAACAGTTCATCCTCTGGAAAAGGCAATAGCAATCAGGATGCAGGGAAGGAATATTTTGAAATCAGGACATACATGAGGTGTTCACTCACATTCCCAGCATCTGCCAACTCATTATTCACTTACACCCTTAAATTCAGAACAACAGCTTCCTTTCACTTACACCTTTGCTCTCTTCTACGTGGACATGCATCTCTGTTGGTTTCAGGTCCCTCCACGCCTTCTCATCCCATGGCCCCATCTCTTCCCTTCCATGATGTTCCACCTCTTGTCCTGCTTCTGGTCGATGCTACCTTCCAGCTGGCCCCAATAAGAATTGCATTTTCCAAAGCTATCCCACTATTCCTTCTGACAAAGTCACTTTTATAGTAACAAGAAAATAAAAGGAAAAGTTATGAGATCTGCCCTGTTCCTAAGGAGAAACATCAACAGGTAACCAAATATCCTATCTTGGCCTGACTCTTGGACCTCTTGGAAGAGGACTCCACTCTGGTGCTCGGCTGTCTACAGAAGCTATTAGGAAGGGTGGATGCAGAGGTTGAATGCTCTCTTCACTCAGCCATAAGATAGACTTCCTTTTACCTTTACCTTCTTTCCCACTCAAGAGCTTTCTGGTTATCCCAAGGGTCTTCTACTAGGAGATACTCCCCCCAACAAGCCTCATATTATTTCAACCACCTGCCTGTACCCCAGAAGTACAGAAGAGATCAGCATTTCTCTGTGCTTTCCCAAACAGCACTAAACTGACCTGGTTTCAGTGTCCTCAATGTTGTGCAGAACAACAGAAAAACTGAAAAAGTAGGTCAAAATTCTCAGTTGCAGTTGAAAGCTGGTAACAGCACTGACAAAGCTGGCTGCAGACTACAGCAAGCAGGAGCAAGTCACGTCAGATACACCACACTTGGGAGATTCCTTCCAACCTTGAAGGCTACAGATAGATGCCTTCAAAACCTTATGAGCTGCTTTACTTGAATCGTTTGACCCAACAATTTAATCTTCAGCTTGTACACTTAGTTTTGTTCAGTGCTTCACAGGCAGAAAAATCACGTTAGAAAACGAGGCAGACAAACAGTATTTCAGTCAAAATTGCTGGGAAGAGAGAGGGATGGACAACTGCGGGTCATGACACTCATTCATCACTCAGGAATGCACAGGACCATCAAACTGACATCCTACAAATACGGTTTTTGTAGAAAGGGATGAACCCAGATGAACTCATACCATTTTCCATCCTAGGAAAGTGAACTTCTGTTTTTTTCCCCTTGAAGACACCACGAACGTGCTACGACACATTAATTGTATAATCCTCAACTAAACGTGTTGGCACGTTACTTTTCTAAATGAGTCCTGGTTGATAGTTTCACCAGGAGTGATCCATTCCTGAACTTTGCTCCTCCCTCCATGCAAACTCAGCACGAAAGCCAAGAATGTTAGAGAGGGAAAAAGTAATTCCTGTAGAAATTTAGCTCTTCCACACAAAGTGAGTCAAAACAAAGACTAGACCATTTTCCAGGGAAGTGGTTTGTGTGATGCAAACTAAATTCATCGACTGCTTTTCCCCACCCGAGTTCAAGTCAAACACATGCCAGCAGCCATCAACACATATTCCTACACGTTTAACAAAACACTCCAGATCATAATCTAAGAGAAAAAGAGGGTTAGTGCCCTTTATGAAGAGTTGCATGATGCCGGAACACATAAAATGGGAAAAAAATCCCCTAATGAAACCTGAGCTCTGCATATTTTTTATTTTATTTTATTTTTAAGCTGGGAAGAAGCTGAAGAGCAACTTCCAGATGAGCCCTCCTCCACCTTCTGAGGCTGGCTGCAAAAGTCAGAGGCACATCCCTCTGCACAAAAGCCTGCCAGAATGCCAAATCCCCTTTTGTCAAGCAGAGAGCACCTCCAAAGGATGCAGGCGTTGAGCTCACATGCAGCTGAGCACCACCAGCCCCACCAGCCCCCTCGAGTCTCTCAGCCCTGACAAGAAACAGTCACATCGACAATGTTTTTGAGATTTACCTCCCGATATCACAGTAACCAACCCTAGCTTAAAAATCCAGTGTTTGAAAGGCTTCTCAAAGACTGTCCCAAAGCCTGATGTTTTGGACATCATCTCTGGTTGCAAAACAGGCCGTGCAAGGCCATGTAAGATCAGGTTCCAGCAGAGATAGATATTTATGAGGATGCTACATGGGAAATGAGAAAAGAAACAACAACCAAACACCCCAGCAGTACCAAAGGCTCTACAACAGACCTGGGGTAGGATGAAAACCCCGCAGATGTTCTCTGAGATCCAGGCATCACACGTACCTGAGGTTTTTTCATCTTAAAAAACCAAGTTGCCTAACAGCAAAAATAGACCCTCAGATATATCTACAGCAACCTGTTCCTTTCAGGCAATGGATCTGTAGTAAAGTAAAGGGTAAGTTCTACCAGAGAAGCAGCAATTTCTAAACAGCCACGTGCACGTTCAACAAATAACCCACACCAGATCCTGCAGATCCAGGTGCATATATCATGGTTAATGGTAATGGACATAGTTTGCAGTAACTGGTATCAATGACAAGCAAAGTCCTCAACAAGACCACCACTGTGTCTTGGGCTCCAAAGCAGGCTGGGATTGCAGCCAGCAACATCACTTTTGTGGATTTATAGCATAATTTAACACAGATGCACCTCAATAGTCTACGACTTTTATCTGTGTACCGCCTGGCAAGGGAAAGCAGCCTGGAGGTTGAATTGCAGACAGGCCCAGAAAGCTTGGAAAAGACTGGTAAATTTGGCAGTTAAACACAAAAAAAAAAAAACCCCACAACCCAACCCCTTTTGCACTATCCAAACCATATAGCACTTTTTTCTGCTTTCCTAAAAGGAATGCAAGTATCAAGTTCAGAGCCAACACAGCTTTCATGGCGTGTGCATGAAGGGCGGGGGAAAAGACTTTTACCAGAAGAAAAGTCTTCATAAAGTTGAGGAGATGGGGTCAAGGAAAACCCAAGATCCCTTGACAGCAAGGGGTAGGTAGAAGCTGTGTTAGTGAAACCCAGATGGAAATGACAGGCAGCCCTGGGTAATGCAAAGAGGTGTGAGAAGCATTTGGCCGTGTGTCAAGATGAACACAAGCATTCATCAGGTACGTGTTCCTCCTGTGGAGGAACACATTCATGTCAAGTGCCACCCAGTATCAATAGAAATGGAATCATCACAAAACAGCAACGAAGAAGGATTAAGGTGCAGGCTCTCTATACCCCAGGGGAGAGTCCCCAGATTCAGCCTGTGATAGGAACAGGCTGCCTCTCCTGTCCCACATTGCCCCTGCGGACAAACAAGAACAGTTTCTTGCTTGCCTCAGACCAAAAGGACATCAAACCTCTGCCAAGGCTCCTATCTTCTCCTAAAAAGAGCTTCTGAAACCACTGGTCAGATTCAGAATCTCAGCCTTTGAAACCAGGTTAAGTACAGACTTGGGATGATGCTGGTTAGTGGTGTATGTAGATAACACAGTGTCCATCACAGAGCTGCAAAGCTCAAGAGACTGCTAGACAGGGGAAAAGGAACATACACTGTGTCTTGTCCATGTAAAACACCACGTTGATGCTGCTGAGGAAAGTTGCTCTGACCTCTCGCTGCACTGAGCCCTGAACACAGGTGTAATGACACGCTCAGTGTCCAAGTGGCCACTACAGGAAACAGCAAAGCCTTAGAGAAAATGCCTCTTCCACACAAAAGCGATGAAGGTGCAACAAAAATAGGTGCCTTCAGAAAGGGAGCTTCACGCAAGCAGGGATTTAGGCACTGAGTACCTACACACACCATAAATCAGGCAGGATTCATCCCAGCTCAGGTGTATCCTCCAGGGATGAATACCAGCAATCAGCCAAAGCAAACATGGAGTTTGTGCTTTCCCATCCTGCTGCGGTGCAATGTTCAGCATCACAGGAACCAAGGAAATCGTTCACCACTTCTCTCATATGGAGAAAGGAATAAAAGAGAAAACTTTTAAGGGGACATGACCCAAACCAACAGTTGAGGTGGGCAGAAGTCACAGCACACTGTGTGCAACCAGCAGAGTGAAACTTTAAGACCTGGTCTGGCAGGCAAAGCCCACATGCCCCACAGAGAACAGGGAAGGAGACAACCCTGCCAAGTCCCTGTGACTCCATCCCACGGACTCCCGCCCTTGCCCAACAGCCTGGGCTTCATCCCTGTCTCCAGGTTGCTCATCACCAGAAACTCCTCCTAAGAGCTGGTTAAGGAATTGGAAACAGCGATGGAAGAGATAGGGAGCTGTACTATCAACATCTCTTAAAAAAATAAACAGCAATAGTGATGCCAAAAAGGAGAGATGAGTAGCATATTAAGAGGAAACACAAGAAAACTTGATAATTAATGACTTAATTTATATGTCTTTTTGTATTAAAGCCTGAACTCCACCTTCTCCTTACTTGAAGGTACTGCCTTTTCCAGCAGTCACAGGACAGAGGATCAGACCACGCTGTCACTTCATATAATTAGATGTTTGGCAGGAATTCAACTGACATTACCTACATATTTTGCTTGCAACTAAGCTATGTCTCCAAGAGGAAACTACGTACCTGAGACCTAGATACAGAGAGAAATCTCCCCCAGCCTTTAACCTGCTGTTTTACTTGGAAGCACACGGCTATCAAAGAGGGGTGACAAACCCCACAACCACGTGCAGAGGTCAAAGAGCTCAAGGTACCTGAGAAAGTAAGAACCAGGAGTTCTGGTGAATAATTCCTGCTCATTTGGGTTTAACAAACACGTTGCTTCAGCATAAGCACAAAAAATACTGCAAAGCTGCTACTGAGAAGAGGCAGCTCCCAGCACCCTGATTCCCTGTCATCTCCCCACGTTCTCCCTCCCCTCTATTTTTTGTAGGGTGAGGTTTTTACTGTTAAAAATGAACGAGCTTAATACTACAAATACACTCAAAGCCTGAACCCTGCTGCAGTGATTTGTCTTCCCTTCCCATTACAGGATTATAAAACCTCCATGAAGCCAGCACTGCAGCTCTGCTTCAGCCCCACGACAAGAAAAAACACCACCATCCTTATGGCACGTAGAGAACAACTTTTTCCTTTCTCTCCAAGACGGGAGATATGGAAAAGGGAGATCTTCAAACTGTGCATCCTTACAGAATGGCTCAGCTGTCAGCAGAGACGGATCCGGATGGTCGATGCAAGCCAAAGATGCCAAGAATTTCACACAAACCAAGCAAAATACCTGCTGGAGAAGTACAGGTAGGAGGGATAAAAGATGCCCTATGACAGTTTTTTGAAATGCTCCCACCTTTTGCCTCTTTAATTTCTGTATTTATTTCTAAACAAAGCAAAGGTTGCTCCTTCTGCTGGCAGTTATGAGTTGTCTCCTCCCCAGTGCAAGGTACAGGCTTGGTTACTGGTTTCATTCTGTGCCCTCCAGTTGCAAGAGAGGCTACACCCACACAAACAGCATAAGCTTCCTCGGTGCAGCAATTAGCCATAATAATCTCAAATACACAGTTAGACAGTTGCCTTTGCTCACAGAAAGTTATGTTTGTACCCTCTAGTTATTTCCTTAAGAGGGCAAAGAAGTAGCCCCCACCACCAGCCCGCAGTGGAAACCCATCGAGAACAAGCCACACACCTTCATAAAAAATGTAATACTTGAAGGTTTTTCTTTTTGGTTGGTTTTGTGGGTTTTTTTCCTTCCTCAAATCTGAAGGTAGTAAGTTGACAGGGGTTTAAAAGTCTTTACATGCTGAATGGGTGTTTCAGTTTCTTCCAGATTTATCATCCCACCTGCATCATTTTTCTACCTATGCTTCACAAGACACAGTTATTCATAAAAATCAGTCTCATCGTTTACTGAGATGAGGTTCTTGTGCTACATCAGGTAGAGCAGCACCAGGAGAGGTAGCCACTCCACGTTGGCCTTCAAGCTCATGTTGGGTTTAGAACAGTAGAATGGTCAGAGTTGGAAGGGACCTTAAAGATCATCCAGTTCCAACCCCCTGCCATGGGCAGGGACACCTCCCACCACACCAGGTTGCTCCAAGCCCCATCCAGCCTGGCCTTGAACCCCTCCAGGGATGGGGCAGCCACAGCTTCTCTAGGATGGAGGAACATCAGCTTAAGGAAGCAGCAGCAAGCTAGTAGGAGTAATCAGCCAAAGAGAGGTTTCAGTTTTGGAGAGGTGATGTTACACAAAGACCTTTTCCTGCTTCTCTTCTTTCCCTCATGCTAAGGGCTTCGTACAGTTCACAGCCTGGCTCCTCTGTTTGCTGTAAACTTGAGACTTGCCTATGTAAAGGGAATATTGTGCCAAAACAAACACATCTTCCACCCACTTGCGGTCCAGCAATCTATTAGGAAGGAAAGGCAAGGCACGTACTGTTAAAACTATAAATACCACCTTGTGTGAACAGGAGTAAAGTCTGGCAGTTAAAAAAAGGAAATATTTTACTCCATTCCTCAAGGAATTAGACTTACATGTTGGCATCCCTGGTTTGCAAGCTTCTAACCCATTCATGTGTTTCAATCCCATTTGACAAAGAATTCAAAGACCCTGAATTTCTCCAGTTATTATGACAAAGCCAGAGGAGAGGAATCCATGTGTTCTGTTCCCTCACCGAGGACAATAATGAAGCACAAGCTCAGTTCCGCAGCCTAACACAGAGGAATATACATGGAAGAGAAGTCACTCATCCCTGTCCACAAGAGAAGCTTCACAACTTGGATCTTATTAGATACCAGATTATCCAAACACTGAAACCACCTTTCCTAAGATGTTCTTGAAGTCATTTACTCCCTCTGTTACAGGATCAGAATTTGAAAGGCCTTGAGAGTAAAAGCAAGAGAAGAGAAGGACCTACAGTGCCTGCAGCTCCACGCTGCGTTTCCCAGCCTAGAACGACTTCAAAACTAGTGACACTGCAGGGAAACCTACAGATTTCCCAAGGACCACAACAAGTCCCTGTGATAAGATTAAGGCAACTCCGATGAGTTCAGTGCAAAGAGATTAGAAGACACCTTACGGCTTCCCGTGTATTACCAGCAGGAGAAACTGAAGCCAACACCCAAAGAAGCAAACAGTAATCAAGGAGCAATGGTCAGAGGAAGCCCTTGGTTCCTGAAGTCGGAGGAGAAAGCTATTTGTTCTACCACTTCAAACTCATCTAGACTTAAGAGTTGAGTTTATCTTTTAAAACGAAGTAGAGATGCAGCACAGGTACTCACAGAGGTTTGTAGCCAAGGAAAGTGCACCCTCATGATAACAATCCTTTGCCTCGCAACACATGGCCTTGGACTAGTCACACTGGCAGATTTCTTCACACTGAGCTTTAGCATTCGTTTCACAAGCACCAATCCCGTTGGGAGACAACACCTTATCCCACCCTAGTAGTTTTAATATCATTATCTGAAACAAAAAGTGAGGGTTTTGTCTGAGACAGAGACCTCCCTCCTAACCATGAGAGAAGTCAAGGGTATTTATGTTACCAAAGGTCTTTCTGTCCTCCGAAAGGCACCAACCTCCCACCCAAATTCTTTCCCAACACCAAATCCTCACTGAATTAAAGGCTGAGCCTCTGGGAACACATTGCTGAAACCCTCAGCTACAGATCACCTGTAAGTCCTACCTTAAAACTATATAGGATCATAGAATTATAGAATGGTTAGAGTTGGAAGGGATTTCAAAGATCATCAAGTTCCAACCTGTCTACTCACTATGGAGGGACATCTCCATGTTTCCAAGATGAATTACTTCATTACAGTGCCTATTCCCCTTCCATGCAAACAACATAACCTTGAGAAAGCTGAGAAAATAAACCCAATTCTTCAGCCTACAAGGTAATTCTGCCACAAAGGAAGCCAGCAGCTCTTAACAGCATCTCTATACCATGTCCAGTACCAGACTGTATATCAAGCACTTATCAAAAGTCCCCTTCTGTAGCTTGAAACCTGAAAGTGGCTCCCCCCAATTCCTGACATTTCCAGCACAGTCTTCTCAGGTCGTGAAAATCAGCAGGTGGCACAAGGACATTTCAGGTTTCTTCCAAGAAATTCATGCCATGAAAACGCAGGTACAGTCACACCAAGATGCACACAGGCCACATTTGGCACAATACCCCATCTTCGGTGGCTGGTAGCAACATCTAGTCAAGACCAGAGGAAACCACAGAGATGTTCTGTGTTAGAGCTAAAGACTTGAAGAGATTGGGGAGATTTAGATTAGATCTTAGGAAGAAGTTCTTTACTGTGAGGGTGGTGAGGCACTGGAACAGGTTGCCCAGGGAAGTTGTTGATGCCCCATCCCTGGAAGTGTTCAAGGCCAGGCTGGATGGGGCTTGGAGCAACCTGCTCTAGGGAGAGGTGTCCCTGCCCAGGGCAGGGGGGTTGGAACTTGATGATCTGTAAGGTCCCTTCCAACTCTGACCATTCTATGATTCTAAGACCATTTCACCACCTGTATCAATACCAATGCAATCACCCTGGACTGATCTCCCCCACCTGAACGAACTTATCCTGATTCTTCCTGAATTTGCATAGTCTTTAGCACCCACAGGTCGCAGAACAGAACTCCACAGCTTGCAACAAGTGAGGTTTCTCATCTTTTTGAATCTGCAGCCTTTGAAGCTCCTTTGAGGTTGACCAGCCTCCATGTTCACAGGACCACCCCTACATACTCCAAGACAGCATCCCAGAAAAAGTGAAAGCCAATACAGTTCCAGTACGGCCAACTTAAACAGCAGAAAGGTCTCTCCTTTTTTGAAGTGACATTGCCACCGATATGCAAGAGAACAAGAACCAGAAGAATATATTTCATCACAGGAACTGTACAGATTTGGTTCTCGTTCAGCTGAAGGAGAAGAAAGTTTAGGAGATAAGAACATTAAGGACAATCTGGCATCTGCTGCCTTTTAAAGGAAATGCTAAAAGTCGGACTTCACAGCATCTGAAGACTCAACCTTAAACTCTGAAATAAACTCTCAATCACAGTGACCTGGGCCATCATCCCCCTGCCCAATGCGTCTCCAGACAAGGTGAAGCTGCAGACAGAAGAGGGGACAGCCCACTTAAATACAGCCAAACCCTTGTTTGCCATGGATCACTGCTTGACCATGTCTAGAAGCACCAGCCAGATGTCCAACAGCTGCCACAACCTCCCCAGGGGGCCTGGGCTCTCTAAAGTGATTTACTACAACGCTACAAACCCCTGCTGGTGTTTGAGGAGATGATGATGACAGGGATCAAATATTTGCCTTTACAAACCACCTACCACTACCTGTCAGCTGGGGAGCAAGTAGGATAACCCCTGTCTGAAGCTTACCTGCTCCTCTTCCACAGGGCACTCGTGCACGTGTGCTGCGTCTGCACATCTGGGACCTCTCACACTACAGAATTTTGAGAGGAAATAGAAGAGGCCACCTCCAGGAGCAGTTTCTCAGAGCAGAGCTAAATTACAGCAGCCAGCAAACCAGTGGTCATTAGCAGGGCTGTTCTTCACCCATCCAAACACAGAGGAGTTTGGCTTAATTACTGCTCAGACTCTTTTGGTTTGCCCTGAAATGGTACCAAATACAGTTGACAATGCCCACGTGTCCTCTGACCTCTCTTAAACACTCGCATACTGAGAAAGTAACAGGATTAAGATTTCACAGGAATTATTTCCTGGATTACTCTGGTAGGTACACATTACAGTAGGGTGTTGGCTGTTTAAAGGACAAGTCAGTTACACTGTAGGACAATTTTTCCAATTCATGTAAACATCTAAGTAGCTTATACCTGATCTATGTGGTGATCAATGAATAAGCTTTAGTTTTGCTGGTGATGGGGTTTATTTTCCCAGAAAACCACCAGTAGTCTCCATAGTTCTATTTATGACAGCACAAGCACAGAGTTTGGGTGGGAGTCCCAGCTCCAGATGTACTCTGCTGGCTGGGGTGGATCTTATAGTAGCTCAGATCCATGGTGACATGGTTAAGAACCAAATTGCCGGTGCTGAAGCACAGTTAGGTGGTTCAAGGCAATGAGAAAAACTTCTCAAACCTTAGAAGTGAAACAAAGCAGCATTTACCTCCAGATTTCTCATGATCTGAAGGAAGTAAAGAGCAGGCAAACCTCTCTCAGACAGCCATTGGTTTATGCCAGAAACAGTTGTAATCCACTTTCCATGCTCTTCCTAACAGTTTCCTTCAGGTGAGTCCCCAAATGGTTCCACAAGCGGCCCAGAGCACCCCATGAGTCCAAAATGCTGCCTCTGCATCAGAGCACTCAGACTCCTTCACCCCATCCCTGGGGCTGTAACAGCCCAAGGTTAGTCCAGACTACAGTAGCCTTGGTAGCTCAGCAGCCAGGTTGGGACAGGCTGAAAACTGAAGTTAAGGAGAGACAAGGCAACTCCAGACCAGAGGAGCCCCCCAGAATCAGAAGCTGTAGTTCCAGGTCATAGCTCTTCAATTAGAGGGCAACACCCTGCCTGGAAGGTCCAGGACAGCTTCACAGGTACCACCAGCACCAGCATCCTACAACCGGGGAGTACAAGACAGACAAGCAATGGGATGCAGAGTCCAACTGCTCCCAAGCCTGGTGCTGGGTTAGAGGGAGAGATTTACTCCAAGTATTTGCAGAGATGGGTCAGGAAGACCAGAGCAAGGGGAAGCACGATGGGATCTGGAGCAAGATATCCTTGTGGGGAAGGGATATGGCACAGCTCTGTTTTGATATACCCAGTGTTTGCAGACCTAGAGAAAAAAATCTCAGAAACCAAGTACCAGATCACTCATCTCCAACACAAGAGTCCCTGAAGCCCTAGAATGGAGGCATCTGGGAGACTAAAACTGCTTGGACCTCCTTGGAGTCACCGTCAGGACTTCTTACCCCATGCCCCCCCGGTAAAACACTGGGGTGCTCCCTTCACCCAGCTGAAAAACCAAGACAGGAGTTGGTTTCCCATGGAAATATGCAATAGAGTCAGCCTAGCAAAGCACAGGGGTTTATCACAGGAGACCTACAGGTAGTTAAGAAGCCTGCCTGACCACAGAATCCACAGCAGGACCTGCACTGTGGCATATCACCTGCCAGATAGACTTAGCCCCTACTAATTGCCCAGCTAATGCTAATTGTCACAGGACAGCTTGATCCCATCCCCCCTCCCAACAGAACATTTATGGCAACATTACAAACCATGGAGAAGGACTAATAGCGTACCACGAAAAACAAGGATCCATCGTTGCTCCAATGAAACTGCAAGGCTTGCAGTGGGTTTTTAGCAAGGAAATGAAACCCATGCTGATATACAATTGTTCCGCCCCCACGTTCGCCTTCACACATTTCTTACAGGTCAATTTTCAAGAATTGAGTCTTGTTCAGCTAAACATCTGGTGGCTGTTGCTAGAGGAAACAGACTTTCTGCAACACTGGAGCAAAAATAATGAGTTACATAAAAGCCAGACTGCACAAGAACAAGTGTTCTGCCGGTCTACGAATCTCAAACGTTACATGAAACCCCGCGTTTAATTTTTTGGGTGAGAATACAACGAAGTGAACCTACAAAAGCCATAAATATTTGAGTTTTCTCTAAGTTTTAAGTGAATATAATTGTGTTGTAATTAACCTTCTAGCTAGCAGTTGCCCTAAAGATTTTCCATAAACAGCAGAGATGGATGAATTCCAGCTTAGAAGTGGACCAGTTCAGCGCCAGGCATTTTCAAACTTAGATGAAGTCAGTACAAGCTGAGGAGCTGTAGAAGATGGTTTTGGTCAGTGACTGTTTGAGTTTGGAGCTCCTCCATGCCTAGTAGAAGATTCTTCCTTAACTCTACAAAGCACCTTTTGGGTCACTGTCCCCTTTTTTCCAGAGCTTATCAGAATTTGGAGATCAACACCCAACAACTGAAGGTGTGATTTTGTGGAAAAAGTTGGGAAGGAGCCCTAAGGCACCACCGTTTGAGCTCCTAAGACCAATTATAAGATTAGAGATCTCCTATAGGGGGTTTTACAGACCATGAAGTTCCACAAGAGGAGGGGCAGCATTCCCAAAAACATCTCAAGCAGCATGGCTCTAATAGACTGGAATTGCACTTCACATTATGTACCTTTCTACAAATAGATATTGCTGTTCTTTGAGGAGAGCTTCAGCACTTAAATAATCCAGCAGCCTGATGGATGACTAATACAACTAGAAAGCTTTGCATACAGGAAGATATTTTAGCTACCACACATCATCAGGACCGCTCCAAAAACACAGCCAAAGAACAGCAGAGGCACCACCAGCTTTCACTGCTGTCTTCCTTGCTTTTTGCCACAGACTCCAAGGCTTTGGTTGCAGCTGGTTTCCTCCAGCACTGCCTGGAGAAGTCCCTTCTGCAGCCAAGCTCAACTCCTTCAGCAGCACAGCCTTTCTCCTGCACAAACATCCATTGGTCCAGGTCTATCCCATACAAGCATACACTGGATCTACTACTATCCTAGAACTGGCTTGCTTGGAAGGGACCTTTCAGATCATCCAAGTCCAACCATCAACTCAACACTGACAAAGCCACCACTAACCCATGTCCCTCAGCACCAGCTTTTAAACACCTCCAGGGATGGTGACTCCACCACTGCCCTTGGCAGCCTCTTCCAAGGCTTGACACCCCTTTCAGTGTGAGTATTTTTCTTAATATCCACCCTAAACCTCCTCTGGTGCAACTTGAGGCTGTTTCCTCATCCCATCTCTTGTTCCCTGGGAGAAGAGACCGACCCCTCTGGCTACACCCTCCTTTCAGGAAGTTGGAGAGAGCAAGGAGGTCTCCCCTCAGCCTCCTTTTCTAAAGGCTAAACACCCCCAGCTCCCTCAGAAGTTCTCCAGACCCTTCTCCCCAGTCTCCAGACCCCTCACCAGCTCTGTTGTCCTTCTCTAGACACAGTCCAGCCTCTCAATGTCCTTCCTGTCCTGAGGGGTCTGAAGCTGGATCCAGCTATTGGTGTGGGGCCTCAACAGTGTCAAGGATCATGGGATAATACTATGCAGAAAGCCACTTCAATATACCATGTAGCAAGCACAGCAGAGATGCACCATGCAAGCAGCTGTTTGAGCCAGGAATTTAACCACCTAAGGAGCATCTTGTTCATTCATGTCATCCAGGGAGAGGAAAAAAAAAAAAAAGGCTCCTAAAGCCAGATTCCTGAAGCTGGATATGGTTCACCAAGCACAGCAGAGGACAGCTTGGCCAAGTTGAGCGCTAACTCCTCTCTCCCATGGCCAATGCCTGTTCATGCAGCACAAACACAGGAGTGGAAGTGCCTGGCCTTGGTTTGACCAGAGTTCGGAAGAGGTCAGGCCAGCTCTGCTCAGGAATCCTGAGGCAGGGAACACACAGAGGAAGATAGAAATGCTCCTTGAACGAGTAAAAACATGAGTCTGCTGCTAGTATGGGCAAGTGGAAGTCCTGAAATGGGAAAACCAGGGCTTCTTTAAACATTAAATTTAAATACACAGAAAGATAAAAGCTGGGAGAAACAGGATACAAGTGCAGGCAGTTTGGGAGCAGGATGCATGGCTGAGACAGCAGCACTTTCCAGCGTCTCAGAATTGATAAAGAATTTCAGTAATGCATTATCAACTTCCACCCTACTAAAAGGAAGACAAGATGGGTCTTCCTTGTTGTATCATTTAGCCTTCATGCTGCCTAGCGCTCTCTGCTAGGAATCCACATCCTCCTAAGTGCCTGAACAGCAAGGAAGGGGGGAATAAATTAGAGATTATGAGCTGAGTAGAGGCTTTGCCCAAGTGAAAAAGCACACCACGATCCCAAACCCCATGGAAGCAGGTTGGGGGAAAAAGTTCCCAGACATAGTACAGGCAGGATGAAGAAAAACAAGCCAAAGGCTTCTGTCACAAGAGAAACCCCCCACAACAACACATCAACAAGGCTTTAGACTTGAGGGGCTTATCTTTAAGACAAAACAATGTGAAGTGAAGCAGAGTCAGATGACTACAGTCTGTTGGACTTGTACTAAGATATTAAAAGCACTGTGCTGCACCAGTCTGAACTGCTCAAACTCAAGACTGTTCCAACAATTAATGGCACTCCTACTACAGGCACCAAAAAAAGATAAAATTGGTTTTAGGGGATGAAGCTGCAAACTAATTTGAGATCCAGTATCAAGCAAGAGGGAAAACAGATTTCTCCTCCAGGCTGGAAGCTAATGAAAGCAAGAAACTGTTGTCCATCCATCTACCCCCACCCCTCCAGCTGAAATTACTAAAAGGCAAGAGCTCATTAAGCTTTCTACATAGAAAATTCAAAATGGAAATTATAGTTTAGAAAGAATTTGGTTTGTCATGTCATTTTGTCCAAAAGTAGGAACAGTATTCCTGAAGGATGATACACAATTATGGCCCTCAACAAAATGCTCCAACTACTTAGTCAGTATCACGTTGTCTTCACTGGCTTCTGCTTGAACAGAAAGAGTTTGTTGCTAGAAATGTTTGTTTCTGAAGTCCAGAAAGGGAAATTTAGTGCCAGCTTCCCTCCTGCAGTACTGATTGTGCACAACCAAACCTCCCTCCTGCCCACACTGCTCTCAAGGTCATCACTTCTATCAAATCAAAACACTTGCTTGTTTTGTCCAGTTTCATCCTTCTTGTCTGTTTCACAAAGTCAAGGGATCTGTCCACACTGCAGTCAAAACCCCTCACCTATGAACAATATTTCCTTTGATTTCTTTGTTCCAGAGAAAAAAATTCCCAACAGAAAACTTCAGTTTTGAGTTTTCTGCTCATTTACTAGGTCCAGTGTAATAGAATGGGCAACTTAGCCCATATTTCACTATTTACACTGGAACAAACACTTAAATACAAAGCACATCAACTCTCTTCCCAGTCACAAAGTTAAAACACTTTCAGAGAAGTTCCAGTTCACCACAGGAGACTTTGGACTCTCCCTGACTTTAATTCTATCCCATTTCCTTGTTGGAGATATTCACCATTGAGAAGCAGCATTGCAGCTACCTACTTCTCAGCTCCACACGTATGTTTCTGAAAATAAAGCCAGGGAGAGTAGAACAGAGATGTGAGTTCCCAGAGAACTTACTGCTGGTGAAAAGTGCTGACAAAAATCAAGAGGGGGGAAAAAAAAAGATATTAAAAAGGAATTAAGGAGTAAGAATTGAAGATCTTGCACCCAGGTATCCAAGCATTCTTCTACAGGCTTGACAGATATTTCATGTACCCTGGTTATAAGTTACTGGATTTTATAGTGTCTTCCCTTATAGGTGGTTGGGTTTGGTTTTTTTAGGAGGGAACATTTGAGTTGCACACTAAGATGCTCCAGATTATCAAACCACACAGTACTCACCCCAAGTTTTGTGACTCTCTTCTTCTATTCCTTAGCTGAACTCACAGGGTAGCAGCAGAGTAACCCGCCAGTCATATCTGTAGTCAATCTGGGAAAGGAAAAAGGATCTTTTAGAAAGTCTCCATGCAACTGTTCATACAAGCAACATCCAACCTTGATTTATCTTGCTTGAAGGAAAACAACAACTCATTTTGCAGTGGATGCAACTGTGGATGAAGTGGAGCCAAACACCACTTCTTACAGCAAAGTCTAGTATTTCTGGTTAGCATGTGTCAAGGCAAACTAACAGCTTTCTGTGCAATAGCGTGACTTTTAGTTCTGAAGACAACAGTGTTGTCTTAAAATATACATGTTTTTGACTATTCAGTAATTTTGGGGGTTGTTTTCACTAAACTGGGTTTTCCCCACCTTGAGGAACAGGTTCCCAAACCTGAACTCCCATGACAGCATCCCTGGGATGCCTCTATCTCCTGCAACGCTCCAGGCACTTTGGTCAGAAGGAAGTACGTGGGTTTAGGTGTTTTATTTTGTTTGCGCTTTTCTTCCCACCCTTAAATAACACCCTCCAGAGTCTGTCCTCCACGAGGAAGAGCAGGGCCCAAGCCTTTGTTTCCAAGGGGGAGTGTGCTGTAACAGGGATGGGAAGATTGAACCAAAATTAAAGTATTCCTGGAAAACTCTACCCAGAGTAACCAGGAACACACCGGTTTGCCTTCAAAACTCTGGCATTTAACTTCCTTTGGAAAAAAACCACGCATGTATTGTTCTAAAAGAAAACAGAATGTTAAAAAAGTAACTCCAAGTTTGGAGAAGCCATGACCACCACCATCTATCTAGAAGACAAGTTCTTCTGACGCGCTGAAGTACTACATCAAACTCTTCCATGTGATGCTCTGTCGCAGGCTATAAACAGCCAGGCTGCCCAGTGCCACAGGCATTTGTGCCTGTACCTAAGTTAGCACCTTTATCCATATTTTTAGATGTTCAGGACTTCATACTATCCTCTCAAAGTGCTTGGTTTGTAAATACAAGAAATACAGAAAGAAACCCCAAAGGTTGCTCTTTACCCTGATCACAGGAGAAGGAAGCCCCTGTACCAGAAAGTATCTTTGTTCTCTCCCACACCAAGTGGCAGACAGACCAAAGTCAGGATCACCACGCTGCCAGGAGACACCACTTTTACTGAAGGGCACAGGAATTTGGGCTGCCTCTGCCCTGCTCTTTCACAAACCTGCTGGCAGGTCAGCCCAAGTCACACACATGCTTTTACGGTGTCCTTCGTGATTCCCGTCCTCAAGAATTTACAAGAATTGCTCAGTGGCTTTGTACGAGACTTCAAAAATCACCATGAGCTCACAACAGCTGTCACTAATTAACCCTCATCTGCAATTACCCAGCACCAACTCCTGAAGGAAGCCAACCACAGGGGTGAGGAACACACACCACCGTGCCACAGAGGCAGTGTACGAGCGATGAGTGACACCCATTCCTCTAAAATGAAAAGGCAGTTGATTATATCCCCCAATATTAAGTTCATTACAAAGCATTCAAGCTTTTGTTTTACTCAACACTAAAGTTGTTCTGAGTTGTCTGACCAGGTCAAAGGCTGCAGGAAGGAAGGACCAGCCAAACTTGTAGCAAACTAAGCTCTAGAAGAAAGGGAGAATGCCAGTGCCACTATTCACAGTGAAAGAGGGATTGCAGCTTTATTTACTTACTTGACCTTGCAATCCTACAAAACACTCTTGGGTAAAGAATAGGAGCATCCCATTAACAAGACAGTCCACATATTTAAATGCTGAACACCCTTGAACCTGGTGAAGCTGGCTCTTCTGCCACCTTGAACACACCCCAGTTAAATTTAGCAGGAAAACCAGAAGTTGTGCATAAAAATTCTAAATGGGATTCACTGGCCAGAAATCGCCTCAGTTTCTTTACATAAATACCCACCTCTATGATGAAGTAGCATCTGCAAACAAGGAAGTTAAAGGGAAGGCTCTATTTATAACTCGGACTATGGTACAATGATTTACTTTAGGAATAAGAGTAAATAAATCACCTCATGCTGTCCTAAAGCTTAGCTTGAACCAGAGGTTAGATCTTATTCATGTTCTCCTCAAAGAACGAAATGATGGGCGTGTTCTGGAGGAGGCAAAGTGTAACGTGAGAAAATCCCCTGCACTCCTCAGCCTCTGCCACTTCCTACTGGCAAGGTCAGGCGACAAAAACCCATCCCTATCTCCCATAAAACATTCACTAAAGGATCTTTTGACCCACGGTACAGCAAACACGACTACTCCCATGTGCACAGTCAGGGCTCCTGTATCTTGAGAGCACCTGAGGTTCAAAAGGCAGAGCTCGTTTTCCAACCTTCCCCGGCCAAATGCTGATGGCACTGGGCTCACCCAGAAACGATGGCTCAAATGAAGAGTGGAGGAGCCCAGAGGATTCAGCTCACGACTCCAGCGCACCTTAAATCCAGCCAAGAAGCCAGGAACCTCGGCATGACACAGAAAGCCACCTCTCACAGCAAGAAAAAGCAGTGGTGAACAAGCAATAATATGCCAACAACCCAGTTGAAGCACTAGTTTATCATGGTAACAAGCTCCAATCTCTCCTTTCCCAGCAAGCCTGGCTGCCCAAAGCCTACCATTATGTAGAACCCACAAAACCACTGGCCTTCTTGAAGGGAAGACTAAGGCAGCTGGAAGAGCTCCTACGGAAAGAAGGATGACAATGAAAGAGGCAGTCCAAAACCACCAACAGCAAGAGGGACCCTTTCTAGTTGTTGACAGATAATTAAACACGTTTTGTGTTTAATTAGTACCTCCAGACACTGAGCCCATTTCCTGTGACATCTTCTTGACGGCACTAGCTCAGCCTTAGGCTTGGATACACGCATCTCAACTTGAACTTGATACACCTTGGCTTCCTACAACCATGCAGAAGTAACACAGAACCCTTCAATGGGGATCCTCTACTTCCCACCAGGCAACTCACTTCAAGACAAGGACTTATTTCTTTTAGAGTGCCAAAACCAGAAGAACACGTAGCATTCAGAGGGATGGAGATGGACACAGATGGGTCCTGTATTCTGGACATGCTCTCCATCACTTAACCACAGCAAAGCTGTCTCTTCCCAGCAAGTAGTGTTTCTGTCCAGCCACCTCAGAGGCCACGATATTCAGATAAACCCCATCACACTGGCTGTAGAAGCCCCACAGAGCCCCAAAACCTCTTCCAGCTGTCAGCGAGCAAGAACAAGGCCACAAAAAAAGACACAAAAATCTTTAATCCTTGCTAGACGTTTTTCCCCCTATTACTTCTCAAAGCAAGGAGAACAAGAAGTGTGTTTCAGTGTCAGAGTAAAAATTGATGTCACCGAGGGCAGCTTGTGAAGAGATGATATTTGCTACCTCAGAGTACACAACCAGGCCTTTCATCTCCCCTGGGGTCAGGGAAATCTGTGCCAGTCTGAGCCAAGACACACAATATCCAAGGCTTGGAAGTCAGGGATATACCACAGAGGCTTTTCAGCTCCTGGAGGAGAGCATCGCTTCTGTCGCAGCTAGGAAGGGGATTCTCCAAACCCAGGTCTCATTAGCTACCTTGGGAAGCTGCTACACAGATAGTTCTTGGATCTTTTGTACTTCAGCTCATTATTATTTTATCACTAGTGAGCAGCACAAAACTCTGGGTAATACTTAGAAAAAGAGGGCCTGTCATCTTTAGGTTCAAGGCACTTACAACATTCCAAATTAAAGCAGGGGAACAATACTGAAATTCCAACCAAGTGGGCACTGCCCCATTCTAAAGCCTTCACGCTGCCTGGTGTGGACAAAGGAAAAAGAGAAGGTTAAACAGCTCCCAACAGCATTAGATGATGGAATAATAATCCAAACACAATGCTCGAGTGCTCACATGGAGCTGGAACATCGAGAACTTTGCTTAGCAGTGCACAGAATGGGTAGCTCTCCAGAAACAAGTGCCTTGTTTGAAGGGCAACCCATCAGACCTGGATCAACACTACGTTCAGGTGAGCAGATGTTCAACCAAAGAGTTCCACACACCACTGAAAAAATAAGGTATCTGTAGACCATTCCTGGTGTGCAGGAAAGCCTTTTCAGCAGATCTCAACACTGCCAGGTTCTGTTCCCTGTCAGATACATAAGCACTCAAAAGTCTTGTCTAGAAAAAGGGTTACCTTCCCTCTTAGGGGGCATGTTTTTTTCTGAATGATAAAAAAAACATGCAAACTACCTCAGGATAAACCATGTTTTCCAGTTCTTCCACGTTCTACAGTTTCATTTTACAGCTCAGTATTTTGTTCTCCTCTCGTACAGGCCTTTAGACAGATATCTCAAACAAGTGGGCTCCCAAAGAAAATTCTGACTAACAGTTAAAACCATCAAAGAGATAAGTTTATAGCATGAAACATCCCTCTTCTACTCAGCCAATGCATAAGGAACAGCTCTTTGGGAATAATAAAGACAGGAGCATGACAATGCAGGAAGCCCAAGAAATTTAAGCTGCTCATTGTGTGGAAGTAGAAGGAAGGACCAGGTCCTGTTTTGAAGTTCTACCAGACAAGAGCAGCTAGAACATACCACCTGCACTTCCATCCACGTCCTGCTCTGGCTGCCCAACAGTTACAGAAGCTATGAATGGCTGCAGCTCAGAGGACAGCAGCAAAACACCTAAAGCCACGTCCCTCAAGAGCCAAAGGGGTGAATCAAAGAATACGGCCTATCCAGCTTGGTCTCCAGCCTGAAGCAGCAGCCATAAGGAGATGGTTGGGAGGGGGAAGGAAGAGGGTAAGTGTATATGACTTCTCCATGCACTTTTCCACCTCCAGTGGTTTTTATTTCTAGGTCTTCTCAATCCAGTTTGAGCTTCAGGAACATTCACAGAATCATAGAATTGTCTAAGTTGCAAGGGACCTTTCAGATCACCAAGTCCAACCATCAAAGTTACAGCCTCTTCCAAAGCATGTCCAGTAAGTTCCTCTCTGAACTCACCCAAATGGTTTGTAGCTACAAGAGTCTTTCACTAGTTCAACAATTCTACTATTTGCTGCCTGAGAAACAACGTCCTCCTGCTTCTTCTGAACCTGCTCCATCTGATCCTCCTGGAACCTCATGCCAGAAGAAAGGGACTGTCCTCCCACATCCACCACTGACAGCATTATTGATCTGACCTAACCCACTGCTGACCCAATAACTTTAGCTAGAAAGAAATAACCACTTCTTGTCAGAAAGGAAAAAGGAAGGAACTAACTTTGACTGCACAGACTAAACAAGCAGCTGCGAATACATCAGTTATCAGTAGATACAAAAACCCAGGTCTAGTCAAGAGTGAAGCAGAAAGAACCCAAACTACACAGTAAGGCAGCCTCCCCTCAAAGCACAGAAAGTAGCAGCATCAAATGGGTCAAGTCATACCTTGCTGGGTAGATTTCGCTGCCTTTTCAGCAAACACACACACATTCAACACCTGGAAAAGAGCTGGACAGAAAGCTGAATGCCTGAACTGAACTTCGCTTGAAGCAAAGCTCCTGCTTGGACTCAGTAATTTGCAAATTCTTCCCTGAATACGCCCCAAAGCTGACATCTATATTTATTCTGCTCAACTGGAGAAAAAGAGAGCTTTTATTCTGGCACCGCACTTGGGCACCGCTCAGAGCAGTATTTATTGTCTGACACTTAGGTAAAAGAAATACAAAAAATATATACCCCGATTGCAAAAAAAATCACTTGACATCTCTCCCTCGATTCCCTTAAATCACAAGTAGACCACACATTTTGGATGTGGCAAGGGAATGCTCCAAGTAAGTTTAGATCTCAATTTGCCTTTGCAAAAGGAAAACAGCAAACAATTCTTTGCCTTTTCTATCTGGTGGCATGCTTCACTGCCATCTCTGCCTGGATGAAGGTTCCACCTTCCCAGCAAGCTGCTGAAACCCACGTGTACTTCTTATGCACAAGAAATCTACATTTTGTTAACAGCAAAATATGGAAAACTTCAAAACCCATGCCAACGGTCTTGGTGATGAAAGGGAACAGAATGGTGCCTCAAGTAAGACAGGGCAACCACAAAACTCTGAGAAAACATGTGGGCAGGTTCAGATAGAGTCTACTCACAGCACAGGAATACTATGACATTAAATTCTTACTCATCCAGAACAGAGTCCTGCTTACTCCAAAGTGAAATTTCATTCTATGAAGTTTGGACTGCCTGTACTTACTTGAGATACTCCCAATGTGAAATGAGTCCACGTGTTTCCAGCAGCAACCAACCACTCAATATTACACAGTTTAACAACACCTCAGCCCAAGTGCCCTGAGATGTTACAGCCCCACCAAGGATGCCCTATTTTCCCCTTCCAACATTCACCTCTGCTCCTGAAACCCTGACCTGTTTGATACAGCTCCAAAGCTTGAAACCCAGGCAGGGAAAGCAGGCCCAAAGAGTATTCCACTTTTCACTTCTAGATGATTTAACCTTTCCCCCCTCCTCAACAGCTGCAGATACTGCGTAAGAAACAGTAGCCTAGGGGAAAAAAAAGATATTGTGTGGCTCTGGGAAAAACAAGCACACATTTTAACATGAAACATCTGTTTTTTACTCTTTTACCACAGAGCAAAGAAAGAGTTTCCCCTTTGGCTTCCCCTGAACTGAGAGCCAAGGGTACCCAGCAAAACAGCAGCAAGTAACAGTCTGGGTTGTGAGTTCAAAGAGGAGAATCGAAACGGAGTATCCACCTTGATTAAACATTGAGTTGTGATAAATACTTAAAAGTGTGATTTTGAACTGTGTCTTACTGAAAGAGGCTTTAAGGAACACTGATCACAATCTGTCTTAAGTGCCTCTACACAGCACTCGCTTACCTTACACCTTCCTCAGAAGCACACGGTATCTGGACCACATGCTGCATTATCATGGTGCACTTTGCTCATATTTCGGGTTTTTTTCTTCCTGTTCAAGGTTCCCTTCATGAGTTTCAGGAGTCACACGACTGATATCTTTCTAGTGTCTGCACAAGGAATGTTTCCACTTACAGTCCCTTTGGTAAGAGTGGTAAATCCCTCCTAAGTCAAGTCTAAAAGAAGTTGTCCCAAATGGCATTTGTTGTCTCAGCTACAGTCCAGTTCACACTCCCAGGTGTCAATCTCAACCTGGATCATCACACAATAATAACACAAATAAATCTAGCCCAAGGAGTTTTGATTTGCATCTACAGATGAGTTGTTCTGCTTCTTCATACACTTTTGAAGGAAAGGAGAACCAAGCTGTTAGAGCACTCACCTCTCCCAGCCTTCACAGCAAAGATGATTTGCTCAGCATTCCCCTCCACTTGCTACATTGGTTTGTTAAATCATTAACAGACTCTTAATTTAATGCTCTTTAGAACAGCCTGCTCAGCTGATACCCGTCCTCAAGCCTAAGCACAAGCCAGTAACCCAAATGCAGATATTTGAGATTCTTTTCCCCACCTGTCAAGTTCAGAAAGCTTGCCACATACCCAGGAGAAAACTACTGGCCTCTAAAGACAGAAGGTGACACTTTCCAAGAAAAAAAATCCACTAGTTTCTGTTCTTCCAAGCCTCTGTTGCTCCTCAAGAGTTTTTGTAAAATTTAGGTTCTTTGCACCTTCTGGTTCTCCCCCTGCACAAGCTAACTCCATTTAGGAGAGGTAAAGAATCCACATGCACCCTAAAAGTTAGGAAGATGTTTGTAGTCTAGAGCTCACGCCAGGACAAACTAGTATCTTTGAAGGAAAACCCAAGCATGTTCTTCATAAGATGAAGCAACCAAAGAGCTATAGCAACCCACAGCAGGAACTCCTGCTGGTTTCTCCTCTGCCTGTGCTTATCAGACCCATTCCTAAACAAGCCTAACTCATTTTAGCAACAGGAGAAAACCAACCCAACAAACCTGGAGAGCTTTGTGCCAGGTTAGAGAGTGAGGGCAGCGCAGGAACAGGTTTGACAAGACCAGCAGCAGCACATGGGAAAGCCAAGACCAAAACCTCCCCTTTTGGGCATAGGAGTCACCACCGCAGCCTTGCAAGCTTTTAACACTCCACAGTAGGATGTTTCAATATGAAGCAAGGTATTGAAACACCAAGTTTCATGGTCAGGTACAAAGCTACGTCACCAGCTCCTCAACTACGCTAAGACTATCAGTTTAGTAGCTTGACTGCTGATTAATACTATATTTTTGGCAGCTATGGATCAGCAAGCTAAGAAGCTGGTCAGCCATGGCACAAACATGAGCAAAACAGCAGCAGGAAAGCATTGTGATGATCATGATACTTCATGTAATTACTATGACACTGAGCAGGACAATAATACATGCATGCTTCAGTAGCTGTTCTGCCTGCCTGGCTCTGGGCTATCAGCCCATCGCTGCCTGCAAGGAACGCCCGGCTGCCTGCTGGTCACCAGCCCACACTGGGAAAGCTGAAGAGAAGCATTGTGAGTACCTCCTCCCACTTTCTGCATAGAAAGGTGGAATTTCAGAGGTTTGATGGTGGTTTTTTTTCTTCTTTCCCTTTTAAAGCAACCGAGAACTTCACAACCAATTCCTTTCCTCATCTGTTATTTATAATTTTTATCCACCTGGTTTCAGTTTCTACCTCTGCCACCTTGAAACACTTTTACACATAAACTGCTGTATGTTGTATGGTAAATCTCCTTTGATTACATACAGCATGGGAGACCTCTAAGTATGTCCAGAATGCTGAGAAACAGCTCAAGATTTTCCATCCTGTAAGTATCCATAATCCATGAGCTCTTCAGAAACACTGCCTCCCCACACTTAACATTCTGGAAAGGTCAGGGGTTCATAAAGTTGGACCAACTGAAACAAGAAGTATTCTCCTGAATCATCCATGATGATGGCAGATGCTGCAGGGAGCAATAAGTTTCTTCAGTCTGCTGCAGCATCCACCACCGTTGGACCACAAGTGTTAGTATGGACACATCTGCCCAGTCCTACCAACATTTATATTAAGCATCTGTTGGCCCTGGGTTTGTCTAACCACTTTTTGAAAGCATCTAAACCATCACCTTCCACAAACTCTTAGAATAACAAGATCCAGAAGTCTCTTGCCTGCTTTTTAAAGAAATCCTTCCAATCCTAAGGCTCTCAGACACCTCACACTCCCCAGGACACGCAGCCACTCCTCTGCCTTCAGCTCAACCACCCTTCTCTGTGTTTTCCAGCTCTGCTGAAGACACAGCGACCACAAAACACACAACGCAACAGGTGTAGTCACACACACATCTATTGAAATTCACTCAGTGTATTACCCAACGACCCTAGTCCTTAATCAGATTAACATTTCAGCCCTCCAAAAAAAATAAAACAACACATAGTACCTGCAGCAAGCAAGAGCCCAGCGAGCCAACAATAACCCAGTCAACACCAGGGAGATAAATCCCGATGGTCCCAAGCCATGCCCATGCCAAACAATAAGGGACTTGCCCACCCGCCCACAAGAGAGTTTCTTTCACAAGCCAAAAAAAAAACCCACACCACTCACTGTGCTCCCAAACACAAGAAGCCCGGCAGACACTTGAAAATCCTGTTCGTCTTCCCAGCACCAACTCTTCCCATTCGGCTGGCAGCGTGCTAACAGCTTCAGAGAAGGTTGGCATTTTTTGAGGGTGGCAGAAGAGCTCCAGAAGCCTGATTACACATTGAAGGCATCTTCTTCATTACGCTCGTAGGATGAATTATGTATTTAATTAGAAGCAGCCTTTACGAAAAGCTGCTAAAGTCGAACACGGAGGAGAAGTCTCACTTCACACAAGGAGGCAAACCCACGCAATACAGCAGATGCCAGAACCGTCCACCTCTGTGCACCGTCTCACACACACTAAAAAACTTCTCCCAAAAGCTGGAGTAAAGCACTATTTTTTTACAGATAAACTTAACCTTTCAGGTAAGGTAAACACTATCATTCATCTAGCTCAGAAATCGCATCTGGATGAGGCTGCTTTGATTCAAGTTCCGCATTCAATCCCTAATCTTCAGCGTAGCTGTCAATTAGAAAAGTTCATTACCAAGTAATCAGCTCTACTCACCAAGTGGCCTTTGCCTTCTTTGAAGCCTTAACATCCAGCGGCGAGGACCGCTTTGTGCCAGGGAATCACCTGTAGCCCCTTTGAACGGAGGGAATGAATCCCTGCCAACAGCAGCGCTGGAAGCGTCAGCCGATGATCCAACACGGAAAGCTTTTCAGCGTCACTGAGCCTCAAAGCTTTGTCCACCGTAGTAAAGCAGCCTTTACGTTTTGATATCGACACAAGCAGGAAAAGTCCTTGCAACACAAGGTCACACCAAGCTTGGCAGAAAGCTAAATTTAGCCACCTGTGCCTCAGGCAAGTCTGTTGCTTAGGGGAAGCTCAGATACTGGTGGTGAGCACTGGTCCAAGGGTAAATCCCTTGGAAGACTTGACTCCATTTAATTGCAAGTGATCTCGAAGCTATTAAGGAGGAATCCGATCTCAGTTCTTCGAAGAAGAATTGTATTTGATGTATTTGAACACCACACAAAACCAGCATTGGGACACACGATGCTGTTTTAAGGTTGGTTTGCTCGAGCGGTGTAAACTATTACTACGTTCAATGTCAGAGTCAATGAAGAGGAGCTCAAGGAGATTTAACAGATGGGGTTTCAGCAGAAGGGTATTTTAGAACACCTCCTTGGCAAGCACATTTCCTACTCTAACACGCCCGTGCTACACTTAGAATATGCTATAGAAAAGCAGATCAATGAGAACACATGGATTATTCCAAGCTTTTGTAAACGTTAGCAGAGACCGATTGAACAGTTTGGGAAGACCAGCCCTGGTTTACCAAAAGCTGTTCACTGTAACACCTCTCTCAAACATTTAATAATTTTCCAAGGCAAAATAGATGGTGATGACTCAGATTCTTCAGCTGTGTTGGGTCTTAGAATCAGTATCAGCCACAAGCCCACACGAGGATCACAACCCTCAACCAAGGGTTGATATCCAGGATCACTGCAAGCTTAAGAATTTGGTTTCAAGACACTGCTAAGGAATACCATCATCACCTGCCTAAAAGAGACCCCTAAAAACCTATTTTGGTGCAAGAAACCCAAACAGGAGTATTAGTTCAGTCACACAAGCAAAACCAGGAGTACCACGACGACTGCACCAAGTGCAGATGAGCACAAGGTTTCTCATAGTAGAAGCTGAGTATATTCAGTCCAACCCAGACACCTCCAACTCACACTCCATCCCCTACAGCCTCTGCAGACAGACAGAAGGCAGCCTGAACATCTGACGGTCACCCTGCATATTCCTGCTCCCACATCCAAACCTGTACCTGCAACTTCTCCAACCTGGAAGATGCAGAGACCCCCCAAGTCCCCCAGCAGACATGCTGCAAGCCAAATCCCTGAGTTACCCCCAGAGCACCCAAAAGTTACCCTCATAACCCTGTCTTCGATTACGTTGTCTCCTTAATGTTGACACACTCCGTTTTCTGCTGAGAGCAGAAAGAACAGAACAAGTGGTTCCAAAACACCACGCTCCCAATCATAGATCTTGACAAGTGAAGGCACTCTGGCACGCGCAAGAACTACTAACATTTAGAAACGATAAAAAACACCAAGTACCAGTGCTGGATCCAGTAAATCTAGACAAAAACAAAGGACTGCGGGTTGGTTTGGAGCCCAATACCAGTTTTCGATCTCAACTACTGAATAACACAAACCTCAGCAGAGATGTTCTTCCCGCAGAAGTGGAGCTCAGCCTGAGGATGATTTACCCTCGCTGGTGTTGCATCTATCACCAGTAAAACTGAAGCCTCAGCGCTGCCAACGCCACACAGAGCTTCTTCAGCATTAGAAACCTGTCAAAACCTTTCCAAACAGAGGACAGCTGGGAAGCAAGATCAGATACCAAAGTGGCTGCAGGCCTGATCAACCAGAGAAGCCAAAGGCCTCCAAAGCCATCTCATCTGACACTGATGCTAAGCCAGCTGAGGTAGTCCACGCCTAGCAAAACGGGACCTCAACCATGGAGCACAGGGAAGAACCTCACTACCTGGTGGTGGCTGCACACATGGCACACACTTCTGAAAAGTTTATTTCCAAGAAGTCGCTTCACGCCTGTGTTGCCACAAGCCCTCCCTCCCAGTGCAAACCAGTGTGTTGTGACCTGCTCCTGTAGCCCTGCCAAAAAGCAACAGCGAGAACAAGTCTTCGTGAACCTCCTAAAGGTGAGAGCTTTGAAGTCTAAAGTAGACTTGAAAAGAGACAACTACAAAGTATGTGGTCTGTGCTTCATTAAAATAAGATGTTACAGGTTCTTAAGCTTCATTTGTTCATTGAAACTTATTCTTTTAAGATCTAGGAATTAAAAACAAGCTGTAGAAACTCACCTTGCATGTTACCAAGGAGGACAGTTACAAGGTACCTGAGGACAACCAGACTAGCCCAAACGGGGTTGCTACATGACTTTCAATTAAACAACTCGTATCAAACTTCAAGAAAAGTTCAATTGCTTCGTTATGCCTGCCAGAACTGGCACTGTCCATGGAACAATATTCTAAGCCCTATTTTAGAGAACCTCCTCCCATCTGTTTTTCATAGACCCAAGTAAGCAGAAGTCAGATGGACAAGGAATTCTGAGTCTCAAGGAATCAAAACTTGAAGACTTACTAGTTTGGGAAGCTTGAAATTGCTTCTCAGGGTAAAATTCTTTAGGTGCATTTCTGAAGAGCTGCAATAACTTCATTCACACATCTCTCCTTGCTAAGAGGAAGACTGGACAGATACAGACAGATTTCTTTCAAGGTAGTTTTTCCTGTAGCGTGCTCTCCTTTAACATGAAGGAAGAAAAACAGCCGCATCCGAGTCTATTCTCTAACTTCAAACTCAGGAAAGAATGTGCAGCAGCTTGGATAGTTACTCCTACAAACAAGATGTTACCCTAATTACAGGTACAACAAAGATAATACTTTAAAAAAAAAAAACACCACCAAAAATCATGCAGATTTCCACCTCCCAAACACCCAGGATTTTCTGCTGCATTAGATGAGTTAAATTACGAACGAAGCTCCACAGCAAATCAGCAAGATGGAACAGATCATATTTTGCAACATAAAATAGATACCTTCAAGAAACACACACTTCAGATTGATTTTCTTCAGGGTTCAAGTAGGTTTCTCCTACAATTCCATGAACCTGGCTTCAGCACTGAAGCACAGCAATTGCTGTAGGAGTTGCTCTACAGAAAGCAGGTATTCCAGAGTTTTCTTAGCTTTAAAAGACTGCACAAACTCACCAAGCTTTATCAACAGGCATTAAAACACATCTATAGGACAGCAACTACTCAGGATATTTAATAAATGATGTGCTCTCCTCTAATGTACCATGCACAATATGGCCAGATCATCTTAGAAGACTCCAGAAACACAACAGCTTCAGAAAAAACAACAGCAGATTCAGCGCTGCAAAGAAACCTTCATTCCATTGTAAACAGCCACAATTTTCCCAGCCTAAAGGAATGTCATAATATAATCATAAAAAGAAAGAAAAAAAAAAAAAAGAAGGAGCAGGATAGCAGAGGCAGACAGAAGAGTTCTCTCATCTCACCACTGAACATCCCCAATTCCCACATTAAATGCCAGGAGAAGCAAATCCAAGCTCTTCAATCGTCTTGCACAAAGCAGAAACTGTCAGGCTAATCTGCAGGGTAGAATTGCTGTCAACTCTTCAGGCTATTAAGTTATTATCCGGAAGAGATTTGCTCACAGATGAGCAAACCAAACCAAGAGATTCAGACAGGTAAGAGACACCCATCCATCTCAGAAGAGGAGCTGCTCTAAATAGACCTTACAGGAAGGAATAATATATGAAGAAGCAGGATAAGATGGTGGTGATCTCACGCTGATCACATTTCATTGTTGGCTTCCCCAGCTTCTAGAAATCAGTGGTCTTGTAAAAGGTAGGAAGTATCTGATGACCCAGAAATCAAACAGGTATTTTAAGGAGTTAAAAAGCCTCCTCCTTCTACTAAAAAAGAAAAGAAAAAGAAAGGTCTGGGAGGATTTAATATGAAATACAGTCACAAAGCAGGCACAACAAGACTTGGATTTCACCTTTCTGTAAAGTCATAGAATGGTTTGGGTTGGAAAGCTCACCCAGTCCCACTCCCTGCCCTGGGCAGGGACACCTCCCACCACACCAGGTTGCTCCAAGCCCCATCCAGCCTGGCCTTGAACTCCCCCAGGGATGGGGCAGCCACAGCTTCTCTGGGCAACCTGGGCCAGGGTCTCACCATTCTATTTATAAAATGTTTCTCACATCCAGTCTAAACCTACCCCCTTCCAGTTTAAAACCACTGCCCCTTGCCCTGTCACTGCAGATCCTAATAAAAAGTCTCTCCATCTTCCTTATAAGCCTCCTTTAGGTATTGAAAGGCTGCTATAAGGTCTCCCTGGCACCTTGTCTTCTCAGCCTTTCTCCATAGCAGAGGTGCTGAAGCCCTGTGACCATTTCCATGGTCTCCTCTAGACCTGCACCATGACCTTTCTTGCCCTGGGAAGTCCAGAGCTGGATGCAGTGCTCCAGGGTGGGTCTCATAAGGGCACAGTAGAGGGGAAGAATCACCTCCATCATGGCAATTCCTTTACATCCTGCAGACCGTGCTGTTCCCATGGGCATTTCAGCCACTGCAGACTGAAGCCTGAGGTCATCTCATCTCCCTGTAGGTAAAGGGGACCACTGCCATCATTTCATCTAAACAGGAACTTTACAGGACTCCAAAGGGTGTATCTTCAGTGACTACCTGTTGGTGCAGGAACACACGCTACTAAATAACATCAGGAAGGAGCTGCCACCCATGGTCCAAAGCTAGAGCCAGCGTATGACAGGGTGGTTGTGTGACAGCATCTCAAAGAACTGTTCCCACACTCAGGCTTGGATTCATCAGAAATTGAGAAGGTTTTTGGTCAACTGGGAGCCTGTACAAGAAGGAGGACTGAATTAATCAAAATAGCATCCGGACACCGGCACTTGCAAACAAGATGGAAGGTTCCTCTGACACTTCAGAAGAAACAGAAAAAGCCAGCAGATATAGAGGAGAATATATTTGAGGATGATGTAGCTTTTGGGGGAAAAGAAGCTGATTCAGAACTTCCTCTCCTCAAACGCCCCTACAGATTGGACAAAAATTAGCCATGGAAAAATCAGAAGCTAGGAAAATCAATACAGTAGAAGTAAAATAAGATGGGAAGGCAAAACCAAGGCACAAGTGTGTTTCTTCCCAAATGCTGGAAGTTTAGAATTGGATGGAAAAATTTAAGTGTCTGTTAATAGAGTTGATGGATGTAGCAGGTTCATGCCAAGCAGAGTAGAGGGCAGACAACTCAATGGGACACCCAAACTATATGAGGACTAAACAAGTTCTTAGAGGACCTAAGCTTTCTTTGGCACACACCACCATTCGAGCGCATCTAAGTTGACTGTGTCAGCAAGAAATACCCTGTAAATTAGAATTCCAAGCTTAAACCAAAAGAAATTAAACAAATAGTCTCAGCCACCCAAGCAGCGACAGCAGCTGTCACACTATCACCACAGGTTGTACAAGCAGAAAACAGCATTAAACAGAGACTTCAAATGGCTCTGTGTTAACTGCACAAGTGTCAGGACACGTAACACCAAGAGCAAGTTCTGAAACGGCATAAAGTGACTCCTCAGCAGCAGCAGATAAGGGAAACAGCAGCTCCTGCCTTCACCTTGATCAGCAGCTGGAACATTAGTGTGAGCCCCTGCTGGGCCATCTGACCATGTCCTAAGAGAAACAGAAGCCAATCCAGACACCACAAGGTAAAAGACTCAAGAAGGAAACTAAATAAAAAATTCGTAAGGTTTTATTAATTAAAAAAAGCCAGGAAAGAAGTCCCATGATTTATTACTGGGTTAATTACTAGACAGCGTCTCCCAAAAGTTAAAATTGTGTTTTACACCCGAAGTGCTGAGCTTGGCCATCTCTGCTCTCTGTTTGCCCCCACCAAAGCAAACCAAGCAAAGAAGGTTTCAGTTGGCAAAAGACCACCAAGAAGACAAGGTGACAGCAACAACCTCCACCCAGGAGGAGGATGGCAAGGTTTCCCAGTGTAGTTTCTTGGTTAAAGCTGCACCAGCTTTCACGCAGCAATTGGGAGGCATCTGAGCAACCACAAACCAGGCAGCCACGCCGGGCAAATCAGAGATGCCCTAAAGAATGGACTAAATGGACACAGGGCTAATTATATTTTATAAAATGAAGTCATGTCTCAGGACTCAGTTGGAGATTGCTGTCTTCCTTTTTATCTTTGGCAGGAGGCTGAGCACACGAGCACAAGAGAGGCAGCTGATAGACTCCGTTGAAAAAACCAAGCATACTGCGTGAGAAGATCCTTCAAAGCTCTTTGGAGAGCAAAACTCTGTGAGATAAAAGGTGAAATCCTCCACATACGTAAATAACTGGTTAAAAAAAAACCACCAAAACAAACAAAGAAGATAAGGAAGGTGAAAGAAAGGGATCACCAGCCGGTTTTCTAGAAGAGGGGACTTGCCAAAGTCTTCTGCTCTGCTCAACTACACCAAGCTGTGCAAGAGAATGCAGCACTAAGATGACAACATTTGCTAGTCTGAATAATTCAACACGATCAGTAAATAAGAGCAGTGACTCTAAGGAATTGCAGTAAAATCGTGTGATACGAGTGGGTGATCCAATTCGGAGCACAGAACATCGGGAACAACCTCCCCAACTTCAGCTTACAAAAACGCGACAGACTGAACTCAAGCCAA
The DNA here is from genome assembly GCA_013400375.1 of Thinocorus orbignyianus. Classification (NCBI taxonomy): domain Eukaryota; kingdom Metazoa; phylum Chordata; class Aves; order Ciconiiformes; family Thinocoridae; genus Thinocorus; species Thinocorus orbignyianus. The sequence continues at coordinate 51,387 of VXBW01005595.1, read as the reverse complement.
CAACTGGGGAACAGGACACCGGGGCTACAGCAAAGTATTCCAGGAAAACATGCCTTTTTGATCACTAACGAGGCAAACAATGTCTGTAATTACACAGCAAAATACAAATTCACAGCCCACTGTTTTTAAAAGAGGCACCTGCAGATCTGATCAGCACCTCTGCCAACCTCCCTGGCCACTCCGGTCGCCCCTCTGCCCAGCCCTGCCTCAAGGAGACCGGAGCGGAGCCGACAGTGACATGAAGAGCCAGGAGAAGAGACCTGGAAAGGGAAGCCTACCCAGATGAGGACAACTCAGCCCAGCCAAGTGACCACTAGGAATGCAAAAAATAGTTTCCTCAAAGCAGAGAAGTGAAGAAGTAATTTGTTCTTAATCGTCAGGAAGTCTGGTGATAGGACGAGGGGGAATGGTTTTAAATTGGAAGAGGGGAGATTTAGATTGGATTAGGAAGAAGTTCTTTGCTGTGAGGGTGGTGAGGCACTGGAACAGGTTGCCCAGGGAAGTCGTTGATGCCTCATCCCTGGAAGTGTTTAAGGCCAGGCTGGATGGGGCTTGGAGCAACCTGCTCTAGGGAGAGGTGTCCCTGCCCAGGGCAGGGGGTTGGAACTTGATGATCTTGAAGGTCCCTTCCAACTCTTGACTATTCTGTGATTCTATGATTCTTGCCCATGTTTTGGGTTTTAGTTTTTGTTTTGTTTTGGTTGGGTTTTTTTGGACATCCCCACGTTCTTGTTTTCAGTCTCTCCCTCACGTAACAAGTATCTGACACACTCCGTGTCCAGTTCTGTGTCTCTCCACAAGGCAGTGATTATCAAGATGGTTCAGAGCAAGAGGACAAGCCTGTAGCAGAGAGGTGTGAAGGTTACTAAACTCCAACACTTGGCTCTGAAAGGTCACAAACTGCTGGAGAGAGAAAAATAAAGCAGTATTTCCCCAGATTAGACCTGCTGTATTTGTGTCCTCCCCTCCCCAGGCATCTGCTACTGGTTACTACCAAGCAGGGTACTGGGCCAGATGGATTCCTGGTCTCATCTGGTTGTACTTTTTAAGGCATTATCCAGGCTTTCATCTGTTAACCTGAAAATACGCAGCAGTCGATTGCTTTAGTAGAGCTGGAAATTAGTTTAAAAACCACAAAAAAAAACCACAAAGGGGGCAATCTCAGTGTAAGGAAGGCAGCAAGTGGCTGTGGACTGGGTTGCACTCGCAATCTCACGCAGCTCACAACGCCCCTCACAGTGGAGCTCCACTAACCTGCCCGCTTGATTGCTCCCACCAGAACATTCCCCCTCAGCGACTTCAGTACAGGAAGGCAAACTCTCATCAATGAGGGGAACCAAAACAGCATAAAGACTCCTACAGAAGAGTAAGATAGATGGACTGGAATGGGGCATGGTCATACACCTCAAACTTCACAAGAAATTGTACTGTAACTGGAAAACTCTTTAATCCAAGAGGAGAGACACACACAGGTTATTAACTTGCTGCTGTGAGCTACCAGCCTGACTCACAGTTGTAAAAGATACCCCTCTACTCTGCTCTGGTGAGACCCCACCTGGAGTACTGTGTCCAGCTCTGGAGTCCTCAACACAGAAAGGACATGGAACTGTTGGAACAGGTCCAGAGAAGGCCACGAAGACAATCAGAGGGCTGGAGAACCTTATAGCAGCCTTCCCGTACCTAAAGGAAGCTACAGGAGAGCTGGAGAGGGACTCTTTGTCAGTGAATGTAGTGACAGGACAAGGGGAAATGGTTTTAAATTGGAAGAGGGGAGATTTAGATGAGATACTAGAAAGAAATTCCTTGCTGTGAGGGTGGTAAAACCCTGGAACAGGTTGCCCAGGGAAGCTGTGGCTGCCCCACCCCTAGAGGGGTTCAAGGCCAGGCTGGATGGGGCTTGGAGCAACCTGCTCTGGTGGGAGGTGTCCCTGCCCAGGGCAGGGGGGTCGGAACTGGATGATCTTGAAGGTCTCTTCCAACTCTGATCATTCTACAATACCGGCATAAAGATGTTACCAGTGACACCACTCAACAACCCAAAGAGACCTCCCCCACCGTTCCATGCCCTGCTCCATGTGTCCAGGGATCAGCTTTAAGCAAACACATGAACAGAAGAGATGGACAAAGAATCTGGAAAAGAGCAACTGCAAGTCTGGGTGGCATATACGGTTGGAAAGGAAGGAGCCAAGAGTTCGGAACTTTGAGAAAGCACCGAAGGAGCAAAGAGCTGCTTTTATAAGCAGCAACATGGACACAAACCCAGATAGGTACAGACCAGCCACAAAGAAATTCGTTGTGAGATTCCAGTGCAAATTCCCAACCACAGGATGGTTGGGAATCCCCAACCGTGGCCAGAGAATAACAGAAGAGCTTTCTGCATTAAACAAAAACAGTACGGAGCCCAGATTGGCCTGAACCAGCAAGGAGGAAAACACACTACTATAAACTTGGAGAGTAAAGCTGAGAGCCTCATCTCATCTTCCTCACAGCCCCACAGCTCTTAAAAAAAAAAATAAAGGCACCAGGTGGACACTTTGCTGAGTCCAGAAAGAGCAATTTCAGGGCAAGCAACACTTGTATCTAACCAAAGTTTAGGTACTTATGCAAGGTGTAAGCGTAAAGCACTGATTGCATCAAGGGGATAGTCTAATATTTCAACTGAGTCAGCAATATTTTTGCCAAAAGGCTGGGATATCAGTTGTACCAGGGCACCGCTACAATACACACAACGGAGATTTGCTTGGCCATTTCCCATCATAGAATCATAGAATGGTCAGAGTTGGAAGGGACCTTCAAGATCATCAAGTTCCAACCCCCTGCCATGGGCAGGGACACCTCTCCCTAGAGCAGGTTGCTCCAAGCCCCATCCAGCCTGGCCTTGAACACTTCCAGGGATGGGGCATCAACAACTTCCCTGGGCAACCTGTTCCAGTGCCTCACCACCCTCACACCAAAGAACTTCTTCCTAAGATCTCATCTAAATCTCCTCTCTTCCAATTTAAAACCATTGCCCCTCGGCCTGTCACTAGACAGGATCTTCCTCACTTCTAATTACATCAAATATACATTTTTTTAAATAAGATTTTTTTTCCTACACACTACAATATTTAAATTCTGTTCCTATTTGGTGGCATCTTGCTGGTGGTCATCTTCCCCTCCAAAAAGCTCCTTGCTGATATTTAGCAGCGTCTCCAGTTCATCCCTGACCCAAAGAGCTCTAGAGTCAGCCAGTTCCACGTGGAGAAGACCACTCTGTGCATCCCTCTCTACAACAGCAACATTACAAAACCCAAATTCTCCAATCAGTGCAATTCCATGTCCCGGGAAACCATCCCAAAACTACAGCGACTGGCAAGCAGAGAGGAATCCTTCATGGCTTTTGCAGCCTGGAGAAAGCAATTTCCCCAAACTCCTGATTCAAAGGTGCTCTTTGTATTTTTGGGAAGGCATCTGTGTGTGGGAAAGCGCTACTAATATTGGATAAGGAGTTTCTCAATGGGAGCAAAGCTCACACTTCTCAGTTCACCCCATCCTCCTCTCCCAGCAGGTTGGCAGAGACCAAGCTACCAACGCAGTATGAAACCTGGGGTGAAGATAAGATGGTTTATTTCGGTAAATCACAGCCAGGAGCTGAGAGAAGGAAAAGGCAAGTCCTGAAGGACCTGGGGAGTGGCAGCACACATGGGTTATACACAGGCATTAGGTCACTGATTAAAAAACACACAAAAAATCAAGTCTGAGCTCACACCCATGACACCACGACTTCAACCAGGCCATCAGGAGCCCAACAACAAGAAATGGGGAAGGTGAAAAACCTGTGGTGAAGTCAGGACACAGCAGATATTAACGACTGACCGCAAGCTTGGACTCAGTACACGCCACCTCCCACAAAATCAAAGAGTCCCTGTTGAGAAAGACCGAAGGGGACACTGGCCAGCAGCACAAGGGAAGATGACAATCCCATCAGCAAAGTGGACAAGCCAAGCTTTAAACCTTTAAAGTTCCACACCGTGCGAAACGGCACGTTTATATGTTTCCCAGGTAAGGGGGTGGAATACAGGATTTCACACAAATAAGTTCTAAACGCACGATGATTTGTTTCCCTCAAACCTGGGAGCGCCACCAGGTTGAGGAGCACTTCCCAGGCCACCTCCAACTCCTCCCCGGGCCGCTGCCCTGCCCTAGGGCTGCCAGCTGCGACCAGGACCAGGGTTATCAACCCGCACCCCTTCGGGTGACACCCCCCTCCCCTTTCACATACAGGGCGGCGGTGAGGGGCCGCCGGGCCCGGTTCCCCTCGCCTACACCCGGGGAGAAGCTACATCCTCCCCCAGGCGCCTCCCGGAGCTCCGCTCGGCCAACGGCTCGAAGGAAGCCCCGCCGCCCCTCCAGCGCCGCCCCTGCCCTCCGTAGCCCCCCCCCGCGATGCTCCCCCGCCGCCCTAAACCCCTCGGCGCCGGCAGAACCGCGGCTGAGCCCCGTAAGCGGCCGAACCCCACACGAACCCTCGCCGCCAGGGCGGGAGGCGCGGCCCCGGGAAGGCCCCGGGGAGCCAACCTGTTACCCCCCACCCCACCACAGGACGCTAAGCGGAGCCCAGCGGTAACGGCGGCCCCCAAAGCTTCTCCCTACCTGGCTGCTGCGGCAACACCGGAGTCCCCGGGCGGGCTGGGCAGGGCCCCGCCGCCGCCCGCCCCGCCCGC
>VXBW01005595.1:27729-46679 GCA_013400375.1 Thinocorus orbignyianus | reverse complement strand
CCTCCCTCCGCCCCGCTGCCCCGACCCGGAAGGACTCGGCCCATAACCCCGCCCCCCGGCGAGCACCGCCCTATGGCAACAGAGCGCCAGCGCCCTCCGCAATAACTTCCGGGGCGGGCCGGCCTTAGCAACCGCGTTGCGTTGCTAGGCGGAAGTGGCGCCCGGCAGGCCGGGGCATGGCGGCGGGTGGAGCCGCTGAAGGAGTGGGCCTCGCTGGGGATGGGGAGGGGAAGGAGAGCAAAAAGGGCATCGCCGCAGCCCTGGCACCTTCTGCCCTGCAAAACCCGCCGCCTCAGTGAGAGAGGAAGGGGGAAACCCGGCTGTAAACTGGGAAAAAATGTCCCCACAGAGAGGCTGGTGGTAAAACGGAATCATAGAATCATAGAATGGTCAGAGTTGGAAGGGACCTTAAAGATCATCCAGTTCCAACCCCCACACCACAGGCAGGGACCCCTCCCACCAGAGCAGGTTGCTCCAAGCCCCATCCAGCCTGGCCTTGAACCCCTCCAGGGATGGGGCAGTCATGGCTTTTCTGGAAAACCTGTTCCAGGGTTTTNGCAGGCCGGGGCATGGCGGCGGGTGGAGCCGCTGAAGGAGTGGGCCTCGCTGGGGATGGGGAGGGGAAGGAGAGCAAAAAGGGCATCGCCGCAGCCCTGGCACCTTCTGCCCTGCAAAACCCGCCGCCTCAGTGAGAGAGGAAGGGGGAAACTCGACCATAAACTGGGAAAAAATGTCCCCATGGAGAGGCCGGTGGTAAAACAGAATCAGCTCTGCGGACACTCCCCGTCCTGCTAAATGGCCGTTACTGCCCAGCTTTTAGTAGCCACCTGAAGTCAGGCTGAATGGTCATCACTGCCCGGCTTAATGGTCATCACTGCCTGGGTTTTAGTGGCCGCCAAGGAAATGTGACAAGAAGGATTTTTAGAAGACTCCAGTGTCTGAATTTGTGGAAATATTTACTTTACAGCCAGCTCTGGGGTGTGAGATTCACGTTCTCGGTGTTTTCCAGCTCCCCAGCTGCGGGGATGAGAAGGAGTGAGACCCGGGCACTTGACCCAAGCTGCCATCAGCATTATTTCACACCATGAGTGGCTCATTCCATAGAAATTAGAAAGTTTCCTGAGAAATTCTCTCTCTTTCCACTGATGGCTGTGATCCTGACATCTCCTTACCCACCCGGTGCCAGAGCCCGGAGCTCTCCTNCTGTGGGCTCCCTTCAGATACTGATGGAGGTCTTAAACTCATCCTTGCCTCGAGTCGCCTCGAGTCGCCTCCACCTCCACCTGCAACAGGCTGAAGGAATGAGAAGGCGGCTCTGGGGACACCCCCTGTCCTGCCCAGCTTTTAGTAGCCACCAAAGAAATNTCCCGAAGCCACAGCGCTCGCAGTGTCCCACGTGGGCTGTCCCTGCAGGGATCACACAGCTCTCTGCGGTGGAATGGGCTGGGGACAGTCCATGTGCATTATATATTGGTGTTGGGATCAATATTGGTTCTTTAGTGTTTTTATAATGTTAATTATCTGGTCTTATTCTATTAAACTTACTTACATTTCCACCCTTGTTGTTCCCTGATTCCCCTTCCCAGGCAGGGAGGGGTCATAGGGTGACAGAATAATTGTCAATGTTGTGGGTTTCTCAAACCATAAAGAGGGTTATGGTTTCATAACGATTTTACAATTCCAGCTGCCCAAGAAGTTCTCTCAGGTGGCTCAGGACCACCCCACCACAGGTTCTACCGGCGGACATTCAGCTCTGTGTCCTCCACCAAGAGAGGTGAGAAGCCAGACCAATTCCCGAGAAAGGAAACGTCCTGCTTTTATTCTTGAAACTGCTGCAGCGTCTCCAGCTGGGATGAACCGTCTGGTTGCGGCGGGAGCTGGTGGGCAGGACAATACTCCTTTGTGTGGGCCAGCGGGAAGGACAATGAAGCTCCTGTTCAGGGTCAGGCACAGGGAGGCACCACCCCAACACCAGTGCTTGAGCAGCGTGGGCAGGGGGGCACCTCGCAGGCAGGACACCAGCCCAGAGAGACCTCGCATCCTTCTGGGGAACGAGAGAAAAAAACCCAAAAAACCCACAGAAAAATCTCAAAGATTCAAAGAGCATTTTTGGGGTAGGAACGTGAGAGCAGAGGAGCAACCATGTAGAGTAAGAAGGTACCAGGGTCTTGTCCTTCTCCCCCTCGATGGAAATGCCCCCCCTGTAATCAGAGTGGGAATATATGTGAACAAGGGGTTGTTTTTTTTGGGGGGGAAAGTAGAAGGAGGGCGGCATTTACCAAAATTAATAGTGTTCCTGTGCAAGAAAGCATCCTGTGCAACTCCCATGGCATCGGCAAGCAGCTTCGGAGCTCAAACCTGTGGCATCTGCAGCAGGGAGGCTTTATTTCAGGGAGTGAGGAGTGAAAAAAGCCAGTCAGTAAAAGAGTTGAAAAGGCCTCATTTGGGGGATGGAGGTTCCTGGGTTCCTGAGGTTTTGTGTTGGATTCCCACGGCGGGGTGAGAAGGCACAGCCTGACAGCTGATGCCCCTTTGTCTCCCTCCCCTCTGCCCGCGTCCCTGTGGCAGGGACATCTGCTCACCCCGCCGACCAGCTGCTCCCCGTGCAGCACCGGCTGCAGGAGAGCCGAGGAGGTCCTTCCAACCCAACCCAGCTACAGAGAACAGAAACATTTGGTCTGTCCTGTTCCCGACATGGGGGACACACAAGGACTCTGCTGGGAAAAGCTTGAAAATGCTCTGGAACAGCAGGACTTTGTGAGTAATCACATTATATATACATATATATATGTATATAATCCCATATTATTTATAGAGGGAAAAGCCTTAGGCCGTGGGGACGGAAAAGGATGGGGTCCATCCCACTACACTCTTGCCCAGACAAAGATAATTTTGCCCTCTAAGATTTAAAATTCAACATATCAAACCCTTAGGATTTCTTGTCTTCTAACCACCACTGTTTTCTCTCCTAAAAACCCCCTTTGATGCTCATTTTGCAGTTACTTTTGGAGCATCCAAGAGCACCTACTGAAAGATATATCCAGCTGTTCTAGCAGCGACCCCTCTGTGCTCTCACCCCATCTCCACCTCCCCTTTGTCTGCTCTCCCCCCACCCCACCCCTCACCCTTTTCTCCCTTCCCATCCCCAGGGGCTCAGCCCAAGCCAAATCAAAGATGGAGAAGGAGCATTTTGGAGATTCCATGGGGAACCAGCCCTTTTCTCAGGGGAGAAGCCTTGCTTCTGCTGGCCTGCATTGGCTTGGTGGACCAAGAGCCACCGAGGAGCTGGGACCAGCAATGACCCACTCACAACATCAGTTTGCCCATCCAGCATCCTGCAGGATCCACCAGGTGCCACCAACCTGGGTCAAAAGACCATGAGCTCCCTGCATCTGGGGAGGAATAACCCCATGCACCAGTACAAACTGGGACTGACCTGCTGGAGAGGGAGAGCTCTCCAAAGAGGGAGCCGGGAGTCCTGGGGGAACACAAGTTGCCCATGAGACAGCAATGTGCCCTTGTGGCCAAGAAGGCCAATGGTCTCCTGGAGGGCATTAGGAAGAGTGTGGCTGCAGGTGAAAGGAGGTCATCCTCCCCGTCTGCTCTGCCCTGGGGGAGACATTTGGAGCACTCGGTCCAGTTCTGGATCCCCCAATTCCAGAAGGACAGGGGACTGCTGGAGAGAGTCCTGTGGAAATTACAAAGATGATGAGGGACTGGAGCATCTCTCTGCTGAGGAAAGGCTGAGGGACCCAGGGCTGTTCAGCTGGAGAAGAGCAAACTGAGAGGGGATCTCCTCCATGCTGAGCAATAGCTAAAGGGCAGGTGGCGAGAGGGTAGGGCCAGGCTCTTCTCAGTGGTGACAGGACAAGGGACAACGGGGACAAACTGGAAAGGGGAAAATTCCATCTCAAACTGAGGAAAAAATTATTTTCTTTGAGGGTGGCAGAGACCTGGAAGAGGCTGCCCAGAGAGGGTGCGGAGTCTCCTTCTCTGGAGATGCTCCAAACCCACCTGGACACAGTCCTGTGCGACCAGCTCTAGGTGACCCTGCTCTGGCAGGGGGTTGGATGAGATTGTTTCCAGAGATCCCTTCCAACCCCATCATTCTGTGAAAGGAGCTCCTGGACCTTTCACGTGGGGGTGGGAGTCCCAGCTGAGGCCATTCAGGGCAGTTTAATGCTTATTAGCGCTCTCAGGGCTGGGATATTCTCAAGGTCAGGGGTCAGAAGAATAATTCGGTCCATCTGCGGAAAACTCAGTGTGTTGGAAATGGGAAAAAAAAAAACCCATCTGCCGGTGGGGAGCAGGTTCCCCTCACTGCCTGTCCCAGCGTTGGGTTTGAGCAAACCATGGAGATTTCACTGGTGAAACAGAGGGTGATTTCACCGATGCCATTTTTCCCCAAGGAGACCATTACTCTTGGAGGTAACACTCACCCTCAGGAATCAACAAGCGATTTCAGCCTCTCATCCATATGCTTATCTATTTTCCCCTTCATGATTTAAATAAGTATTTTGGAAGAAGACAAAAGGACCGTTGGGCTGGTCACTGGCCCCCTCAAGCCTTCTGTAGCTGGAGATGCTGCTGACATCTATCGTCAGCTCCGGGCATCTATTCATTTCTTTAAGTGGATGCTTCTAAGTGTGTTATTAACCTCGACTTATTAAACTGGAAGATGGTGGGTCATACTCTGCTGGCAGGTCTCAGCTTGCTCCTGCTATCTATTTTAAAAATTTAATGGAAAGTCCTAATTACAGGGGGCACTCACGAGGCATTGGGAATTTTTAGCTGGGTTTATGTTCCCTTCCTTCCTTTCCCCCGTTAAAAAAAATGGGAGTTGTGGTGTTCATATGGATTTAACCAAAAGAGCATTGCTATGAAATAATTCTTTAAACTTAAATTAACTGAAAAGTGAAAACTACTTTGTTGTAAGGCACTATCCTTAATAAACCACTGGCTTTCCAGCTGATTGTTCCCCTCCAGAGTTTCTCCAGACCATACCTCTTGCCTCAAAGCTCTAGAAATCCCATTGCATGGGGATAAACCTCCGTTACACGATGTAATGTTGCACCGAGAACGGCGATAAAGCCAATACAGCCTTGTCTTGAATTTATTTTCAACGCCATATGGGACTCTGCTTTCCCACATTAAACTTTGCTATTAATTATATCACTGCATTAAAGCATTTGTAGCCATCGATGTAAATTGCTCAGCAGTATATTTGGTGTGGCACCTTAAAATGCAGGGCTACTTTAAGGAGAATCTTCCTGACTAGAGCACCAATAGCTGGGGAAAAAAAAGAAAAACTAAACAGATGAGTATTTTGTATATGGAAACCTTCTTTCAAGCTTTTGAGGTCTTATCTCTAAATATCTTACCTATAAATTTTATTTCTAATTGTCTGGAGCTCTTTGGCTTTAGCACTCTCTCCCTCTTTGATTATTTTTTCCCCTGCTCCAATTTTCAGAAGAGCTGAGCGCTGTTCCCCTTCCCCTCCAAAGCCCAAAGGGAAGGCTGGCAGCAGGAGTTCAGTGGGAGCTAAATCGGTCATATCCCTGTCCCAGCCCCAGGGCAGCAGCCCCGCTCCCACCCTGAAGATTCCTTCCCCATATTCCCACCAAGATAGGAATCACAGAATTGTCATGGTTGGAAAGGACCTCGGAGATCACCAAGTCCAACCACACACACACAAAAACCCCTACAATCTCGGTCACTAGAGTGTACCCTGAAGTGTACCCTACACATTTCTTNAAAAAAAAAAAGGGGGATCCTTAGCTTTCAGCCTGCAGTTCTTGATGTAAACCTTAGTGTTTTCTTTTACCATGGGTATTTATCAGAAGCAAAAGTGGTTTTAGCTGCTCCTCAGTACTGAGTTTTGCCCTTTTATGAGATTTTATGGCTAGGGAGACATGTACCACACAGGCAGCTATTTGATGCTGAGCTTCCTTTGTGCATGCTCTTCTGCCAACAGGTTTGTTGAACTTCATGCCATTTGCACCTCTCCAGCCCGTCCAGGTCCCTCTGGATGCCATCTCTTCCCTCCAGAGTGTCCAGCATGCCACCAAGCTTGATGTCATCAGCAAACTTGCTGAGGGTGCACTCTATCCCATTGTCCATGTCTCTGACAAAGATGTTAAATAGTACTGATCCCAGTACTGATCCTTAAGGAACCCCACTCATCACTGGCTTCCACTTGGATACCGAGCCACTGACCGCAACCCTTTGAGTGTGGCCATCCAGCCAGTTCTTGATCAACCTTGATCCATCTATCCATCAAATCCATGACTTTCCAATTAAGAGACAATTGGGGGACAGCGTCAGAAGCTTTGCTCAAGTCCACGTAGATGACGTCTGTTGCTCTGCTCTTGTCTACCAAAATCAAGTGGATTGAACACTTGGAGCCTCTGAATAGATGGGCTCTGCTTGCTGGGTGCACAGTCTTGCCACCACCTTTTCTTTCCTTATCCACCAGGTGCTCCATCTATCTTCCCGATATCCAACCTAAACCTCCCCTGCTGCAACTTCAGGCCCGTTTCCTCCGGTCCTGCCATTATTCCCTGGGGAGAAGAGGCCAAGGCCCACCTCTCCACAACTTGTGGCACAAGAAAAGGGATTTGGGGGACAGTAGGCAGCGAGGTGTGGGGAGGACGGGGGGAAAAGGGCCGCTTTCCCTCTCCTCCAGCCCCCGCCAGGAGGCCCGGAACGGTGTGTCCGCGCCCGCATTCCCGGGGAAGGGAGGCGGCCGGTCCGGTCCGACGCCGTTTGCCTTCCCCCCGGGCGGAAGATGGCGGCGCCCAGCCCTTTGCTGGCCTGGTGCGTCCAGCGCCTCCGCGGGGACTTTGGGCTGGACGTGGGCGAGGAGGTGGTGAGGTGAGCGGGGCCGGGGTCTTCGGGGACGGCCCTTCCCGGGGTCTAACCCTCCGTCGGGGCCTGGGGGGTCCCTCGGCCGCGGGCCGCTCCCACAGGCCGCCCTCACAGGCCGCGGGGGCCCCTGGCGTCGCTTCTGGGTCCCCCCCTCCAGCCTCGGCCATGGTGTTTTTAGAGCCGTTTTTGGGGAATCTGAGCCCTGGGTGGGTGTCCCTTGGAGTGACAGGGTCCTTCGGGGTAGGGGAGGAAGGCTGCGCTGCTGTCTCTTTGCCTTTGAGCAGAAGCTTCTTGGTTTATGGCTGGATTTTTTGTTACGTTGCTTGGTGGGAACTGGAGTCTCAGAGTGAGTTTTTTAGTGTGTGGCAGAAGGATTGGAGGGATGTCACTCTGCGCTGGAACAGGGTGGCAAAGATAATTTACTTTCCTTTTCTTTTTTCCACTGGTGAAGCAACCAGGGGGGATTTCCCAAAGTGTCTCAAAATTTGACTCACAAACCCATTCCTTACCACAGTCTCAGCACAAACCTGATCGGAAGAAGAGAGTTATGTTCCACTCCTTTCACACAGGTGTGATTAGGCTGTTGGTTTCCTCAAAACAAAACCCCCCTTATCCATTTCTCTCCATCCTGTCCTTTCCTCTTGCAGGTACATCTTGTCAATAACAAATGAGGATGAGATCCGTGAGTATGTCATTGACCTCATCCAGGGGACCGACGGGGATAAGAGCCGGTTTGTGGAAGAGCTGCTCTCCAGGTGGAGGAAATCCTCCCAGCTGCCTTCTGAGCCTTTGCCAGGGTATCGGAAAAAGGATGGTGAGTGATGCAGTGAGGAAGGGATTGAAGCCTCAAATAAGCTTGTCTCACTTATTCTAATGCCATCCAGAGGGACCTGAACAGGTGNCCGGGAAGATCTTATAAGAGCCTTCCAGTATCTGAAGGAGGCTACAGGAGGGGTGGGGATGGACTCTTGATCAGGGAGGAGAGTGACAGGACAAGGGGTAATGGTTTTAAACTGAAAGAGAGGAGATTTAGATTTAGATCTTAGGAAGAAATTCTTTGCTGTGAGGGTGGTGAGGCACTGGCCCAGGTTGCCCAGAGAAGCTGTGGCTGCCCCATCCCTGGAGGGGTTCAAGGCCAGGCTGGATGGGGCTTGGAGCAACCTGGTGTGGTGGGAGGTGTCCCTGCCCATGGCAGGGGGGTTGGAACTGGGTGATCTTTAAGGTTTTCTCCAACTCTAACCATTCTATGATTCTAGGATTCTGTTTAGAAACAATTACATGACACCAATGCCAGTGACTGATCCTATTTCTGTACACCGTGGCAGTGTAAAGCCAATTTTCATTCACCAAGAGGTCGGGGATGTCTTTCTCTTGCTGGTAGTTACCCAGCCTTTGTGCTTTCACACGCTTCCAGAGACTTCAGAAGTGCCTCGGGCTGGAGACCAAGGGAAGAAGGGTAAACGCAAGGGAAGGAACAAGCAGGAGACACCTGCCTATGCTGAGCCAAGCACACACGTCGAGGAAGTAAAAACCCCCCTCGACCTGGCCAAGGTGAGTGTGTCTGGTACAGGGAGGCTGTCTGCTGGGGGACACTCTGAGCCTGCCACAAGAACACTGTCAGTGAGCTGTGTGGTTGCCTGGTTGCAACAAGGGGGTGGCTGTTTGCTCCCTTGCACCGACTGTTCAAAGCTCACCGGAGATTGGGACAGGTTGTGTGTGTGTGTGTCCAAGAGTTTCACTGCCGTGGGGCAGATGATATGAGAGTGGGGAGAAAGATTGTGTGTTTGTGTCTATAATGGAGAGTAAACTAAGAATCAGGTAGTGACTGTCTTGAAATTGATTTTATTCCATCCCAAAGAAGCCCGGGTGTGAGAGAGCAGACGGTGGAAGTAGATGCTGTCATTAATAGTGAAAGGTATTTCTTTAAAGCAGAGTTGTGAAGCTTGAGGAATTAAGGAAACCATCAAGTGGGCAGAACGTTCCTTCTTGCTGTATTTAACTCTTCCCAGTCACACTGAGTAAAGCTTTTATGGCAATAAAATTAATGGCAACTGAAATATTTCAGGCTGCTTTGGGCACTAGGTGGAGGGATCCGAGAGCTGTGGCGAGAGCCTTTCCACTGAGCAGCAGCTCTGGTTTGGCTGTTTCTCTCTCCTATTTGGTTCTACTCCTGCACCTTTAGCATTCAGATTGAGATGCTGTTTGGTTTTGCAGAGAGGTTTTTTGCAGGATTCAGGAACAACCTGAGCTGCAATGAAGGAAACTGCAGAATAAGAGCATAGAAACACTGCAAACCAGGAAATCCTGCTATTTTCAAGCAGCACAAGGTCACGAGCCAACAGTAGTTGCCTTTCTCTGTTACAGTTAACTTTTTGCAGCAGATTTGCTTTCTGTTCAGCATCTCCTGCAGTCAGCGTGTCAAAAATGACAATCTTTGCTGTTAAATGTCGTCGTAATCAGCCAAGCTGGGTTTCATAGAACCATAGAATGGTCAGAGTTGGAAGGGACCCCAAAAATCATCCAGTTCCAACCCCCCTGCCATGGGCAGGGACACCTCCCACCAGAGCAGGTTGCTCCAAGCCTCATCCAGCCTGACGCTGAATGCTTTCAGAGATGGGAGAATTTCTGGATTTTATTTCCAGAGGTGGAATTTTGACTCAGAGATGGGAACCCAAACTCCTTCCTTAGGCCTGGATCCAGCTGTAGAGCCGTGGTGCTGGTGGCATCAAATACAGCAGGTGGCTCGATTGCTGCCTGAAGTGTAAGAGTGTGCTCTGCAGGAGTGTGTGGGTGTGCAGTGCTCTCAACGTGCCTCGTTAGCCTTGCAGTGCAGTCCTTCAGGCTATAAATGTCAAGCAGGTTGCTCCTTCTGAAGTTAGATTCCACAGTTTATCCAGGTGCTACCGCGACTGAGCAACATCCAAATCCTGAAAGCAAGGGTTGCACCTGCATAAATGCTGGAGCTTGAATTGATGTTTTTAAACTGAAGCTTTTGTTGTAGGGAGGCTGCAGATTCTTCAAGTCTTTGTAAAAGTGTTTGTTAAGATAAAAACCCCATATTTTTTGATCTCGAGGGTTAAAAATGGGTTGTAATGTTTAATTTCCTTGTCTTCTTTCCTTGCTTAATTTTCCTTGTCTTCTACTTCATCTACTACATCTTCTACTTCTTCTACTTCATTTTTTTTTAAGAAAAAAACAACAACAGACTGAGAAAGCTCTGCCAAGCTTTGCTAACCGAGGTTGCTGTATCTGGTTTTGATTTCTTTTGTTCCTGACAGTAGTGTTTGGAGCTGGCAGTGGCATTAAAGCCTGCTGGGCAGAACTGGGGGGCACTGGAAGTGCTGCATCCTCTCATCACTAAGCCAGTAGCCTGCTGCTATTGCCAGCAGATAAAAAGAGCCAAGGCAAGAGGTGCCCTAGTGCCACAGCATGACCCTGTTGTGGAAAAAAACAATGTGGGAGGACATGGACCATAGGAGCAGCAAGCTGAGGCTTGGGACAGGGAGCTGGAGTGATCTCTAGCATGCAGCAGGCAGGGGAAGTCAGTTGTTGTTCCGTGGAGAACGAAAACAGGCTTTCTGGGAAAGGGCTTCTGAGAAATCCTCTCTTCTATTGTCTAGAGAGGCTGTGGAGAAGAGAGGGAAAGAAAAGCTGTACTCGAGCTGCAAGAGGATTTTCAAGTGTGTCACAGATAGGACAAGTAAAGGCCAGAGAGTGTGTTTATACTGGAGTGCTGCTTGGTGAAATAGCTGTGGGGAAGAAGTCCTAGGCTTTCTTGGTCATGGCTAGCACACAAGTCATGGCTGAATCCAGTCTTATCTAGCTCTGTGAGATAGGTTTGTGCCTGGAGTGTCTTGTGCTTGCTTTCCAAAGTGTCTGGTTTTGAGTACTGTCAGAAAAAGGGTAGCGGTTGGCTTTGTTCTGTTCCTCTGGAATGATTTCTGTGCTGTAATTAATTCCTGCAATTAACTTCTCAACAATTCACTTCTCAACCACTACCTGCTGGAGGTGTCGGGTGGGAGGAGGAACTTACTGTTTCTCTGATCAAGGTGAAAGATCTGAGGGAGAAAACAGAGAACTGCACTCTGAGATTATTAATCCAGCCATTGAATGTATCTTGCTTTGTTTCACATCAGGGTTTCTCTACTACAGCCTGACCCAAAGCTTAGTCCCTCACCAAAAGTCTGACCCTGTGCAGTCCCTGATTGAACTCAGAGAGGTGAATCGCAGAATCACTGATGCCAAGTCATGAAATGAGGAGAAGAATTTACATTACAGCTAAATCCTAAACGTGCAGTGCATGGAAAGCCTCTGCTGAGGTGGCTGTGCTGAGTGGGAAACAAAAAATGCTGGGTGGTGAACCCTCTGTGAATGGCAAGGTCCTGCTGTCACCAGTGGCTCTGCTTCTGGGGATAGGCACAAGCAGGACTTCACAATTAGGAGCAAGAGGTTGCTATAACCTAAATAGCCCTTGAAAAGAAATCTGGCTGTACCTGAGCTGCTGTTTGAAGCTGTTAAATACCTGTGAGTTGGTAACTCCAGGACTGGAGGACTGATGGCATGCCTGTCATCCAGACCCAAGTGGTTTTAGCTTGCAGAGGCAGCAACCGTCATGCAGCATCCTTGTGTCCTTGCTTTGCTTAGATTCCTTGGACCTTTTCTGGCAGATCTAAACTTGTCTTTCCACCGAATCTGGGGTCTGGTCCAAATTTCATTCCAGTTAGGCAGAGTAACCCTTGTCTGAGCCTCCCCAGCCTGTTCAAGGGTCGGTGCTTTCCCTTTGCTGCCGGTGTTGCAGTGTGAATACAGTTTGTTTATTATTTTGGTTTATTATTTTGGGTTTTTTTGCTCCTCAGGCCCAGGAGAACAGCGGTGGAGTCAGTGGCAGTAGCAATTCCTCTAAGAAGAAGCCCAAGTATGTCAACCTCTACACCAAGGAGGGGCAGGACAAGCTGGCTGTCCTGATCCCTGGCCGTCACGCCTGCGAGTGCCTGGGCCAGAAGCACAAGCTCATCAACAACTGCTTGGTTTGCGGGCGCATCGTCTGCGAGCAGGAGGGCTCTGGACCCTGCTTGTTCTGTGGTTCCCTGGTTAGTGCTGAGGGGGTTTTTATTTGTTGTGCTTGAATGTGGTGTAGTTGGCTCAGGGTTTTGAAGTGGTGTGGGGCTGAATTGGCCTCTCACATCAAAGCTCCTCTAGGAAAGGTCTCCAAGCTCTTAAAGCTGGGCCAAAAGAGCCTGTGCTATCTCCTTCAGGGGGAAGGAGAAGTGCTGTGGCTGTAAGTCACTTTGTGTTTCTTTTATGGTGTGCTGTTTCAGAGAGCAGAGAGGTTTCCCTCATAATTCATGTGACATCAGAGCTTTCCTGATTTATGACAGTCTCCTGGGGCTGTCCTGTGTCCAAAATGTGTCCAAGGCCTCAGCCCCACCCTGGGCATAGCCCTGGTGGCCTTGCAAGGGGTGGCAGACGTGGGCATGGACACTGTGCTGTTTTCAGCACTTGGGTGGCATGGGTCACTTGGGATACCTGTTACACCCTGAATTTGGTTGAAGGGACACCTTCTGGAGAAAGAGAGTGAGTTAATGACTACAGATGAAATAAAATTGACTTCAGGAGAGAGGAAGGTATTGGTTGGATGGAGAAAATGTTTTCAATCAGATTGGTTGCTATTTTTAAAGATCTGTTTAACTCCAAGTGGCCATCTAAGAGAGAAGACTTCTGTGTTTAGTGTTGCTCAGCGGCTCGGGGAGGTTCTGAGTGCATTTCTCATCCTTTGAGATCCCCTGGTAGTGTACTCACCCACAGAACCAAGAAGGACCAGGCTGTGCCTTTCTCTTGGATGGCTTTTAGAAAAGGATGAGCTTGCAGCCTTCTCTCTGAGTAAATGATGCTGAAGGGAAGGAGGCAAGGACTGTCTTGGCCATTTTAAACAGCTTGCCCTGAAGCTGGTCAAACACATGATGTGCTTCCTGAGTCTTCTTTTTTTTTTTCCTTAGGTATGCACTAAAGAAGAGCAGGACATTCTTCAAAGGGACTCAAACAAGAGCCAGAAGTTGCTGAAGAAGCTCATGGCAGGTCAGTAGCAATTACATAGCTGTGAGATAATGAATCCAAAGAGTTGTGCAACAGTAGGAGCTCTCCTCATCCTCACTGTGCTACAGTTGCTTTGATGTTGTGTGGGAATCAGTGTATGCCCCCTTGGCGTCTAAGTTGTCTAGATCCACTCATCCAAATTTTAAGGAATTGCTGGCAAAGTCTAAAGGTGGGCGTTGAAAGGATGGCTGGGAAACTGGCTCCTGGTGCCCTCTCAACAAGTGCTCGGCAGCGTTTGTGGCCTTCAACAGAGGTGATAACTGCCAGTGTCAGATGGCAGCACATAATGTCATTGCCCAGGGCCCCCCACGGCTGCTTGTTAGGCATTCCTGAACCAATCACATCAACTGGATCCTTCTAGCAGTCCTTGAAAATTAGGATAAGTCTCATGTGGAATGTGCGCTGAGAAGATGCGGCTGCTATCTGATTTGCTGGGGCTAGAGAGGTGGTGGTTAATATTTTCTGATGACTCTTCTTGTCTAACACTTATCTCGGGAGCTAAAAATAGGAACAGAGCCAAGGAAAGCAAGAGGAAATAATACCCAGTCTCCCAGCGAAGACCTGTGCACGATGGGGATGTTTGTCTGAGTTTACCTGAAATACAGCCAAAGTCACAGTGTTCTTGGTTGAAAAATACACTTTGCTGAAGAACTGGGGAAATATTTACTCTGGGTCTCAGTGTCAACTTCTCTTTAGAGCTGCTGAGATGGCAGGATGTCCCCTAAGTCCTTGAGAATGACATCTGATCTTGGAGTTGGCCTGTAATCTTCCCACAAAATCAGGATCCCCTTTTCTTACCTGTTTTAATTGGTTTTCCTTTCAGCCTCTGCCAGGTCTTGCACTGCTCGTTATTGGTGCAGCTGAAAGCTGAAACGTGGTTAACTATTGGTCTGGGGTGTGGAAAACACTGAGTTGGTGACAGCAGGGAAGTGCAGGCCTTTTTGGTTCCCTGAAAAGAAGAGAAAAGAAAGAAGAGGTAGTTGGTGGGAATAGAATTCTCCATTTCTAGCAATAGCTGGTCTGAAAAACCTACTGAGGTGTGTTGGGGGAGGATTTTATTTGTGAGAGGGTCGTAGAGCAGCAGAGGGAAGGCTTGCTCTGTGCTTAACTGGCAGTTGCTGGTGATCTGTCCTGACCATGAGTCCCTTTGTGGAGGTAACAACTCTTCGGAGGGAATTTGGCTTTTAGGAGGGGTCTCAAGGCCTGTGGTTGATGATGGGTGGTAAACTCAGACAAACATTCCTGTAATGCACAGGTCTTTGCTGGGAAACTGGGTATTGCACTGCCCAAATTGTTAGGGAAGGGTGAAGGAGAATCAAAGGCCTCTCTAGACACCACCTAGATGTTGTCAACTGTAGTATTTAAATGCTGAAGGAGGGAGTCTGGGAAAGGGGCTGGAGGGAAAATCAGGGCTTGAACCTGGTTTGGAAAGATGCAAAATTCTTTCAGCTCTTTGAATTGAGTTTGTTTTAGGGGACGTTTCTGCAGCCAGGTCCACTTAGACTGAGCCTTAAACAACTGACTGTTGAGCTGTAATTTGTTTTCTATCTCAGGTGCTGAAAGTTCAGGGAATTTGGATGCTATAAGCAAAGACTTACTGCCTCGACAAGAAGCTAAACTGAAGGCAGGCCTGGAGATGGCTGTGAAACACAAAGACAAGTTGTTGGAGTTTGACAGGACAAGGTAAGATATTAACTGTGAGACTGTTGGGAAGTACCATAAATTATCTGACAAGATAAGCTGCCTTTAACAGAGGGATTAGAGAGTTCCTTCTAAAATCTAGGCTGTAGCTACAGATACCTCAGCCTCAGCATTTGGTGGAACTACAGTGAACCACTTGAATGAATCCTGTTTGGGTGTCCTTGCTTGTATAGAATCACAGAATGGTTTGGATTGGAAGGGGCCTTAAGGACCACCCAGTGCCACCCCCTGCCCTGGGCAGGGACACCTCCCACCAGACCAGGGTTGCTCCAAGCCCCATCCAGCCTGGCCTTGGACACCTCCAGGGATGGGGCTTCCACAACTTCTCTGGGCAGCCTGCGCCAGGGTCTCACTACCTTCACAACAAAGAATTTCTTCCTAATGTCTAGTCTCAATCTCCCCTCTTTCGGTTTAACATCCTTCCCCCTCATCCTATGGCTCCCCTCCCTGATCAGGAGCCCCTCCTCAGCTTTTCTGGAGCACCTTTAGACACTGGAATGGGCTCTAAGGTCTCCCTGAAGCCTTCTCTTCTCCAGGCTGAACCCCCCAGCTCTGTCCTTACAGAAGAGGGTCTTCAGCCCTCGGAGCACCTCCGTGGCCTTCTCTAGCCCTGNGGGCCTTAAGGACCACCCAGTGCCACCCCCTGCCCTGGGCAGGGACACCTCCCACCAGACCAGGGTTGCTCCAAGCCCCATCCAGCCTGGCCTTGGACACCTCCAGGGATGGGGCTTCCACAACTTCTCTGGGCAGCCTGCGCCAGGGTCTCACTACCTTCACAACAAAGAATTTCTTCCTAATGTCTAGTCTCAATCTCCCCTCTTTCGGTTTAACATCCTTCCCCCTCATCCTATGGCTCCCCTCCCTGATCAGGAGCCCCTCCTCAGCTTTTCTGGAGCACCTTTAGACACCCGAATGGGCTCTAAGGTCTCCCTGAAGCCTTCTCTTCTCCAGGCTGAACCCCCCAGCTCTGTCCTTACAGAAGAGGGTCTTCAGCCCTCGGAGCACCTCCGTGGCCTTCTCTAGCCCTGCTCCAACGAGTCCATGTCCTTCCTGTGCTGAGATGTCCTGGTCCCTTTCCCTGTCAGTCCATCTCTCTAGGGAGCACAGAAGGGACCTGGTAGAGAGGCAGGTTTGGGGCAGGTGGCACTGTGTGACCCTCCCATTGTGCTCATCTTCTGCTCTTGTGGTTGTTTCTCACCAGCGTGCGTCGGACCCAGGTGATCGACGATGAATCAGATTACTTTGCCACGGACTCCAACCAGTGGCTTTCCAAGCAGGAAAGGGAGGCCCTGCAGAAGAGAGAGCAGGAGCTGCGGGAGCTGCGTCACGCCTCTCGGCTTGCCAAAAAAATCACCATCGACTTCGCTGGCAGGCAGATTCTGGAAGAAGACAGCAGCATGGCTGAATACCACAGCAGGTGAGTGAGAACTGGCAGCAAGAAGCCATTCCCAAGAGCAGGGAGGTGATCTGGCCTCTTAAGCCCAGCTGTGTGAGGTTTGCCTGGGGTTTCGGTAGCCAGCATGCCTGTTAATGCTAAAGCTGCTGGCAAAGAGTTGTTGCAGAAGAACCAATTCATCTCAAAATCAAACCTAGCTGAGCTTCTGCAGCAGAGAGAAGTGACTTCAAATTGGGAAGGAAATGGTTTAGTGAGGAGAGGTGGTAAAAAGTGCTATAAGGACAGGCTGAGAGAGCTGGGGCTGTTCAGCTTGGAGAAGAGAAGGCTCCGAGGAGACCTGAGAGCAGCCTTCCAGGATCTGAAGGGAGCTCCAGGAGAGCTGGGGAGGGACTCTTGGTCAGGAAGTGTAGTGACAGGACGAGGGGGAATGGTTTTAAATTGGAAGAGGGGAGATTTAGATGAGATCTTAGGAAGAAGTTCTTTGGTGTGAGGGTGGTGAGGCACTGGAACAGGTTGCCCAGGGAAGTTGTTGATGCCCCATCCCTGGAAGTGTTTAAGGTCAGGCTGGATGGGGCGTGGAGCAACCTGCTCTAGGGAGAGGTGTCCCTGCCCCATGGCAGGGGGGGTGGAACTTGATGATCTTTAAGGTCGCTTCCACCTCTGACCATTCTATGATTCTATGAGTTTCTGCAGGGAGAAGGGGGATGTTGCTGGGAGAAGCAGGGGATTTTCATGGCTCTTGTTTGTGCTTGCAGATTGGATGAAACCATTGAAGCCATTAACTGTGGCACGCTGGGCCAGCCAGCTGGGAGCCCGGGAGCAAAGGGAGCTTTGAGTTCTGGTGTTCTAGTGAATCCTCGTCTTCTTCAGCCTGCTCCTTTGGTCAGTATGGGTTGAGTGATTTCTATCAGGGTAATGACTAACTCTGGGAGAGTAGAGCTCAAGAACTGTGAACTGTAGCACACCTGTGGTCCCTCTTTGCCCCTTGTGTCTGAGACATCCTCATTAGCCACATGAGTTGGGGACAGAAAAGGTTTGCCAATGCCCTGCTCTGTTCCCTGCTCTTGAGAGGTTTGGTTTATTGGGGTTTTGGTCTGCTGCCTCATTTTTAGGAAATTGGAAGAATTTCTGAGAGCCAGCTTAAGGTTGTGTCACTTTTTCAGCTCTATTTATGAAGCCTTTTCTGCCAGGTTTCCAATTTCTAAAGGACGTAATCTCTGCCTTCCAATTCCACTGCAACTGTGGCGTGCTTAGTGCATGCAAAACGTTTGGAGGTTGGATGATTCCCAGTTTTGTGTGCCGGTGGCTGTGAATATGCTTTGAAAATTGTGTGAATGCTGTAAAACACCAGCAGGTAGATTTATTCTGTACATCCACCTGGAGTACTGTGTCCAACTTTGGAGCCCTCAACACAGGAAGGACATGGACCTGTTGGAACAGGTCCAGGGAGGGCCATGAAGATGACTGGAGAGATGGAGCACCTCTCCTGTGAAGACAGGCTGAGAGAGCTGGGGCTGTTCAGCCTGGAGAAGAGAAGGCTCTGGGGAGACCCTAGAGCAGCCTTCCAGGATCTGAAGGGAGCTCCAGGACAGTTGGAGAGGGACTCTTGGTCAGGGAGTGGAGTGACAGCACAAGGGGGAATGGTTTTAAACTGAAAGAGGGGAGATTTAGATGAGATATTAGGAAGAAGCTCTTTGCTGTGAGGGTGGTGAGGCACTGGAACAGGTTGCCCAGAGAAGCTGTGGCTGCCCCATCCCTGGAGGGGTTCAAGGCCAGGCTGGATGGGGCTTGGAGCAACCTGGTGTGGTGGGAGGTGTCCCTGCCCATGGCAGTGAGGTTGGAACTGGATGATCTTTAAGGTCCCTTCCAACTCTGACCATTCTGTGATTCTATAGTTTATCTGTGATGTGTGGAAAGGAAAAGCTGCACGAAGGAGAGCACGACCTGGCTCTTTCTCCTACCAAAGTATCACATGTAAGCGCAGCAGGCTTGCCAGGAGGGATGGTGATCCCAAGAAGAGTAATATCTCTGTCCTGAAACAAAGGAAGACTTAAATAGGATTTGCACTTGATAGACTTTTTTTCCTAGAGAGGTGCTAACCTTTTTCTTATTTCTTTTGAACACTCTGAAGTGGGTGGACCAAACTGGTTTGCTCCCACACAGGAAAGGCATCCATTCCGTGGACCCTGGAAATGAGCCTGGCTCGGAGCGGAACAGGTTGCGGATTCAGGATCGAGAGCTGCAGGAGATCTCAGATGATGGTTGGTGCCTCAGTATGCACCAGCCTTGGGCTTCCTTGCTCGTAAGAGGAATCAAAAGGTACAGGGGTGGCCCGAACTGTGGCGTGTCCTGGTCATTTCTTGCTCCATAGGTGAGAGGGGAGGTTGTGCTCCTCAGAGGATCTCTGTGGACTCACTGGCATTGTACAGTAACTGATAGCTACTGAGAGCTCCAGGTTTGGAAGCCATACTTCCTCACCCACTGGGAGTTTAAGAAGCTAGTGAATCCATTTTTCATGAGAGTAGCAAACCTGAAAGGTTTGAGTTTCTTCACACACCACAGTGGGTAAATGTAGAGGGGGGCTGAGATTTCTGGCCAAGAAGGCCAATGGCATCCTGGGGTGCATCCTGGGGTGTGACCAGCAGATGGAGGGAGGTCATCCTCCCCTTCTACTCTGCTCTGGGGAGGCCCCACCTGGAGCACTGTGTCCAGTTCTGGGCTCCCCAGTTCAAGAAGGACAGGGAACTGATGGAGAGGCTACAGCAGAGGACCACAAAGATGATGAGAGGCCTGGAGCATCTCTCTGACGAGGAAAGGCTGAGGGACTTGGGTCTTTGTAGTCTGGAGAAGAGAAGGCTGAGGGGGGATCTGATCAACACCTTTAAATACTTAA
>VXBW01005595.1:0-17437 GCA_013400375.1 Thinocorus orbignyianus | reverse complement strand
AGGGGCAGAGGGGGTGAGGGCTGACAGGCAGCGCTGCGGGGAGAAGGGGAGAGGAAGGCAGGCAGGGAAAACGCCTCCCGCATCCCGGCGAAGGGGAGCCGCTGCCAGCGCGTGATGTGCCAGCAGCAGATGTAAGCTCTCAAAACCAGCAGGGAGGATGTTGACTGCAACAATGCATCAAGGCTGCGGTTTGTAACCTCAATAGTAAGGCAGTTAACTTTTTCTTTTTTTTTTTTCCCTCTTTTTTTTTTAACAAAGACATTTTGATTGCCAAATCCANCACCCTTAGAAGAGAAACACCAAACCCTGCAAATCACAGTAAAACCACATTATTTTTTGGCACCCAAACACCTGGATAAAGCAAAACCTCTGACTAAAAGAAAAGGAGGTGACCACTGTGGGATGGCTTTGACACCTGTCTGTGCACACCCGCAGGGGGGTGCGAGCAAGGATGAGAGAAATTAAAATCCTGTTTTCCTCTTTGCAAAATACAAATGTAAAAATTCCGTAACGCAATTCCACACCCAGAAAAGAGCAGACTTAACAATCTGGTTTGCAATGCCGTGTTTCTGACTTTGGTTAATAGTTTTCATAGTGAATCAGCACTTGGTACCTGAAAGGCTACAATCACTCCTCCAGGTGGCAGGCTTGTATTCTCTTTTAAACAGATAAAGTTTGTTTTTTTCCTGTCTTTTTTTTTTTTTGTCTTTTTTTTTTTTTGAAATTCCCTTTTTGCCTGTTCTCTGGATTCGGATTGAACGTCAACGCCGATCCCTTTTCCAACCCAGCCTCCTGGAGTGCCTCCTCTGCATCCATGTGGCCATCTTCTGTGGCCAAGGGCAGCACGTAGAGTTCCTCGGATGTATGTTTGCTGCCTTGAGCTAGAAAATTTGCTGTTTCTAGAAAGTTGGATCTGCTTTGGGCTTTCCATTTAGGAAAATGTTCCGTTTCTTGCAGGCCAAAGGCTGGTTGGCCTGTGCTAAGGCAGAGGGAATGGATCCTTGGAAGATGATGCTTGGAAACATGCTCAAAGTTGAAAGTGTGATGCAAGAGCGTGTCATGAGGGAGATCAAATCTTGCAGTGAAGCCCTTGGCACTCTGCAAGCTCTTTCCCAAACTGGAGGTCTGAGTCAGGAGAAGGTGATACAGAGCAGCGTTGAACCTGGATCTCCTGGCCCAGGAGATGGCTCCCGTTGCCAGTTGAGTGTCACCCTTGGGTCAACGTGTCCTTGGAGGGCTTTGGGGTGAAGGCTGGGGCTGGGAGTTTGGCCAGGTAACCCCCACCATGGAATGCCCTTGCAAAGGTGGTGGAAACCAACGCTTAGAACAACAGATGGGGGGAACTGATGCTCCAACACCATTCTCCTTGGAAAAGCGACGAGGATGGATGGAGCTTGGGCACAGAAGTTCTCCAAGGCCGGTCCTGCCGACTGCGAGAAGGGTGGGATTTGTTATTTTCTCTTGATATTTAATAATATCAAGATATTATATCTCATTATATAATAAGAGCTGCTAACTGAGCTTCCAGTGCTGCATCACTTTGGGCTGCAGCTGCTCTCGGGCAGCTCCTTGGAGTTCCTGCAGGCTGGAACCACGGTTCTTGCTGGTGGTGGCTCGACTTTGCAGCCCCCACACCAGGATGAGCATCATCTCTCTCATTTTTGGGGGCTTCATTTCTCCTGCATCCATACGTCTGCGTCGCAGGCGCTGCGAATACCCCCTCTTTGGCTGTGGCACCCCCGTTGCCTGCCAGAAATTCCCAGCTTTCTTTTCCTCTTTCGCAAACCGCTGAAGAAACATTTTCTAGCTGGATGGTGAGCAATTTCCCTCCGGAGAGGAGGAGAAAATGGCTGTTTAGTAGTTAATTACCTGTTACGTTAGTCTGACAGCTATGAAGCTTATGAGGCGTGAAAGAAGAGCGGATCCGCCTTTCCCCACAAATCACCAAGAAAACGGGGGTGAGGGAAGTTGTGCCCGTTCCCCTGGGAGAGGCCTCGCTCCTCTCCTTTCCCCGTGGCCACGGGGCTCCTCGCAGCGCTGGGGAAGGACCCGGTGCGTGTTTTTGCCTGCTGGGAAAAGCTGATTTATTGCCACTGCTGGTTGCTGCAGCCCTCCTCTTTCCGAGGGGATGCCATCTCTGCCAAGATTGTTTTGGTTTTTGGGTTAGGTTTTTGTTTTGTTTTTTTAAATTTCCCCCCTTTGAATGCATTTTACGGTGAGCTCTCTTGCCAACACATGGGCTCTGCTTGCTTTTATTCTTTCCAGACAGCATTGCTTTCCAGAGCTGCCTCTTTTATTTCAAAGCTCTTAGAGAGCAGCAGGGAAATGAAGGCTGGAGCTGGTGTCCTGGCCCGGCGCTGCCTGGCAGAGCGAGCTGTGTTTCCCCTGTTGGTCACCCAGCAGGCACGCCAGGAAAATGATTCAGCCCTTTCCATTAGGAACCTTGCAGAGCATAGAATCATAGAATGGTCAGAGTTGGAAGGGACCTTAAAGATCATCAAGTTCCAACCCCCCTGCCATGGGCAGGGACACCTCTCCCTGGAGCAGGTTGCTCCAAGCCCCATCCAGCCTGGCCTTAAACACTTCCAGGGATGGGGCATCAACAACCTCCCTGGGCAACCTGTTCCAGTGCCTCCCCACCCTCACAGCAAAGAACTTCTTCCTAAGATCTCATCTAAATCTCCCCTCTTCCAATTTAAAACCATTCCCCCTCGTCCTGTCACTAGACTTCCTGACCAAGAGTCCCTCTCCAGCTCTCCTGGAGCTCCCTTCAGATCCTGGAAGGCTGCTCAACTACCTCCTTGCCCTGCCCTGCTGGTGCCCCAGGGCCACCCCTAGCAGTAATAAGATGGAGAGAGGATGGTGGTGACCTGCTGAAGAACTACAGGTTCCAGAGTGCAGTTCTCCACCACGCTTGGGGTGACCAGGACACACACTGGTGCTGAGCAGCCACAGGTTTGGTGGGCAAGAAGAGTGGAGGAGAGCTCGGGCTGCATTGCAGGGCTCCGCAGGCCAGCCTGTAGGCTATTCCCACCCTCTGGCAGCGTTTAGCCTCCCCACTGCCATTGCTTGTCTTCTCCTTTTGTGTCCAGAGACCTTAATAAGAGGGAAAGATGCTCTTGCAGGGTCGCTAACGAAGCTGCTGGGGAGCATTTTGGCTTTGTGCTGCGCGGAGCCACTGCCGGGCTGCACGCGGTCGTTGCCTTTGTTCCTTCCTGGGATGCACCGGAGCAGAGCTCATCTCGTTAGCGCTGGTTTGGCACTCCCCGGCTCCCCAGCGTGGTTTTCTTCAGCTCTTTTGATTCCCCTGCCTTTGGTTCTCCAGCAAATGCAGCTTCTTGGGGAGGGGTGAAGAAATCGAGGGGCTGGGGACAGCCCTCCTCCAGGGTTGGTTTTCTTTCCCCACCACCAAGATGGAACAGGGATGAGCTAAAGGTCTTGAACCCGTGTTGTCACCAATGATGCTGGGCAAGCAAGCACAGCTCCTGCATCCTGCTGCAGCCTTAACCCCCCCCAAAAAAAAACCCCAAAAAAAGAATCAGCAGGGTTTTTATATTGTTTTTCCCCCCTCAGATGTCAGCAAAGGTGGTTTCGTGTCTCTGAGCTGGCTCGTCCCCTCCTTTGCTCTTTTGCTGTGGGCTGGGGAGTGGGGAGGCTGGGCAGCTCTGCTGCTATTTCTGGTGGCGATGAGCTGGTGATGGGAGATGGTGAAAACAAAGTGTAGGGAACATTCATTAGCAATTATCCCCGCTTGCAGCTTGATTGGGGTGGCTGTTGGGGACATCTGATAGCCACTTAATGTATGTTCAAAGCGCCGGCTCCAGCGAGAGGGCAAATCTGGTGGTTGGTTTTCCCAGGAGCTCAGCACTCACCTCCCTTTTCCAGCTTGTACTCAGGCACCACATTTAACCCCCAGCTCCTTCTGCCTGTGTTAAGCTGCCCTGAGATCTGCTTGTCTTCCCTCCTAACCCAGCCCCAGCCACCCTCCACCGCTCTAATCTCTTCCCAGCCAGGATCTTAGAAACCTGTTAGCAGCAAACTGGTGCAGTGGCGGAGATGGGATGAGCCAGGAGGGTGGTGGCTGCGGGGAGGCCGGTGTACGGAGAACCTACGTGGGGTTTTCGAAGCAGTGGGCAGGAGCAGCAGTTGGTAAAGCTGTTGCCAGCTGTTGGCAGCCCACAGAACCCACCATCCTCCCAACCTGCCTTGTCACAAGCCTGCTACGAGGTGGCAGAAGGTCTGAAAGGAAGCTGAATCATTTATATATATATTTTTTTTTTTTACACTGTAGTTCCATTGCATAATCCCTCTCTTTCAAGCTTTCCTGCTCATCTGCAGGATTGGAGGAGGGTGGGTTTTCTCCTTCTCGAGGCACAGCTTGGCCTCTGTGTTTATTTGTTGTCAAGGGCATCTTTAGCCACCTTCTCCTAAATTCTGAGTTGCTTCCTGCTAGAGGCAGCGTCACGCCTGGAGAACTGGTGCCTGTCTTATTTATACCCTCAAGATTAGAACGATGAGCACCGGTGGAATTAGGAAAATCCCCCGTCAGCCTCCTGGCTGGGATTGATTCATGATCTCTCATGGGGAGGGAGCGTCGTTTCCCTCTAAATTGATCTTTTATTTAAAAAAATGATGTTGCTGTTGCTGTTTACTGGGCATATGCTCTGTCTTCTCCCTCTGGCACGTGGCTTTTGGGCTTTTACTACAAGCCTGAGGTTTGCTGAAGCACGGATGGGCAGTGGTGGTTGGCTGGGGGGTATAAGTTACTGGTTGGGAGTAAGTTTATCCTCTGTCTCCTAAACATGCTGCCACTTGGCTGACCTCTTACAGCAGGACCATTGAGAAATAAGCTTTTTTCCTCGTTAGATACTTGGGCAGCTTTGCAAAATGTAGCGGAGGCAGCTGTGTTTGGTATCTTGCTGGCAGCATCTCTGCTGAGAGCATAAGGGTTGTTGTGGATAGGAGGAGCATCTTCAGCGTGGGGCAGGTGGTCACTGGTGTCCTAACGCCAAGCTGAGCTGTAGGAAGAGCCGTGGAGGCAGAGGAGCTCTGCTGTCCTCATTCTGGTGGTGATGGGATGAGATCTACGCTATCTAGTGTAGATACAGCCTGTAGGTGTCTACAGGTGACATTGCTCGTGGTGACCATGTGTGATGTCTTCTGGGCTGCATCAAAAGAAACGTGAGCAGCAGGTCACGGGAGGGGATTCTCCCCCTCTGCTCTGCGCTTGTGAGACCCCACCTGGAGTCCTGTGTCCAGCTCTGGAGTCCTCAATATAGAAAGGACATGGAACTGTTGGAACAGGTCCAGCGCAGGGCCACCAAGATGATCAGAGGGCTGGAGCACCTCTGCTGTGAGGACAGGCTGAGAGAGCTGGGGCTGTTCAGCCTGGAGAAGAAAAGGCTCCGGGGAGACCTGAGAGCAGCCTTCCAGGATCTGAAGGGAGCTCCAGGAGAGCTGGGGAGGGACTCTTGGTCAGGAAGTCTAGTGACAGGACGAGGGGGAATGGTTTTAAATTGGAAGAGGGGAGATTTAGATGAGATCTTAGGAAGAAGTTCTTTGGTGTGAGGGTGGTGAGGCACTGGAAGAGGTTGCCCAGGGAAGTTGTTGATGCCCCATCCCTGGAAGTGTTTAAGGCCAGGCTGGATGGGGCTTGGAGCAACCTGCTCTAGGGAGAGGTGTCCCTGCCCAGGGCAGGAGGTTGGAACTTGATGGTCTTTAAGGTCCCTCCAACTCTGACCATTCTATGATTCTATGTCGGGAGCGAGCGCTTTTTAAGGGACTGAAAAGCAACAGGGAGCGATTTTGGGTAGGAAACAGTAACACCTCCAGAGACCTTTAGGAGTGCGGTCTGTGGAGGTGGTTTCTTAAGAGGTTAAACAGGGAGAGGCTGAGCTCTTGGTCCGGGTGATGTGTCATGTGGCAAAAGCATGTCTGATTGTTTCTCTGCTGGGTTTGCATCGAGATGCAGCCAGCACATCTAACTTCTTGCTGCTCTTTAGGAGGAGTCTCGGTTCCTGCCAGCCCCTGGCCACAGATTCCTGCTGTTCTCCCGCTTCACCAGACCCTTCTTGGATCAGTTCAGCCCTGTTAACCCGGCCAGAAAACTGACTTTACCCAAAAGCTCCCTAAATTTCTGCAAGGGTGAACAAGCTGACTTGAGCTGTGGGACCGGGGGAAGAGTGGAGCCCTTAGGTTGGCTCAGCCCCAGCTTCTCCGCCTGGGAGCATCTTGTCTCTAGGCAGAGGAAAGGGTTACGGCTGCCTCGCAGCTCCTTTGGGCAGGAATATTCTGCTTTTGTTGTTCACCAGGATGGGATGAGAGGTTTCTGGGGTAGGTACAATAGGAACCCTTAAGTGTAGTGGCTCGATGAGGGGCTCCTTCCCTCCCTCCCGGGAGTGAGAATCCAGAGGAAGGACTGAGGCTTTTAAAATGCAGGACATGGACGGATTTGGCACACGTACAGAAATGTGCCCTGGGAGCCAAGATGAAAGGCTGTGCCGTGGAAGCACAAACCCAAGTCGCAGCTGTGGCATCCGCCTTGGCCTCGGGATGGGATGGAGCTGGAAGGTTTGATCCTGGTTTTGGATGAAAGCTCTCAGAGGAGAAACCAACCTGGCTGTTGTTTTCGCTGCTGATGCCAGGGTGACTGTTACAGGGATGGTCCTTGTGTGGGCTGTGTGATAGGACAAGGGGTAATGGTTTTAAACTGGAAGAGGGGAGATTTAGATTGGATACCAGGAAGGAATTCTTTGGTGTGAGGGTGGTGAGGCACTGGAACAGGTTGCCCAGAGAAGCTGTGGCTGCCCCATCCCTGGAGGGGCTCAAGGCCAGGCTGGATGGGGCTTGGAGCAACCTGGTCTGGTGGGAGGTGTCCCAGCCCAGGGCAGGGGGGTTGGAACTGGATGATCTTTGATGTCCCTTCCAACTCCAACCATTCTGTGATTCTATGACACTCTGTAAGGTGCGTGAAGGAGGATGTGGTGATGACCAGGAGACAGTGACTGAGGAGATTTGGGAAGCAGCTGTACTCCAGGCAGCAAGACCTGTAAATGGCACACTGATCCTGGACACACAGAGTGGGGATGGACCATCTCTGCCACTGGGTGGTGGCTTATGCCACCAGTGCTTGATGGTACAACCTTCAGAGGTCGTGTTTGTGTGGGTAAGACAGGTCCTCGGGTTGTGGAGGGGCCACCAGTCCCTCACATGATGCCGAGAACAACAAAGCGGCGCCAGCATTTCACGCTCCCCAGGCATTGGCCGGGAATATTCACATGGGCTCTTTCTAACCTTCCAAGATCCTCCTTCCCTGCAGATGGGAAATCAGAATCCTTGGCATTGGCGCGGGGCGGTGGAAGCAAGTCAAGAAACGTGGCTCAGCCAAAAAAAGAAAGAGGAAGAAACCTGTCCAACCCCAAATGGGTCCAGCGGGGCACCCACGTGCCACACACATGGGTGCGGGTGTTGTACAGAGCAGCTCAGGGCACGTACAGCTCCCTCTCGAGCTCGGTGAACAGCTCTTACACGCTGTTGTAAAACGAGAGGGGCTGGAAATGCTTTTCCTTGGTTGATCCAGTCCCGGTGTCAGGCTTCTGTAAATCTCCCCTAACCGCTGGCAGCGCTGCCAAACCCCGCTGCGGTGCAGGGAGAGCGGGATGCTCCCTGCTTCGTGCCCAGCTGTTCCAGGGCAAATCCAAACTCATCTTGGCAGGTCGGTGAGAGCTTTTCAAACACTCAGCCTAAGAGTCATTTGTTAGTAACAAATGGGGGATTTGCCAGGACACGCTGCTCCATCTGGTCTGGCATCCTGTCCCTTGCAGCAGCCTTGATGGATCTGCTTGAGGAAGGCAGTGGAGCAAAAGGGAAAAAAAGGAAAGGCAGCAGTTTTCCCATGGAAGGAAAACCACTTCCGCACTCCTTTTGAACCAGGTTTCCTGGGCTGGAGCACCTTTGTAGCATCCCCAGTGCCTCTGCTCCTGTCAGTGCGAGGCCTGCAGCTGGTGGAGAATCTGAAGCGATGGTTGCTCTATGCATTTTTTATTACTGTTCTGCATTTCACTTCTGAACAGCAGTGAGGCTGAGCTGCATCCAGACAGGACTCTGGTGTGTTTCCTTCACTGAGAAGGTTTGTGTTTTTTCTCCTTTTCTCCCTGTGGTTGAGGAGAGAAAGGTTGTGTTTGTACTCCGCCTGTAAAACTTGCCCATATCTTCAATCGCAGTGAAACCCCTTGGCAGACTGTGCACGGAGCCCACCCTGCATGGAGACACCTGGCATGTCACTGCTGCTTCCTCTTCTGCTCACCCTTGAGGTCCAGACAAATCTCAAGGGCTGCATCTCCTGCAAATCTCCAAATCTCCAAAGCCCTGGTGTTTAGACTGAGCTTTGTGAGGAAGAGATTGGGATGTATCCATAGCTGGGACAGCTGCTTCAGTAGAAGAGGTGGCCAACCTTCTGGGAGGTCATCTTCTTGTTGGGTTGGCCAAGCTGTTTGGGTTGAGATGCCCGTGACTGGCTGAGGTTTATCAGGGGTACCCACATCCCTGGTCTGCTGAATCCAGGAATGCTTCAGGCTGAAAATTGGTCCCGTGCTTGTCCTGGCACAAAACAGGCAGCAAGCAGGAAAGTTTGGGAGGGCAGGGCCTCCGACCGCCTCTCTGTTGGCACCCTATGCTTTAGATCAGTGAAACCACACTTTTTAAGGTGGTGAAACACCTAAAACACCTTTAGCTTGGTGCTAAAGGGGGCTGAAAAGGCTTAGGGAGGGTTGAGGGAAGTGGCTTGGTAAGCAGATCCGGAAAGGGATCAAGCTGTAGCAGAGACGGGATGAGAAGAGGCTTAACGAAGGGCACACTTTGATTAAGACCCAAATCTGCAATAGGTTGGTTGTTTTTTTAAGTTGTTCCACGTTCTTGAACTGGCTTAGTCTGAGCTGCTACAGCCTAAGCGTAACCCATCTCTTCAAGTTTCTCTGCTCCTGGCCACCGAGCTCCTTTCACACCCACGGCAGCCGGTCTGACTCTGTGTTGTGTGTGTGTGTCTGTGTTTTGCAGTGTCCGGATCTGAGCCAGGAGTCTGGGTCTCCATTTGTCTTTATCTGCGCTAATCCCCAGGAGATGGTTGTGAAGTTTCCCATCAAAGGAAAACCCAAAATCTGTAAGTAGTAAACTTTCCACAGATGCCCCCCTTGGCCTTCTGTGCCTGCTCTCCTCACCACCTCTCCTTGCCTTTGCCAGATGAGTTCGCAACCTTTGCCCCGTGCTCTTTGATCTGTAGGTGTTTGTTTAATGACTCGAATACATCTGTAATATTTTTTTTTGTCTTCGGTTCCCCTCTCCCCAGATGTTGCTTCCTTCCAAGTACATGCCTCTTCCTGCCTCTGCAAGCACTCGGGAGGCAAAGCGCGCTCGTGTCTGCGGCTGAGCCGCTTCTGGCATCAGCCTGGCTCAGGATACGCAGGGATGTGGGGATGCTGGGAGCCTACAGGAGAGCTGGGGAGGGCCTCTTGGTCAGGAAGTCTAGTGACAGGACGAGGGGGAATGGTTTTACATTGGAAGAGGGGAGATTTAGATGAGATCTTAGGAAGAAGTTCTTTGGTGTGAGGGTGGTGAGGCACTGGAACAGGTTGCCCAGGGAAGCTGTTGATGCCCCATCCCTGGAAGTGTTTAAGGCCGGGTTGGATGGGGCTTGGAGCAACCTGCTGTAGGGAGAGGTGTCCCTGCCCATGGCAGGGGGGGTGGAACTTGATGATCTTTAAGGTCCCTTCCAACTCTGACCATTCTATGATTCTATGATTCTATGATCTGAGCTTCAAAATCGCCCGGGCTTAGAGGAGCAAGAGCTGCAGGGCCAGATGGATGTTCTC
This sequence comes from Thinocorus orbignyianus, assembly GCA_013400375.1. Taxonomy (NCBI): domain Eukaryota; kingdom Metazoa; phylum Chordata; class Aves; order Ciconiiformes; family Thinocoridae; genus Thinocorus; species Thinocorus orbignyianus. The sequence goes on along the minus strand of VXBW01005595.1, from coordinate 7,571 downwards.
CATCCGCAGGCCGGCAGGATGGGAGATGTCCTGGCAGAGCTCGCCGGGAAGCGCCGCAGCATCTGTCCGCGCTCCGCTTGCCAGCGTCGTTAGTCCCTTTTATGAGCCACCAGCCCCTCCACGGGCTGCCAGTTATTCCTGCCCGCTGCCGTAAAAAGGCTGGAGGAGGGATGCAGCAGCTGGGGAGCCTGCAGTCAGCTCCCTCCTTATTAGCAGCCTCCCCACCACACAGCCCGGGGAAGGCACCGTGCACGCTTTCAGGGGATGTGAAAAATTAATTTGACGGGCTAAAAGCAGCAGAAGCAGAAATAGCCTTGGCTGTTTGTTTAGCAGAGCTGATGACTGGGGTTTCTTTCTACTTATCTAGCAGCACAGCACCGGCAGGTTTTCTTAGGACTGGTTAATAAGGGCTTTTGAAGCATGGTGTGAGGTTATTTTTATTGGTTTTGAGGGATTTTTCCCCTCCTCCCTGCTCCGATGAGCACGGCTTCAGTCGTTGGGGGTTTCCTGCCCTGCTGGGGTATTCAAGCAGGGCAAACAATTTGGGGGTTTCCCTGTTTTTCGTAGCAGTGCCTGGGAAGTGCCTTCAGCCACTGGTGGCAAATGGATGTTGGTGAGCTGCATCGCTCAGATCTTGCTGGTGGCACCATCCTGTCCCAGGGATGGACCTTTCCCAGCACGCTGGGGAGCAGCAGGGCTGTGCCCAGTTATTTAGGATGCAAACATCTTTGCTGTGGTAGAACAGCCTCGTCACTGCTGCGTGCTGGAGCAGCCACTGCATCCTTTTTTTTATCATTATTGGGGTTTTTTGTCTTGTTTTAACCTCTCCTTGCTCTCGTACAAGCTCTCTCATGCCCCTTTGCTGCCACATCTGCCTCTGCCTGGCTGCAGTTGGTTGGGAGAGGAGCTGCCGGGTCTGCCTGGCCGGGTGCAGGCGCTGCCGGTCCCCTGCCCATCTGTCACATCGTCTTCTTTGTGTTGTGACACTTTCCTGCTTGGAGAAGGATCAGTCTAACAGGCTGGAAGGAAGCCGGCTGTGCTGGCGGCTGCCCGCTCCTGCTGCTGGCCCTGCCTCTCCTGCCCTCCATCCCGACAGGAGCTGTCACAAGAGCAGCGGCAGGAGGGACCATGGAGTTGCAGTTTTTCCCCCTCCCGGAGGGGACATGGTCTGTCTGGGTGATGTGTGTGACAGCCTGGGGAAGGAGCGAGGAAGGCTTTGACCTTTCAGCGGGGTAAAAGCACTGTTTTGATAGGAGCTGGCATCAAATCCGAGGCAGCCAAAAGCTTAATTCCCTGAGCTGGAAGCAGAGCAGGGGGAAGGTGCCGGCTCACATCCCCACCTGAGCTCGCCGGCTGCCCCGGTCTCCTTAAAGCCATGACAAAATGCCAGTTTGTCTTGTTGGGAAGCCAAGCCAGAGCGGTTTTCCTTGCCAGATAACAGCATGGACCTCGCCGTGATGACATCCGAATGCTTCTCCGTTGCAAATGAGTTGTTTCTAGCAGCCTGGGGATGGAGGGAAAAAAAAAGAGGGGAAAAAAAAGAGAAAGAAAGAAGTAACACAGCTCAATTTTTGCTGCCAGGGTTATTGTTTGTGTGGGAGGGATGGGCACGGCGTTTGTGTTGCATCTGGGAGGATGGCTCTCCCCAAACACATCCCCGCTCCGTTTCAGCGCATGAGGACAAAGCTCGGTGATGATCCTCCTGGGAGATTTCCTTGAATCTGGGCAAAGCTTCCCCGAAGCCTTCCTCAAGCATTGCTCAGAAACCTCCCCTCGACAGCCCACGGCTGGAGGAGCATGGAGGAGCAGGCAAAGGGACACGTCGCAGCACCAGACAAGAGTCCTCAAATCACTGAGCGGAAAGAGAGGGGGACCCTGGGGCCGTTGCCTTATTTTTAGCTTTTTCCTAAAGGTTATCCATGTGATGTTTGGTCTTTGCCAGCTGATAGAGCTGAGGAGCTTCCTTGATGGTTTTTGGGGTCTGGGAGGAGCGGGGAGGCGTGTCACCTCTCCTATGAGGATAGGCTGAGAGAGCTGGGACTGTTCAGCCTGGAGAAGAGAAGGCTCCGGGGAGACCTGAGAGCAGCCTTCCAGGATCTGAAGGGAGCTCCAGGAGAGCTGGGGAGGGACTCTTGGTCAGGAAGTCTAGTGACAGGACGAGGGGGAATGGTTTTAAATTGGAAGAGGGGAGATTTAGATGAGATCTTAGGAAGAAGTTCTTTGCTGTGAGGGTGGTGAGGCACTGGAACAGGTTGCCCAGGGAAGTTGTTGATGCCCCATCCCTGGAAGTGTTTAAGGCCAGGTTGGATGGGGCTTGGAGCAACCTGCTCTAGGGAGAGGTGTCCCTGCCCATGGCAGGGGGGTTGGAACTCGATGATCTTTAAGGTCCCTTCCAACTCTGACCATTCTATGATTCTATGAAATAGGTGGCCTACAGCCCTGGAGGTGATACAGCCTTGGTGGTGGGGGACCAGAGCGTGGAGTGAGTGTGAACTCTCTGCCTTCCTCCTGCCAGGAACCCCGTGGTGGTCTGACACGCCACTTCTGGACAGTCTGGCCCTGCTGGCTCAGCCTGGTTGGGTACCCATGGCTGTTTCCAGCCATTGCAAGGATGAGGGCTTCTTCCCCATCCTTGGGTAGATGGGGAAAGTCTTCTCCCACATGGAGTGGCAAGGGCGTGGTGGATCTCCCACACTTTGTAGGAGAGCGTCTCCCAAACTTCACAGCTCAGGGTGAGAACACCATCTGGAAACAGACACTTCAAGTAGCTCCCTGTTTTGCCCTTTTGCTTGGCCTTAGTTTTGATTTTCTCATTTTTGCTGGTGGAAGAGTTTTTGCAGATGGCTTTTTGTGTCCTGTGGGCGCCAGGGTGGCAACTACCGTGCCGAGACATCGGCAGAGTCTGCTTCCTCCTCCCAGTTTCCACTTGACTGTGGCTGCGTGTCAGTTTGCAGGTTTATGGCAGGGGGACCTGCAAACCCTTACTCACATTTTCTTCTCACACATGTTATGTGTTTGGTGCTTTGGGATTCCCTCTCAAGCTCCCACAGGAGCACGGTTGGCCCACAACTCAAGCTGAAGGAGGAGGCCCACTTTCAGGGAGGCTGGGTTGGCCTGGTGTGTAGGACATCCTGAGCAAAGCGGTTTTGTGATCTTCCTCTCCTGGGCAAAGCATTGTTGGACTCTTTGTTGAGCTGAAATTGAGAAGTTTGCTTAGTTTGAAGAGAAGGTGATGGTCTCTGGCTGCTCTGGAGCCATTTTCTTTGGACAAGCGTCTGCTTCTTACCACACATGGACACTTACTGGCAGCTTTTGGAGCAGTGCCCGGAACGGGACTGGTTTGGAGCCTGGTGGATCTGATCCCCACCAGGATCGAGATCTGCTGTGTGCTGTAGCCAAGCTGGAGCAACACAGCTCTCCCAGGGATTACATGGACTGTGCTTCACCCTTGGGGTGACCCTGGGCTTGGTTCCCTGGAGGAATGATACCAAGGGACCCAGATGAGGTTCTGCCAGCTCTGGTTCCATCCACCTCACTGGGGTTTCACTGGGACAGGCTCTGCCTGTCCATCCCATTGGGAATCAGGCTCTGATCCCTTTGCTTCCCCTCTTGATGGTGTGACCATGTTGCTGGTGGCTGCCCATGTCCCTCCTGAGGGACGCAAGGGATGCTCCACGGAGACCACAGCCACCCTCCCCAGCTCACCCCAGGCTCTGCAGTTTTTCTTCTTGGCTTCTGGAGCGGGATGGAGCCCTGTCCCTACTCCCAGTATAGAGACAGGATGAGGCCAGCATTTGGAGGACAGGAGGATGCTGGGGAGCAGGAGCAGGGAGGTGGGTTCCTGGAGAAATGTGACATTAGAGGAGGTGTGACATTAGCACTGGCTGATGGCAGAGTCTCTTCAGGAGGCTGGCTCTTTGCCATGCTGCCTTGCTTAAGGTCACCTTCCCTTTCTTCCTGTCCCTTTTGGAGGAGGGACCTTTGCCTGGGAGAGCAGGAGCACCCCTGCTTTTTCAAGGGTAAAGAGAAGGGAGCGGGGACACTCCTGCAAGTATTGCCCTCCTGGTTTTTGGCTTCTTCTGCAGGAGTTGCCCAAACCCCGTGTTGCGGTGTTCCTGCTCCTCTTCCAGGTGGGAAAGCAGAGCTGGCAGCGAAGCCACAGAGGGTTGTGAGGGACAAGGGGAAGCAGCTTTTGCTCTGGGTCCCAGCAGAGCAGGTGGCCTGGGCTCGCCGAGGTCCTGCCTGGTGACAAAGGCAGCACGTCCCTCCCAGATGGTGGCCTTGGAGGCCACCAAACGGGCACTTGAGAGCACAGAGCAGTGACATCCCCCATCACCTTTTATGCTTTATTGTCCCCCAGCCTGGCTTCCCACCGTGCCGTGGAGAAACATGTCCCTGACACGGTGCCTGACAGTCCCCCGTCTCCTTGGAACGTGTTGACACGCATCCTGGGGGCTAGCAGAGGGATGGGTTTCCCCCTCGGCAGAGTTGGGCGAGTGCTGGATGTTAATTTACTCTCCTCCTCGCTGCGTTTCCCCAGCTCCAGCTTCTCTCTGCCGCCTCGGACACGCTCGCCCCCGGCTCCCCCGGTGTCGCGCCTGCGGAGGGGAAGCCACAGCGGCTGGAAACGCCTGGCTCCTCAAGCAGGATAATTGGATGTGACAGGAACACACTAAGTAGGAGACCTCGCTGCCTCCAGCTGATTTGCATTGCAAATAGCACTTAAAAATAAAGAGTGATGAGGGTTTGTTGTGGGCTTTTTTTTTGCTTAATCTCCTCTTTACAGGGAAACTGGACCCGAAGATCCATCAGGGAGCAAAGAAGGGGTTAATGAAGCAGAAGGCGATGGGGTGAGCCATGGGGTTCCCACGAAGAAGCAGAAGGGTGCCAGCATGGTCCTTCCCTCTGGAAAGCGGGTGCAAGACGGATCCCAGAGCGATTTTAGGGATTGCTTGATCTGTTGTATTCCAAAAACATTAAAAGACATGTGTTTTCACCAACCTCTTGCCCAACAGCCTTGTGCTTCCTCGGAAGTCGCACGCCCGTGGATGAGGGTGAGTGGGAGATGGAGCTTGGTGCAACGGGAATCAACCACCTGCTGGCACCTCCTGTGAGTGCCGGATCCCAGGACAGCGGGATCCATCTCAACAGGCTGGAGGTAGCTCCATCCTGGCTTTGGCAGCATCTCCTGCCCCAAAATGTGCTCTCACGGTGTTTTGGCTGGATCAGCCACGTTGTAGGGCTGCTCTTGCAGGAAAAAAAGGAGAAATGGGATGAAGGGGGCATGGCTCCCCCCAGCCAGAGAGCTCAGGGATGGAGAGAGCTTGGGGTGAGAGGTGGGCTCTGCGCCTGCTCGGAGGCTTTCCAAGCTCCCAGCGTTGCCAAGAAGTGCCCAGCCTCACTTCTCACACTTGATAAAGGATCGGCCAAGAGGAAGAACCCATCCAAGAGGATGGGGCCAGGGTTTTTTCAGTGGTGCCCAGTGAGAGAACAAGAGGAAATGGGCACAAACTGGAACATCAGAAGTTCCATCTCAACATGAGGAGGAACTTCTTTACTTGGAGGGTGGCAGAGCCCTGGCAGAGGCTGCCCACAGAGGTGGTGGAGTCTCCATCTCTGGAGACATTCCAACCCCACCTGGACACGTTCCTGTGGGAGCTGCTCTGGGTGGCCCTGCTTTGTCAGGGGGGTTGGACTAGATGATCTCCAGGATTCCCTTCCAACCCCATAGCATTCTGTGTTTCTGTAAATGGGGGATGTGGAGGGGATGGCTCCCGGAGAGCTCAGGGATGAAGGGAACTCGGGGTGAGAGAGGTGGGCTCTGCTCCTGCTCAGAGGCTTTCCAAGCTCCTGGCATTGCTGGGAAGTGCCCAGCCTCACGTGTCTCTCTCCTGATTTGATCAAAGCTGCCCCCACCCTCCCCCCCGCTGAATCCAGCAGCTGTGGGCATGAGTGAAAAACCCACTGTGCCTCCCGAATGAGATTCATTTCTCCTTTTCCCTTTAATCCTTCATACTCAGCATCTCCCAGCACGGTCCTGTCTGCGCTCATTCCGCAGCCGTGGCCACTGGGCCGTGAGTCTTCCCTGCGGCCTTGCCCCAGGCTCTGCCTCACCAGGGTTTAAGTGCTCCTGGTTCCCTGGAGCTTCTGAAGGGGACAGAGCAACCCCCTGAATGCTGCTGTTGTCCCTCCTCCTCCTCCCCACGGTGGGGAGCAGAGCAGGACCACCGGCTGCTTGGCACAGTCCCTGGTTGTAGGTTATCATGGAAAGGTTAGAGTTGGAAGGGACCTTAAAGATCATCAAGTTCCAAGCCTGGTTGTCCCAGCCTTCCTCCTCAGTTCCTACCCCATCAGAGAGGAGGAGGAAGGTGTGAAGCCTTCGCCCCTGCTGAAGCTCAGCAGCTGGACACTGCAACACTGGTGCTTGCCCTGGGAATCATCTTCCGGCTCCTCTTCTATGGGATTTTCAGGATCCTGGTGGTGGTGGATCTGGATTCAATGCCCACCTGATGGAGAGGGATGGACTTCTGCTTCCTTCTTCCTCTGGCTGCGTCTCTCCCATTCTCCCAGCCTGTCCCCATCCCTCATGTCCACCAGTATGCTCGCAGCTGGCTGTGACTGGTGACTTCCCTGCACATTTCTCCTATCACAGAGGTCCTTCTCTCTTGGGTGGATGTGCCTCAAGAGTGAGGGGAAATATCTGTGGTGCACGTAGGAACGGAGCTGGAGAGGGATGGGGGAGTATCCCGGGGTCATGGTGCCATGGGGAGAAGGAGGCAGGAGAGGACTTGGCCTTGGTGGCTGGGTCGGAGCCAAGGTGGGACGTCCAGGTTGCTTTGCCTGAATTGCCTGGAGCATCCCTCCTGGAGGTGGAAGGGGTTGTCTTCTCTGCCAGTGCTTGTGGGATGAAGGTGGGGGAGATGCTCTTCCAGGCAGGAGACAGGCACATGGAGAATGAACCTCTGTTTAGGAGGTGCACATCTTTCACAAGACATCGCTGATGTCTCTGCTGCCCTGCAACCTCACCGGCGTGGCCTGGGATGGGCAGGATGCTCGGGATGGAGAGGCACCCAGGGCTTTCCAGCTCTTGCAGCTCCTCATCCCAGGAGTGCAGCAGGTCCCAGAGTGGGACAAGGGGACCACAGGGCTCATATGCTGCCTGTCACACCTGATGCCCCTCAAAAATCCCCTCCTGTGTCCACCTCTGCGAGAGCGGCTGCTGCTCTTTGTCACCTCCCAGCTCACACCTGGGATCCACCTGAAGGTGTCATCCCCGAAGCTTTCACTTTCTCCATTGATTCCCACCGGGTGAGGGTGGTGAGGCACTGGAAGAGGTTGCTCAGAGAAGCTGTGGCTGCCCCATCCCTGGAGGGGTTCAAGGCCAGACTGGATGGGGCTTGGAGCAGACTGGTCTGGTGGGAGGTGTCCCTCCCCAGGGCAGGGAATTGGAACTCAATGATCTTGAAGGTCCTTTCCAACTCTGACCATTCTGTGATTCTATGATTCTATGAAAATCCCTTCCACGGAGAGGCTTCTCCCACCACCCCCTTCCCACAGCGTGCGAACACTCC
>VXBW01005593.1:1215405-1236907 GCA_013400375.1 Thinocorus orbignyianus | reverse complement strand
CTCTTTATTCAGCAAAGATAACTTGGACAAAGTTGTGTTAGGTTTCTGAACAATTTTAGGCCAAATATGAAATTGCATAAGGAGTCAATTTCTAAAAATTCAGCCAGTGTCATTTAAAAGAAAGGAAAAAAAAAAAAGAAAGAAAAAGAAAAAAACACCACCCCAAACAAACANAACAAACAAAAAAAACAAACATTCAACCCAAACAAACATAACCAAAAAACCAACTTAAAACATAATGTTTTTAAATGTATACTTTTGTTCTGTTATATACAACGCATACTGTTTCAGACCCAGCTATAGCATAAAATGTTCAGGGATGGCAACAGTGAAAACTAACCATAAAAATATTTGTAGGAAGAGCAACACAGCATTTCTCACCTTGAGTCAATGGGAACCACCTTAGCCTACCTGCAGCTACTGAGAGAAACCCTGATTAATCTAGTGATTACAAACTAGAGCAGATCTTTCACTCATCCATCTGGCAATTGGAAAAAGGTTTTTCATCAAGAGGGTGGTCAGTCACTAGAACAGGCTGCCCAGGGAAGTGGTGATGGCATCATCCATTCAACGAGTATCTAGACAACGCTCTTTCTTGTCTGGTATAGTTCTAGGTATTCCTGTGAAGTGAGCCTCACGGGTCCCATCCCTTCCAAGCTGAGATATTTGATGTTTCTATATTTACAGTCAACAAAATGTTGATAACCTATTAATTTTTTTTCAAGAGGTTTCTGTGGATATTTCCAAATCTGAAAACCTGTAAAGCGGTAAAGAGTATATTTCCATTTTGTCTACCTACTGTTAATTCAGTTCAGCTATTAGCTAAGAATGCTTTCATGTTCCTGAGTCAGAGAAGTCTCATGAATCCAAACTTATGAAACAAGACCTGCTTCTTGTGGCTGAACCCTTTTTAGCCAAATTATATTAACATTTTCATGTATGCCTACTACTTCCACCTCCATTGTACTTTTAGATGACAGATTCCTAAGTTTACACCACTTTTTTTTTTTCCTTTTTATCCTATAAGCAAACTTGCTAATAATTTTAAGACTGTCCTCTTCACATATTACTACAAAACTTGTAAGAAATGGGGGGGAGGGTGTATTTTTTTTTTTGTTTGTTAACATTAGTTTAGATTATCCAGTACATTCAGAAGTTACTATGGTAACTTGTGCCTTTTCATACAATAACAGGCTAGAATAGTCACTTATTAACCATAGTAAAGAACTGCATGTTATGATGAAAGAATGCAACACGTACAAGTCAGACTTTTGTTTTAATAAAATTTCCTTTAGCAAAACTAGAGTATCTCATAAGCCCTACTCAAAAACATCCTCTACTTAAATACTTGAGTATGTTTCACTCTTTTCTTTGAAGAGGTGCTAAATATAATTAAAATTGGAAAAAGAGGACAAAATAATAGAGGAGGGGAAACAGAAAGCTTCCAACACGGATCTAGTCTTTTGGAAGGAAATACTCTTGTTCAGAGAATCACCTAACATACATAGCTCATCTTTTGGTTATGTAGCTCTTGCTGCTGTTCTTGATCATCTTCCCATAAGGCAGGCAAACCTATGGTGGGGTGAGAGGCGCGGTGATAAAACTAAGTTAAAAGAAAAATTAAAAACCATCACTTCCAGTCCCCTCCCTTTGCTTCTGCTTATGCCTTCATGCAAACCTTTCCCTACATATCACATCTTCCCTCTGACCCTTTGCCCCATCCCTGGAAGTGTTCAAGGTCAGACTGGATGGGGCTTTGAGCAACCTGCTCTAGTGGGAGGTGTCCCTGCCCATGGCAGAGGTTAGAACCTAATCTTTAAGGTCCCTTCCAACTCCAACCATCCTATGATTCTATGATAAGTAACAGCACTCTCTCTCCCGATTCCGCAGTAAGCCACCTCAAGTAATAAAGACAGCAGACATCTATTTTTTTCAATAGGACAAATAATTGCTCCTCCTTAAACTGCACCCAGCCAGGCAATGCTACTGTCTATGCCAGTACAAGTGAAGCAGCTGGATCGATGGGCCAGGGATAGGACCTCCCTGCTCAGCCAAACCAAGCTGTAATATCCATCTGTGTACTTGGTCTTTATAGATAAGAATTCACTCTTGCTACTCTCTTGTATTTCCATATCTAATTAAGTGAATATTCCCAAGCTTTCCTTCACAAACACAATGTCACCCTTCTGTACAAGCAAGTTCTCATGTTCTTCAGCACTAGTTAAAACTGAAGTTGATTAGCAGAGTTTAGATAACCCCCATTGGTAACAACTTTGAATCCCAACTGCATTGGCCACATACAGATATGGGAGCACACCTTCCTCTATTAAAAAGTCAAGTAAGAAAAGTACTTCAATTCCTTAAACTAAAACACAGGTCAGGTTCTTGTTGCCTTCTAATCTCCAAGCCTAGCAAGAAGACAGAAAAAGACAAAAGCCAAACTCTATTTGTTTCTGAATAGACTATGTCTGGTGAGAGGGTTACCTGCTGTCTCACCTGGTCTTAGTTTTGTTCTTGACTAATCCACAGACTGGTCTAATGCAGTGCACTGCTAGGGAGATCCTGCCATTCTTGCCTGTACTATGGTAGCAACTTTTCTTACATTGTGTTGTACTCCATTGTTAAATAATGCCTCCGTGCAACTAGAACCAAGTGTTCTGTCAGTGCTAGACTCTATATCTACCCAGAAATGCTGGCATAAGCTCTCTGGTATGGGGTATACCATTGCTACAGACCTGCCTTCTGGATGCTCAGGCCAATTTAAGTCCCCACGTTTTAATCCCACACCTGTAAAATTTTAGCAGTCCCATTCTTATTCTGTTTTAATTTGCACATGTGGTTTTACTCTCCAATACACTTTCCAGTTACAATTTCTGTGCTCCGATACTACAAAACAATCATTAGCATATGAAACAAAAAACAGTTAAAAACCATATTAAAAAAAAATTGTTAACTCTTTGGTCACAAACTCAGGTTTTACCTCAAAAAAAAAAAATCTCACTTTCTGTAGGCAGTAGGACTATTTTCCCCTAACTTTGGGTTTGTTTCACTTTAGTCTGATGTTCCCTCACACTCAGTATCGAATCTTCAAGAACAGTGGGAAACAGTGAAAGCAAATAAAGACAGGTTTCCCTCATAACAGAAATATTTTTAAGCATCGCAAATGTGTAATTTGGCATATTGAAAGACATGCATACAGCTATCCCTTTAAAAAACCTCTTTTAGGACCAAGATTTTTTTACGTTCGTTCACATGCTCCAGACTATTTTTAGAATGTCCTTCCTAGATTAATTTTTAAACTTGAATCTGGGTACTTTTTCCCCTTTCTCTGCCCAGGTACCCCTGTTGAGCCTATCTGCTCCACTGCTGGAAGCAACAAGGACATGGAAGTCAGCCTGCCACAGGTTTGTATCCCACCCCTTTCCCACTAAGGGCAGAACCACCAAACTGGGGATAGAGTCGTTATCCTTGTATATGAGAACAGGGCATGGCACTTACAGGCCAAGACTCAGAAATTCCTACAACACCCATGCTACTGTATGTACATTCTGTCACAGTAGGTGACACAACACCACCTAATTAAACACTGCAAAGCTTAAAAGAAGAAAAAAACAGCACTGTTTCCCAATCTTTATAGAACATAGTATACATAAGCATACTGGCCTGCATTCATCAGGTAACCAGCCCAGGACTAAGTTCGACAGCAGCTGTGTAAGAGAATAAACCCAACACACACTTCATAGTACAAATACATAATTAAACCTTCTGGCAGTTCTCTCTTTACAACTTCTATGTCTTCAGCTGTGGCTGATAGAGCTCACAAATGTGACCATTTAAACCAAAGTCTGTTTATATACTTTTATTTAGAAGGGTCTTGTACCTGAAAGCCTGTACACAACACACACATCTTAAGAACGGAAAGAAAAACTTCAGACAAGCAGTGGCGACAGTGCGCACTCTTTAAGGAAGAAATAAGTCACTTTAGTCTAAGCCAGTGTTTCTCATTCTGCTTGCAAACAGGAAGGGGAGGGGAAAAACAAGCCACCATAATGTTGGTTAAAGGCAGGAGGGGAAAGGAAGAATTTAACCAGCTATTTTACATCAGCTAAGCAATGAGCAGTATCTGTGGACCGGAACTCAAGCAGCCACTGACGGATATTAAAGCCCCTCCACGGAGCTGGGAGGTACAGCATGGATCCATTCTTTCATTTTGCTGCCTAGAACCACTACGTATTTTCGGTTACACATCCCATGTTGCCAGTTTTCCACTTGCAAGAGCTCATGTTCTAGGCTAAATAGCAGGCTCAATATATATTTATAATGCGTTTTAGAAAAACACTTTAAAGCTATTAATGCAATTACTATATTAACAAAGTACCAAAAAAATAGGGTGTATGGTGTGTGTGTGTCTGCAGAACAGACTCTGCAAGTCCTATGTGATGACAACTGCCCGTACAACAAGCTACAACATCCAGTTTTTCACCTTTTACCCAACAACTTTCTCCCAGTGGCGCTCTCAGCTGCACAGAACAGCACATTTGCCCACTGGCCTCCAACAGTCTGTAGTATCAGGAGTCAGAGCAAACCCCCCATGAACTCCGCCAGCACCTTTTGGAATAAGCCACATGGTGCTCCTGCCACCTCCTCTTCTTCCTCGTGAGATAGTCCGTGGGTACTCCAGAAGCCCCACACACGATCCTGCTGCTTCACACAGCATCTCCTCACCACCATTCACACACTTCCTCTCCCAACAGTTGCTCTTGCCTCTCAACTGTTAATTTGTAAAATTAAAGGATACTCAACCTAGCTCAAACAGATTATTCAACATTCCCATCATCTGCACACACTGCTAAATAACTGATTTATTTTATGAAGACTTTCCACACTCACCCACAGAGATGAAGAACCAAACAAGGCACACAGAAGCGACGGTGCTAAATCATGACAATATTCATAACTTTGCACAAAGTGGTAATTCCAGTGACAAAACTATTAATGTTAGGACAAAATTATTTAAATAAAATACGTTCACCTTAAACAGGACTTCAAATAATTTCAAAACTCTAGCTGCAATCAGTTCAGACTTCGATTACTTAGGCACGTAGCCCCAGGAGTAGCAAACAGTACTAGTAAATTGAGAGGAAGTAATGCATGTAGAATACCGAGTATCAAAATACTCAGTGCTGGTCAAATCCAAAGGGAGGCAAGTCTCCTGATTGTACCACAGTCACTGAACAACTCAACCACTTATGCATTTCCAGAAGAAAATGGTTTATGCACACATGACACATGAGTAATGTGTAAAGACACACATGGTAACTAACCAAAGAGAGCTAATAAAAGCATACAGAAGGTATACCTTTTTCTCCTCTGATGTCATTTTAGTAATTACCAGTTATCTCTACGAATCTTAAGTGACAAACTTGTAAATAACAAATACAAGAATACAGTGCTGGAGCACACCATTAGTGTGTGTATGGGGAGTCAGATTTCAGAAAATTCAGTTTATAAATGTTTGTATTCACGCATTTATTTACATAGTCTAGTCATTAAATCAAAAGAGAAGAATCATAGATATATCTGCCCCTACCTTAATTAGCAAGGTAATTTATGCAGGCTGAAAGGTAACCATGTGTTTGTTTCTCTGACTCACTCTTATTACATTTGAAAGGCATTACATTATTTGTACTCTTTAAATCACAAGAACCCTCTAAACATCACTTATGCGGAAATGGTTTTTAGAAGCGACACATCTAGAAGCCTCACATTTGAAGCATGAGAACAAGACCCATTTTACCCAGGAGTGCAGTGCTCACTTATCAGAAAGATACAAAAGCATCATAAAAAACATACATAACATACAAAACAATCATAACTTACCCCCTTAAGACTTCTGTCTCTACTTTTTTTCCGCCTCTCTAGAATTTCTAGAAGTAAACTTTATCACTACAACCTCAAATATGGCATAAGGTAGCCCTTTGCCCTAATTCTTCCTAATGAGAACATAGGAGGTCATTTGATAAGAGGTTTTAAATACAGGATCTAAATTAAAATTTAAAAAAAAAAAAAAAAAAAAAAAAGTCAGCCAAACAAAACAAATTACCAATCCCAAAATACGGATCACCCATAAAGCTGCCCCCACACTACATGCTTCATCCCCAGGATAGTGTGACAGCTGTTCAGGAACCAAAAAGTGGACGTCATCCATTACTTCCTTTCCAGTATTAAGGGTATTTGATGTCACTAATACCACCATCTCCAATGTACCCATTTGTCATACACCCTTCCAGTAGTCTTTCCCTTGCTTACAGTTTTGATGCTGAAGCATAACTACCGCAATATTCAGGAATATTTTGGTATTTTACATTACTTTTCAGAATTATTCAACCAACCACTACTATTTCTACAATTCAGGACATGTTGTCAGAGTTCTCCAAATCCTGCAGATGATCTCCACATGATATGGGCAAAAGCAAATTTTTTATTTTTATTTTTTTTTAATGAAAAGAAGTAAGTTTTCCACAGAAATAACCGTACGATGCACATAGAACAGCTGCATTTCAAAGGGTCTCCCCTAACTCAGTGAGCAAGGGCAGCCGGTGAGGACACAACACACTCTGACTTCGGACATCCCACCACAGGGAAAGGAACTTCTACAGAGGAACGGGACAGGTCACTAAGGTCAGCAGCACCACCACGGATAAACCAGACAAAGTCCACCTGGCACAGCACTAAGCAATAAGCTAACAAGAATTAGATCTGATAGCAGATCTACAAGCATTTATAGCCCATGACTCAACTTTCCCTCCTGTACAGTGAGTGACCTTTAAGGAGGACAAGAAAAGGAGACGAGCATGCTTATATGTTAAATTCATACAATCCATTATCCAAAAGAGTAACTGATATCTGAGGCTCTAAGTCTACTTAAGTAGCAGAACAGCAATGGCCTATGATATCCCCAAAAGGCCACAACGAGGATATTTGATTGTTTCTGTGCTCCTGGTACCTTGTGAAGCACGTGCAATTTTCCTCAAAAAAGTAACAACAGAGTCATAAGTTAGAAGCCACAAAAATACTGTGATCATCAGCACAATGAGGATATTCTAAGACTGAGACCTGATTTAATGCTTAAATTCAGATTTGCAGGGACAAAATACAGCTGGTATTTGCCTAAAGGATCTGAAGACATCAGAGCTAGAACTATATAGCACTGTAACCTAAAATACCCAATATTACCCCAAAACTAGTGTCCAAACACTGTTCATCTGCCCTTACTGCACATCAGAATACTTTGAAAACAAAACCAGAGCAGGGTAATGCAAAAGTCAAATATCCTGAAAAGTCTGGAGAAGACACTAAATGGACCCTTTTTCCTCTAGGGGAATAAACAGTAGGAAAAGACTAACTACGTAACTTGAGGTCCAGAAAATAAAGTTTGGGAATGTGACCTTCTATGCATTTCAGATCAAAAAACAGTTCAGTCGTGTGTGTGCTGAGATAGCCTTGGGCACATACAAACCACCTTTCAAAAAAAGAAGAGGTTTGAGAGAAAGCACTCAAGACAGCTGTGTTGAAGTGCTATATATCCAAAAGACATGATCAAACTTTCAGGTCTGATATTGCAAACCAAAGACAAACCAGAGTTCAGTAAACAGTAAAGGTGATTCTGCACAACCTCGTTATCTTCTCATCTCAACAGTTAAACCTATGTGAGGGAGTGCAAAGAGGTTACAAAATGCTATCAGCACAGTTTATTAACATTTCTTTTGCATTTATTTTGTAGCAGGATAAAACTTAAGGTAGGAGAGAAACAAACACCAGTAAAACTTGAGAGGACCAGGACTTATTCTTGAGAAATCATCTTAACCTCAAGCAGCAAGAGGAAGTTTTCATTAGAGACATTTTGCACTCTTACATGTCTACTGCTGAGCAGTTAGGAGCAGATACGCTCTTCACACATTAGCTAAGCAAAAGTGAATGGCAAAGGTACATAGATTCTTCTCTTATTTCCCATAAATTGGGCCTGAAGTAACAGACAAAGGACACTTTCCAGCTGTTTTTGTCTTTCCACCCCATAACCATATACCTCTTCTCCATTATTTAGGGAGGTTTTGGATTTCAACATACGATCTTAGAATTGAGAAATTTTAGCTTTAGTGAAGTCAACAGCACCATTCCTTCAAATGTCAAAGGCGAAGGATTACATGCTCATCCACGGTATTCCTTCCCCTCCTCCCCCACAGCCCCTCACCCCTTTTAAATCATTATATTCTGGTTTGGAACTTCAGCTTCTAGTCTTCCTTCTCACATCTCACCCAAGAGAGACTTTGCTCATCTCTCTTCTGAAAGCACTTTTAGATCACTTCAAGTTATAACTGTTATTATGAACTCAAGAAAGATCAAGCTGTTGCCCCAGTTGCACATTCAGGAAGCACACACTAGAACCTTATGTCTTCAGCTCTTTTAAAGATGGGAAAGGAAAGATGCTCTTGGGTATAAGTTACAGAGTATCTTCACAAGCCATAAACAGTCAGGTAAGACCATTCACCGGATTAGTTAGCCTTTAAAGGATATTCTCATCATTGCACAATTAGTTTAGCACATTAAATTCTAGTAAGGGAAGAAAGTTAGCTACCTCAGCAGCAAGGAGTCCACATACTACTTTTGTCAGTTGAGAAACAAATGATAAAAGCAAATACTCTGCAAAATAAGCCCAACACAGCCAGCAGCCCTCACTGCCTAAATGGTTCCAGAAAGAGCTGTGCAGAAAGAATTGTTTCCAAGTTTCACGTAGCTTTATCCTTCCTCATCAAACTCAGCCCCATACAGGGCTGGCAGAGCACACTTGCTCGGACACCACCACCCACCAGGGATGTCTGCTTCTCCAGCTGGGAACTGCATCTCTGGGAAAACAACCATGAGCAGGAAATTAAAGAGGTGTGGGCAAAGAGAGGGTTTGGTTTAGGTGGTTTTTTTTTTGTTTTTCTTTTTAACGTGTCACTTGTCATGTAGTCACCTTTTGGATGACTACAAAAACTCCAAAGCAAGCACAGAAAGAAAAACAACACTCGAGCAAAAGCATTTGGTTTTTTCCATAAATGATATGCAAAACAACTATGTTCAAGTACAGTCAAAGGGTACAGACAAAGTTGAGATCTGAGCCCTGTTCTTTCTACTGCCTGAGAAAACAGAAGACAAACCAGTAACGTGTTCTTCCCTGCTGTTTTATGCTGGTTTTTTCCACCTTATTTCAGCACCAGTAGGAATAAAGACAAAAAAATACCACCAAAGAACAAAGCCTGAATGCCATTCTGGCAAAAAGAAGGAGAGGGAACAAAAGATGTAAGTGGAAGTGGATGGACTACTTATAGCAATTATTGTCAAATATTTTTGCACTTCCTTCCTTAATGTAGCTCCTTTCCTACACAAAGGCCTACAAGTAATTTTGAGAGGTTCCCTTTGTAGAACAAGGAGAACGGAAGACTGTAATAATAATATGCAATGAAGATAAATTTTCCCAATAATGCAAGCTACAGGAAACACATGGAGGTCAAATAAAATTATTTGACTATTATTTGCCTTTTCAAACACTATTTTCTTCAGCTGCTAAATAAAAACATTATGAAGCCATTTTACACAGTAAAATTTAACCTTATATTAACCTTCCATATTAAGTAAACAAACCTTTCTAGCCAATAAGCATCTCTGTGAACTCTCCAAGATGATAAGCAATACCTTAATTACATTCATTTACATGACTTTGAAATTGTTCCAGACCAAAGTCAACGACTACAAGGTCAAAGAGTAGGGAAATCTAAAATAAGGAGAAATCCATAGTCGGCCAGTTCACACAAGCAGGGTACAGCATCCTTTCTACCCAGTTTGTTAAGGGTCAGGGACGGAAAACTTTTCATCAATTAAATGAAAAAAGCAAACCCTCTGAAACTCCAAGGACTAAGTGCATCCTTTTTTTTTTTTTTAAAGACCATTCAATATGGAAAATGATAGACACTTAAGAATTATTTTTAATGCCGAATGGCCAACTAAGTCACATGAATCTTTTACGCAAATATTTTAGAATATTCTCACTGAAAGTCACAATAGAAAAAGAAGTCATATTAAAAAAAGATGCAGCTAATTCACTGACAATTACACAGTATTTGGTATAGTGTCTGGTTATATTCAGCAATGCTACACAGAATAGTTTTGCTGAGACTTATCCAATTATGAAAGTGGAACAGTAGAACAGAAGCCATCATACTGAGTCCACATCACTGTACTTCATGAACTGCACAAGCTCTGAAAGAAGTCCAAACCCAATAATGAAATAAAATAAAAAGAAATCACTGCCTAGACTTTCACTCTCATCAACAAAACTAGACTACATTCTTAAGATATGAGGAGAAAACATCCTGTGTTGTAGTCCTGAATATAATCCTTTGTGTGCTATGTGGAAATCTTTATTATTCAATCTGTGCTATACTTAAAGCAGAACACACTAATTACACTCAAGCAGCAATTATAAATATTTTAACAACACTGTTTCAAGAAACCTGATAAAGTATATTCTGCCCTGAAAGAGCAGAAAAGCAGACACAGCTTCCATCCCGTTCCCAAGATATTAGATAATGGCTCAGGTATGATCAATAGCAATCAAATTAGCCAAAATATAGCATATACGCACACTGCACTAATGGATCGTTTCAGGATTACGGTTTGTGCATTATAACCATGAAAATACAACAAATATGCATATACGAAAATCTGAAGTACAGCTTTTGGATTTAGGTAATCCCATATCAATGCACTGCAGCTGACAACATTTTCTTAGTATTAAATTAGATAAACCTCCCTGCACCCTCACTTTACTAGCCAAGCACTTTTACACAACTCTCACGCCAACAACCTCCTGCAATTTAAGTATGATTTAGTGCAAGAGAAGCAATGAGTATTATAAAATTTATGCTTGTTCACCTTCTCTCCCCACAGAGAAGGGCAAGATGTTTTTTCATGTAAATATGTATTAGATCCAAATCATTTAAATAGATATTATTCCATAGAGAACATGATGCTGCCTATGCCCATTTCAGCCCCATGTTACTAAATAAACTGCAAGATAATGATGTTGCCTTGCTCATCCTAAAGGACACTGAAAATATTTCTAGGCATTTCAAACAGAAGTAAAAGGAAGACTTTCGCAAGAACAAAAGAAAAAGTACAGTGGCTCTTACAAAGCTAGATAAGGTGAAGAACAAGCTGCTCATAAATCACAAATCAGTAAATCTCTTCAGGAACAGGCCGCAGCTGTTACAGCAAAGGTGTAGCTCAGGTACACGGAGCAGCCCTTATAGTAATGACTTGATATCCATGCTATCTTCAGAAGAGAAAAACTATTTTAAAGTTAATGTAGGAATGTTAAATACAAGATGCCAAATGTTAATTTCATGCAGTTTTACTTCTCAGTTATATTTAGCTACAAGTGTCACTGCTTGAACAGAGAGTGAAAGAGAGAGATTAGGGAAACCTTAAAGCTTAAAACTCTCATTTTTAAAAGAAATTGTTTAAGTGAGCACAAATATCTCACTGCTTTGCACAAAGGAAGTTAATTGGCATGTTACCATAAAATACAATATTTTGAATTCAATTGTTAATTATAAGCGTATTTATCTAAAGTGAGAAAGACTGTCACTTGTCTTGAAGCTATCACATGTCATTTGGGCCACAGTCAGTTGTCTTACAATACCATCTGACCTCTGCTTGATTTTAAAATAGGCTAATCACCTTCAACTATGCATGAACCTTGAACATTATCAAAAACAGTTTTATTGCATCAACGATTTATTAATAGTCTTATATTAATAGTAATGTAACTTTGACTTTACAAAGTCATAAAGATGACGAGAAACACAGTCAAGACTTATTGTGCTGCTCATTTTATTTTAGGCTTACTAGGCAACCCCATGATACAATCAGAAAGAACTATCTAGAGAGCAACAGTGACAAAGGAAAGAACAGAATACACATGTATCATCCCCATTCAGCAGCAAGGGGGAAGGATATAGAGAGTGTGAAGAAACTTAAGATAAATACCGAAGCCTTTTAAGTACTGATATTCTCCTCTAGCCAACTGCACCAGGAGCTGGAGAACTGCTCGTCCTGAGGTAGGTAACCCCGGGACAAGCACACAAAGACAGGCAGGTCCGAGCCTTATGCAGGAAGGCACCAAGCTCCATTCTCCTTCCAAGTCAAGCACTGCAAGAGAACCAAAGCCTGTGGGCTGATGTTCAAAACAAACCTGTTGAAGGAGGAAATGTTCCCCCTCCCAGACCTTTCGGGTTCAAAACACTTGCCGCAGCAGCCCTGTCGCGTTCCTCATATTGCACGGTCACTTTTATAGCTGTTAGCCCCATTACACCACAGTTGACAGTTTAAACAAAGAGCAACTAAGAAAGTACAATATTCTATAACTGGCATTTACAGCACTGGCCTTGGACTTCTAATCTTTACCAGACGGGCATACAAATCAATCTATCAGCTCATAAAGGTGTGCTTTTTTAACCTCTAAAACAGATGGGATTGGCCAGAAACGTCTGGCATGTCAAACTGCTAATCACTGCTGCCCTTTGCACAAAATAACCCACTTAAGTTGAGGCATGGTTGCACTGTAACAGACATTAGTCTGTGGGAAACCCATTTAACTGTCACATACTCCCGCCACTCCTGCTCTCCCTTAATTAAGCCTAATGCCTTATGCTTTGACCTTTTGTTCTAGCCTATTAACCCTATCTAGTACAAGTTCAAATATGTTAAACTTAAAAGTTTGCTGTAAAATATTAAATGCCAAGCTGCAGAAAGAAGTAGGGACATACCTCTATTCTGAAAGTTACCAACCCCTTTACCAAATTTCCTAGGCTGAGAAAAAAAAAGCACTACGTTCATATCCAAAGACAAAAATGTATCCAAACATTAAGCGGTTTCACAGAAAAAGAAAAAAAGAAGAAAAAAAAAGAGAAGTAAAGTTTCTTCCACTTGTGTAATTACCTTTTCCTCTTAAGAAGGAGAAGGGAGAAAAGGGAAGAAAAAAAAAAAAAGGGAGAAAAAAAAGTGAAACTGCTGTTTGCAACTTCATATCCTCAGGCTTTTGTGTTTTTATCCAACGAGAAAAGCACGTGCTATCAGCCAAGATCACACTACACTCATTTGCTGTTCTCTAAAACCTATCATTAAAAATAAGAAGTAATTGGTTTACAGTGAACAATTCCTCCTCAATTAAAGGCTGCATCTGCAAGCCTTGCTCACACTGACTCACCGCCTTGTTCTTTTCACAACATAGTCACATTATTATTAGATTTTAATTCTCATCTGTACCTTTTCACGGGTTACACCTTTTGAAGTTTCCCAGGCTTGCATAAACTTAAAATAAGGACATAATTTATAAATATTAGCTCACTGCTACGGATTTTTATTTGTTGTAAACTCTGCTTTAGACAGCATCGCTGCCTTCCCCTCTTGTACCTCTTACTTGATGGTTACACAGCATCAAGAAGATGGAGAAAGACCATCCTAATCGTCCAGAAATCCAACTTGAAACAGGAAATCCAGTACCAGGGACACAAATAAAGCTCCAATGAAAACAACTTTACCGGAATCCACACTAAAGCTATTTACAATGGCACACGATGTAAACATATACCAAGATAGCTATTCTACAATTAGTGCCTATAACCCACACACAAACCTGTTCCCCACCTCCCTACAATACACAAACAAAAAAGTATAGCATGTTTGTTTTATAATGTTGGTTAGAAAGGTAAAGAATGCAAACTGCAGCAGAATTACAAGTCATAATACAAGAACATTCTCTCAAAACCTTAGCTTAACCACCTTACTGACGAGCTGAGTACTCTGTACAAGATCCTTATTTACAGCTTACACTTTTGCAGTTCTGGCTAAACAGAATTGCTTTCAAATAGTGGTGACAATCTTGAAACAAAGCTTCAATTTTAATTATTTTTGAAGATGTGAAACATTTAGACAAGCTTTTTGCCACAAAAGCCACTATCTACTAAGTTCTGTTAAGGCTGTGCAAGTGACCATCTGCTGCTGATCACAACAATTCTCAAGTTGTAAATAGCTAATTAATTAATTATGTTTTAATTCCAAAGTGCCTATCTTGCTGATTCTGAGAGCAGCAAGTAACACAATTAACTGTCTGAGCAAATACAATTGCTCAGACAGCTAAGAAGAACTAGAGCAACATCAGACTTCTGCTTTTGAGGAGTCAAATAGGAAGCATCATGGGGAAAAAAAAAAAAAAAAAAAAAAGAAAAAATGATCCTTCATCTTCATTCCCTTTATTTCTAGAACACCAATTCTGGATAAATCTAAATCTCCCCAACTGAAAAAGCATAGATACTTTCTAATGATTTCACTTTGCTATATTCTATTGCGTTGGAGAAGTTTGAACCGTGGTACGTAGACCACGTAACCAAATGGAGTCAAGCAACACATGAAATTATTAATAAAAAAAGAGAAATTTATATATCCATGCACCTGCAATCTGTGTCATTACAACAGAGAGTCTACAAGTTTTGCAGGCTGGAATTTGGTATGACTGCCTCCAGCTTCTAGACCTTCCCTACTAATGCTCACAAAAGTTGCCACTGGAGGCAATGCAAATGAGTCCTAAGAGAGACCAGAAACAAAACAACAACCGCTTGTCAACCATTACATGCCCAAATTGTATTCTTTATGCTCATCAGCATTCTCAAGTTCTTAGGCATGCATGTAGGCCCAGCGAGTACAGTGGGGCTACTCAAGTGAATAAAATTACACACAAACCAAAGTGCATACACATAAGTAATCACTGGACAACGCTCAGGGAATTATTCCCCAGTATCAAAGAAAAATAGGATTTAGGAAATAGGAATCAAGGGAGCAGATCCAGACAAAATGACACTGGTGCTAAATGTCTACAAGCCATTGTAACATAATATCTAATAATGATTTTACTGTGACAGTCCCTTGCCACAGAAGCTCAATATGGATCTTTTTTTTTTTTTAAAGTAAGATTGTAACACAGTAAGTTTTATTTAATCTTCTCTTTCGCTCTGAAATTATATGTAAATCAGGTTCTTCTTTATTTAGCAACTACCTCCCAAACAAGTAGGCTAAATCTTCACAACTTACCAGCAAATTCCATACAGAAAGTTCAAAGGCTACTAAAGTACTTATTTCTCTTTAATCAGCACACACTAGAAGTCTTACACTAAAGGAAAAGGATTAACTTGAAAATTTATCACTTTAAAACATATCATAATACTAAAAGATTTATACATGGCAGATGGTCATATGACAGATTTGACAAGACAAAGAAGAAACCCCAACGTAAATAACCCAAATAAATTATTTACCTTGAAAGTGGTCCCATCAGGGAAGCCCTTCCTTCAGGGGTTCAACAATGCCTTAATTTTCTTCTTCAACAATTCCATGCTGATCTGAAAAGAACAGAAATCACCCTATTAAATTCTGCATACCATCTTTTTCTCATCCAATATACATTTATCTACACCCTTATTGTTGGTGTGACAGAAAACCATACTCTATTTTGCGTAGCAAGAACTGCAAGTGACATTTTTATTCTGTAAGAAAATCGTAACTCCAAACTTCAGAAATCAAAATTTTCCAAAAAGAACCATCAGTAAAACAAGTACAAACACCTTGAGCAGTCTAGGCTTGTACTGTCTCGCTAATTGGATAGTATTCCTGCAAAAATAAAATCAACGCTCAACTGTGATTCAAAGCCATGGTCCTCTTTTTATTCCTTTCATTCAAAAAACACCTTTGACATGAAAGCCCTCATTCCTATGTAGCGATTACAGCTTAACACTTCAAACATTCATCTATAAATGTCAAAATATTTTTTTAAAAAAATCCTCTATTAATTTAAATACATGTTCACACAAGGAAACTACAAGAGCCTAGTAGAACTGGTGAATGTAAAGTTAAATGCCACAAAATCAGAAAAACACTAAATCAAAATAATATTTGGTTTTGATTTAGTTAGGAATTAAATAGTATGTAATATTATAAGACATTATACACCACAAGCACTGCCTTAAACATTCCTCTCATCACTTCTCTATTATTCCTAAGCAAACTTTTGCTAAAAGATGTCAACTTACAACTGGCGTAGATCGTTGTTATTTGTACGATTTTAACTCTGCCCTCATGACAAGCCCCATTATTAAGGATTATATTAAATCTGTCACCAACTTACCACCCAAGCAGTAAGTTTATTATGCATAGTCAAATTTAATAAATTAAGAAAAAAAGAAAAAAAAACAACCAAACAAACCCCCCAAAAAAATCCTACACCACAGACTTTCTCCCCTATTTGGCTGAACCTTCCCCTCTTCTTACTCCACAGAGGGAGAGTTCATCTCCTCTTTGCCTTACCTTTAGCTTCTGGTCTCACAAAACCCAGGTGCAAAAGCCTTTTATACACAGGATTTCTTCAGCACAGAGCACCCCATGGGTGGCTACGGGTGTGCAGGGTGGAGAGGGGCAGAGTGGGAAACGTTCACTGGGGGCAGCTCTCAGCACTTCCCCCTTCTGCGAAACCACTCAGGCTAAAGCCCACTTAGAGAAAACATCTAACTGATCACTGCAATAAGTGCCCAAAATTTCAAATCTTTCCCCTATATACATCACAAAATAACAATTATAAGGAAAAAAAAGGCCAATTTGCACCACAGATAGCAATCTTCAACATTCGGATTCAATTAAGAGGAAAAAGAAACATAAAGTTACCACTGCAGTCAAAATAAACAGAGAAATGACAGGTACAGTGACAAAGGTGGCAATAAACACAGTTCAAAGTCTTCCTAACCCCACTGAACTGAAAGAACAAATAAGCTGGACGGGAAATCTTTTGTGAGCAGAGGAAAAATGGGACAAGAGGCCCCTTGGAACAGAAGGAAGCAGCACTTTTAGATAAAACATATTCACCATTTCAAGTCATCTTCATTTCAGAGAAATAGTTAGTTCCAGTATTCCTGTTCTATTTTATAGATATAGCTGACAAGTAGTTTTATTTAAGTATTCCTGTTTCCAAAAGAAGACTGATTCCTATGTAGTACGGGGGGAAAAAAACCACAACAAATCAACATAAAACAACAAACACTCCACATTGTATTGCCATCAAGGTTCAGCGTATAGACAGGATTTCCCTTAGGTCAGGATCAAACAGTCTTTTCTGCACTGTTCCAAGTGACTACGAAAGGTTCAAAGAACAAAAGAATTTGTTATTTCTGGGGAAAATTACATATTCCTTCAATGACGTTTTAATTTTTATTTCTTCCCCATTTTTAAGAAAAAACAAACAACTTTTCTAGAATAATATTTTATTCTCAAAAACTTCACAGCTGGGTCTCTTGCTTTTAACACCTTATAGGTTTTGCTGAATGTTGATTTGTTTTGTATTATAAACTGCTGAAAATGGGATAAGGTGATGACTCAAACAACACCAACAGGACAATCTCCTGCAGCAAGAATGATCACTTCTTTCCACCTTGGAAACAAGCCTTGCTTTCTACGTCACTGAAAAAAGCCTTTTCAATTTCCTTCACCACCCCATTTTAATAGTGATCTGGGACAGAAACAAATTAGGAAGCCTATAGCTGTGAATTTTAAAGTTTGTTGTGGGAAAAAAAATAAAAAGATAAAAAAAAACAACCAAACAAACCCAAAAACCTGCATCAGAGCAGCAGTACCAGCCTTGCACCAACAAGAACAAAAATATTGCTCTGAGCAAGGCATACTACTTAAGACACATTTCAACATAAAAACTCATGCACTTTTTGGGGCATATTAAATACTCCTTTATTTGTCTTCAAATAATGGTTTCAGTCAAGACTGCAACAGTTTTTACACCCAGCCCCTAGTCTCTCATGATGACTCCTCTCCCAGGAAGAGGAAGAGCAGCCCACCAAAAGTCTTCCCCAATGCTGGGCTACTTTTCTACAAAAAACTCAACCTCTTTGAATCCAGTGTCTAACAGATCTGTAGCTTCCGCTTTTAATCTCATATTGTTTATAAGCAAAACTGGTTTTCCTCTGCTGAGGACAATGGTATTTAGAAATAAATGGTATGAAAACAGAGTTTCTCTCCAGACAGGCAACTGAACAGGACCAACGAGCCCCAGTAACTATTTGAGAAGACCATGCCAGAAGGGATCTCATCCAAACTAAGATAGCTAGAAAATGCTTCTATCCCTTTCTACGCACAAATATTTATTTACATGAGTCTTGGATCCTATTCTCCTTCTTCAAACATCAAGCCAAGTGACCTGCAACAGACAGCCAAATAAATTAACAAATTAATTCTTTCAAGTGCTAAACAGGTCCATTAATAATTTGAAGTATTTGAAATAAATAATCCAGAAATGCTGAAGCACAGGCATTCGTTGTTTCCAAAAGAATCCCTTTACCCACTTTTCCTGAGGCAAATCCATCAGAGAACACAAGAAAGTTTTTATGTGATCACAGATGTCCAATCAAAAGTACTGCCTGCCAACCACAGCACATTGTTTTCTAATTCAGTATTTTCAGATTTAACTAGCAAAACATTAACACCAAAATATCCAAAAAGCAATACCATAAGCCTCGTAAATACTCCCCTCATATTTGCCATAAGCAGGCCAGCACAATCAGACAGTTACTGTTCTTATCGGTTTGGCCTCTTGGCAGGAAGAAAGAGCAAACCACAAATGCAAACCATTAACCTTCTTGTCTTTAGTTTAAAACTGCATAGACAGACCATCAAGTTTATGGGTCTTATCTTTTTTGTACATTTGTGCATATTCTTTCACACCTTTTCCCCTTGTTCAGGCTTCATTCCCTACCTACATTATCTTTCCACTTGGCTGTCATTAAACCCCTGCTGAGCAGTAATGATTTATACTTCAAAATCTGCACTTCTCATCCCAAAAGAGTATTTATCCTTTTTTTAATCCATAGGATAGTTACCCTATTTATCCCAGCCCATCGCTTGGCGCATGTCACCCAGCAGCTAGGAGACGAGCCTGGCTGAGCCCAGCTGCCCCTGCCCACAGGTCCCCATGCCTGGGAGGTTGGCCACCAAAGCCCCACTTGCAAAGGGGCTTTGCCCCCACGCCAGGCACTCACTGGAAGCTTTTCTGGACTACCTCCATTTGCTGTATGTTCACATATAGGGGGGGGATAATAAAAAAATAATAATAAAAAAATTCAAACAAAATCCATTTGGGTTTTGAGGTTCGAGGAAATTCTAAAGAGCTATTCTAAAATTAACAAAATACTACAGTCTTGATGCTGATAGCCCTGCAAGGAGGTGTCAAGCACAGCCCTTGAGCAAGACAGCTGACTGGGGGAAATGCAACTCCCTGGCGTTGCCCTGGGCAAGTTTATACATGTGCTCGGCAAAACGCAAAACATAGTTTATCTTCTAATATAGTAATGCCCTACACTGTCACCGGTAAAATTAACAGTGCTCTCGCTGCTAACAATAATACAAGCTGGTATTACAGAAACCTTTTGCCAACATTCAAAGCCAGAAAAATAAAGTTCGCTCTGAAAAGACAAAATAAGCTTTAAGCAAGCAAGCAAGCCTTCGACAACTCTTTTAAGCCAAGCCCACATTAAGCAAAACCTACAGGCAAATACGATCACCATCAAGTTAATTCATGTTTGAGTTCTATAACCTTTACTGAATCACTTAAAAAAAATAAATATACATTTTCCTTGGTGCCTTTTACAGAACAGATTCACCCTAGACACAGCTATCAAACACTGCAGGTGATACAGGCAGCATTTAAATCATCCACTCAAGTTTACAATATAAAAACATTACTTCACTTTTACTTATCAACATAGGGTTTATGACTCTAATAAATTTTGGTTACTCTATTTTCCTCCAATTTTGACTAGCACATCTTTCACTTTAGAAAGAGAATTAAGTATGGGGAACAGAAAGAGGGAACATGTTTTCATCTGGTAATTTTCTACCCCAAGAATACTGGGGGGAGGGGGAGGAGGCAGGGGGTGAGAATCCATCCAGTACCCTTTGGCACTTGACAGCACCTTGTATCCTGTAGATGTGAGGTCTGCAAAAAAACCAAAACCCATTGACAGCTCTTGCTCATTAAGAAACTCAGAACTGTAGGCCAGTCTACTAGGAGGTCAGATTTCACCCCACACCTGAAACACGCAATCGCTACTTGTTACCTCTGCTGTCCCACTCAACAGAACACACATACACACATACCCTGACAGATGCGTTTCACAGACTTGCTGACTTGCGCTGGAGTCACCATCAGCTTTACCTTGAAAGAATGCTGATAAAATAACAAGGCAGACTTCTCAACCACAAGTTGCCCCAGACAGCAGAAGCCCCAAACCTGCTTGGACACTTTTCTGGACACAAATTTTTGCTCTCCGAGGTGTCTACTCTCACTGCCCATAGAGCAACAATTACTCATGTACCATTAAATCGGATTTTAACCACAAAATACCCTCAGCTCAGAAAGCTTTCGTCATACAGCACCTTAATGTGTCACTTTCTAATGCATTCAGTCAGCCTCAGAAATAGTATTTGAATATTAAAGAAAAAGGTTTTCTGCCACTCACTCAGGGACCCACCACCCCGTTTCCACGAGTGACTGCTTCTTCCCCACAGGTTTTCGCAGGCCAGATTTCCACTCTTTGTTAAATAAAGCTTTACAGTATCTCTGAACATTTACAGTGCCATGACTCAGTTAAATTTTAATCGGCCTGTGAGATGTCAGACACCACAGGCAGGTCCTCTCAAAACAAAACAAAGAATAATAGTGTCTCCAGAATTCCAGAGAGATGAGGCAGAAGGGGACAACTTCCACTTCAGCTTTCCTAACATCAACATAATACCAAAGCCAGAAATCCCACCAGTTTGGTTTTTTTTTCCCCAAACATCTTCAACACGTGTCAAGTGTTTCAGCCGAACTCTTTTTTACATGGAAAGCCTAATAAACCAGGAGAAACCACAACACAGGGGAAGAGAGAGGAGCAACAACAAAGAGACGAGCTTGTCGGTATGTTACTAAGCTGTCCCTTATTTTGCCTATGCCCCGGCGTTACCTTTCTCTAGGTTTCACTACCTTCCAACTTCATCACCGACTGACACTGACAAAAACAAGCCTCAAGCATGTTCCGCAGGGAGAAAGGGTAAAATAATAAAAATAAGTATTTTTTTTAATAAAAAATCACCTTTAAAAGGCTTCAGGGACACAAAAACACGTCTGGAAAAAGTAACCTTTAATCTAGAAAGGAAACAGCGACGTCCCTCAGGAGCCCGAAGCGATGAGAAGGCATCTTTGCGGGGAAGCAAGGCAGCCGCGGGACCGCCGCCTGCGGGAAGCGATGGCCGCGGAGCCCGGGGAGGGGGCACGGTGGGGCGGCGGGCGGGCAGAACCGGGCTCGGGGAGGAA